>VWZT01028049.1:56203-74808 GCA_013397055.1 Pachycephala philippinensis | reverse complement strand
GAGGGTTGAGATGGAATGGGAATAGTGACAGGATGGGGGAGAGGGGCAATGGGCAGGTGGATGGGGAGAACACAGGACAGGGGTCATGGAGCAGAGACGGGGGGCTGTGGGACACGGGACTTGGAGCAGGGGGATAAAGGCAAATGGGATGGGGGTATGGAGCGGCGTGATGGGAGGGATATGGAGCGGGGATATGGGCAGGGTGTGGATGTGGAAGTCAGGGAGCTGTGGGGGACGTTGGTGCCAGAGGAGGTGCCACGGGTGATGTCACTGATGGGGTGACACGTGTCCCCCCAGCGCTTCAGCATGGAGGGCATCTCCAGCATCCTGCAGTCCGGCCTGCGCCAGACTTTTGGTCCTACCACCAACGAGAAGCAGGTGCTCTTTTTCCCCAAAAAATTGCCCAATTCTGTTTCTTTTCACTCCTCTTTTCTGCACTCCCCATTCCCCTGCATACCCCAAGCCCCTTTGAAAATGTTTTTTAGTTTTACAACACTGCTCTATCCCCTACACCCTGTTAATCCCTCTGGGGAAAATTACCTGTTTACACGTCAAAAAGTCCTCCCTGAGGAGGGATGGATTTGGGTGGAGTTTGCAGCACCCAATTAGTTCAGTAGTCCCCAAAATACCTGCAAATTGCATGAATTTTGCAGAAATACTCTATTTTTGCACAAATTTGGGGTGATTTGTCTCAGGGCAATGCAAAAACCAGGCAGTTTTGTGCCATCTGGGTGGTTTTTTGGGGTGGCTTTTGTTTTTGCAGTACCTGAACACGGTGATTCCCTACGAGAAGAAGGGCTCACCACCGTCCGTTGAGGACCTGCAGATGCTCACCAACAGTGAGTATTCATTCAAGCTGCTGTTTTGGGTCAGAATCAGGTGTTTGGGGGACACAAAGGCACATTTTGCTTTCCTTCAGTGGCTGCAATTTGGGGTATCGTTGCAGCACAGCCAGTTTGGGGGATTTCTTGCATCATTGCAGTATGGGCAATTTGAGGTGCTACCACCCACGTTGCATCATCATTGCAACAAATCCACTTGGAGGGAAAAATCCCTGGTTTGCATCACTGCAGCACAGCTGGTTTGCAGCCAACACCTCCCCCCATTTTATGCTCCTTATACCAGTGTTGATTTGGGGGTAAATCACCCATTCTGCATTGCCACGGATCAGCTAATTGGGGATGAAAGTCCTTTTTGTTTGGAAGTTCCCAGGCCTGCTGCAGAAATTGTATGGGGAAATTGTATGGCAGCTGTGGGGCTGGTTTGGGGGGAAAAAGGGGCATTTGGTGGCAGCAGGGCCAGGCTCACAGCTTCATTCCCCTTCTCAGTCCTGTTTGCCATGAAGGAGGGCAATGAGAAGGTGCCCACTCTGCTCACGGACTACATCCTCAAAGGTACCTGCTCCCCTCCTGCCTGCCCCGTGCACCCCTCGTGCGTCCTTCATGCAGCTTCTGTGCAGCTCTTGTGCCTCCACCAGAGATCCTTTCTGCATCCTTCTGCATCCTCCTGCCTCTCCCTTGCATCCTTTGTGCATCCCTTGCCCATCCCTCTTGCAACCTCACTCATCCCTTTTGCATCTCCTGTGCATCCTCACCGAATCCCAGACACATCCTGTGTCATTCCTCCTGCATCCCTTGTGCATCCCCAGTGCATCCTTTGTGCATCCTCCACACACCCTTCAGGAATCTCGGGTGCATCTCCTGCACCTCCCTCAGGCATTCTCTGTACAGGTCTCCTGTCCTGCCACGCCTCTGGAGGTCCCTGTGCAGCTTCCTGCCCCATCCTGGGGCCCATCTGCTTCATCCACACAGCCTCCTCAGCCTCTGTCCACCCTCTCTCACCCCCCACGCCCCATCAGGCACCCCTCCTCTGCCTCCCTTGGGCATCCCCATCCATCTTCCTTGCATCTCCTGGGCATCCTTGTGCATCCCTGTGCATCTCCCACACCCCTCTTGTCCATCTCTTGTGCATCCTCCTGAGTCCTCACGTGTCCTTCTCGTTCTTTCCGTGCACTGTTGTGTGTGCATTCCTTGTGCATCCCTTCCGTGTTCCTCCTGTGTGCAGCCTCGTGCAGCACTTGTGTGCTTGTGCATCCCTGTGTGCCTGGGTGCCTCGTTCACACTCATGCAGCCTTTCTGCCCCTGAACCCTTGTGCACGTGGAGCACACCCCTGCACCCTTGTGCACACCTGGGTGTCCCTGTGCACACTCGTGTGCCCTTCTGCACGCCCAGGTGTCCCTGTGCACACTCGTGTGCCCTTGTGCAACCCTTGGGCACCACTGTCTGTCCATGTGCAGCCCAGTGCCAGCCTGTGTGTCACCGTGCACCCTCGTGCAGCATTGCACGTGCATCCTCCTGCATCCTTGTACATCCCTGTGCATCCTCATGGATCACAGTGCATCTTCCTGCATCCTTGTACATCCTTGTGCATCCCTGTGTATGCTCATGGATCACAGTGCATCCTTGTGCATCCCTGTGCATCCTCCTGCATTCCAGTGCATCCTCCTGCATCCTTGTACATCCCTGTGCATCCTCCTGAATTCCAGTGCATCCTCCTGCATCCTTGTACATCCCAGTGCATCCTCCTGCATTCCAGTGCATCCTCACGCTTCCCCAGTACATCCCCACGCCCATTTGTGCATCCCTGTGCACGCCCGTGCCTCACTGCGCCATCAGTGCCCCCAGGCCTCTCTCTCTCTCTCTCTTCGCAGTGCTCTGCCCAACCTGACGCGGTGCTGCCCTCACACCCCCACCCCTGCGCCTCCAAAACGGGGCCAAACCCGAGGAAAAAGGGTCACCCACCCGCGGCTGCCCCACCCCGCACTTCCCCCTTTGCACAGCTGGAATAAAGAATTCCTTACATTAATTAGGCAGCTGGTGTCCGGTGTCTGTGTCCCCCCTGCTCGTGGCGGTGCTTTGCAACTTTTTGATGGGAAAATCACGTTTTTAAGCAAAAAATCCCAACACAGACTTAGCTGCAGTGCTCACGAATATTCTGGGATCTATAAAAAACACAAACTTCTGGCTAACAAGTTGCTGGGTGCTCAGAGGCAGCTGCAGCTGCCACCATCAGAGGGGCAAAATTCAGATGTAAATTCTATTCTCAAGGATTTTTCCCATTTTTTTCACTCTTCTGTGGCCCGATTTTCTGCTAAGAATTGTGCAAACATCACCTTTTTTCCCCCAGAAAATCAACCCGTTATTAAGGAATGGCTTATTAGGGGACAGGAGGGCTTCCATCACTTCCATTTGGGGGAGAATTGCTCTGTTTTGGGGTTTGTCACTCATTTTGGGGAAGAGCACCTATTTTGGAGGTTGTTGCTTGTTTTTGGAGCGTGTTGTTCATTTTGGGGCAGATTCAGACATTTTGGGGGAAGTCACTTATTTTAAGGAGAGCCACATTTCCAGAAGGACCACCAAATTGGGACAGCATCCTTTTTTTGGGGGCATGTCACTCACTTTGGGGGAGAATTTTTGGAGAATACAACTCATTCTGGGGTGAGCACCCGTTTTGGGGGATAATCACTCATTTCAGGGAGAAATTAGCCCCTTTTGGGTCATCATTTGGTTTTGAGGAGCATCCCTCATTTTTGGAGGCCATAATTCATTTTGGGGTGAGCATCACCCATTTTGGGGTTGTGTGTAACACTTTGGGGAAGCATCACTCATTTAGGGGGAGAATCACTTGTTTTTGGAGGACACAGCTCATTTTGGGGTGCACATCACTGGTTTGGGGGCTGTATTTGTCATTTGTGGGCAAAATCCCACTGGAGCTTATTTGAGGGGGAAAACTTTCATTTTTGGTGGACCATCAGTTTTGGAAGCATAAATCTAATTTTTTCCACATCACTCAATTACCAATTTGGGTCCATTCAGCCATTTTGGGGGTAAATCACCTATTTGAAGGGAGTTTTGCCCATTTTGGGGGGTTATTCCTGCATTTTGGGTCTTCTCCACTCAAAGGAAGAAGCTGCCAAGAAAATACAGGTGCGACCCCTCATCTTGTAGCACTTTATAATAAATGGCCAGGAATTAATACTAAATTACAATGAATCCTTTATGAAATTACAGATTACATTCACGCCAGATCAGTATCCAAAAATAGGCATTTCTGCCCATTGCATCACTTGTGTTTTTTATCCCAGCTCTTGTTTGGGTTCTTTTATCAACTCTTCAAGAGCCAGGAAAAAAAAAGGACAATACGGGCAAAAAGCCACCAAGAAAATGATCCTTCTCCTAGAATCTCACATTTAGAGCAGGAACCTGCAGAAGACAATTCCTTTATTTTTGCCCTGGTTTGCTTTTGCATTTCCTCCCATGCCACATTTTAAGGCGAAATACACCCTTTTGCTAGCATTTAAAATAAAAAAACCCAAAATACAGGGTTTTTGGCAGTTGCCCTCCCCCATGGGGCTAAAGCTCCACCATTTTCCCATGTGGAGGGACGATACCAGGGTGAAATCATCTTTCAAGCAACAATACTGAGTTTCCTTCCACCCAGGCGAGTCTTGGGGATCGCCATTCAATTTTGGGTGAAATCTTGCATTTTTTAAACCAATTTTTTCCCCATTTGTAACTAACTCTGTGCCAAAATGCCTTGGAAAAGTTTTACTCTCGGCAGCCTTTGCCCCAACTCTGCGTCCAGTCTCGGCCCTTAAGGACGAGAATGGGCTGAGTTGTTTTTTTTCCAGATTCAGCAGAGGTTTTAGCACATAAATTAAAGGATTTGGAGGAATTTCCTCCCTTTTCCAGGAAGTTGTGTCCAGAGTCACCAAACAGCCGCAGCATTGGGGCCAAAGTTGGGAGGTTTGGGCAATCCAATGAGTCAAGCACCAAACCCTCCTCAGATATAGCAGAATTTGTACTCAATTATTTTCCTCCCCCTCCATGCCAGTATATATGCTTGTGAATGACCTTTCTGGGGGAAAAATCCAAAAAGCATCAAGTCCTGGGGTTGGTTTGGCTTTTCTTTGCACCAAGAAATCCAAGGGACAGACGCAGTGGCCCACGGTGAAAACCCGCCTTTGCCCAACAGCATCCGAGCGTCACGTGGGGAAAACAACTTTCCCTAAAAATGCTTTTGCTTACCAAAAAAATGAAGGGAAAAAGAAAAGTAAAACCTGAAATAAAAGATTAATCTGGCCACAATATGTGCCTTGTAAACGTGTGTCCTTCACTTCCACGAGCTGACACAGTGGTCCCCACGCTCCCGTGGGCAGCCGGGGCCTCCGCCAGCGCCGCCAGTTTGCTTTTTTCTCACTAATTTCTTCTTCTTGCCTTTTTTTTTTTTTTTGCATTTTGGGGGAATTTTGTATCTGGTGCTGTCAATGATTTGGGAGGGTGCAGGAGGAGTTATTCCAGTGAGTCACTGTGGTCCAAACCAAGGTCAGCGCCAGGTGCCGCTGGGAGGCCACCAGGCTCTTCCTCCAGCTCTTCCTCCTCTTCCTCCTCCTCCTCCATCTCATCCTCATCCTCCTCATCCTCCTCCTCTTCCTCGGTGCCATCGAGGGAGTCGTCGTGGGCTGCCAGCATAGCCTGCTGCATGGCCATGGTGGCAGTGGCTGATGAGAGGGGTTGGAGGTTGTCCATGCTGAGCGAGCCTGGAATTTCAAAAGTACAGAAATGAGGACTCCCCAGCTGATACAAAAAGGACAAAATAAGTGCATAAACCAAGAATAATTCAAGTGAAAAGCTTGGAGAGCACCCCACAGGGTGTCCCACCTACCCCAGTCACTCCCCGGGGTCCAATCCTTAATTTTTCTAGCTAATGCAACATTAAATAACAAGAAACCTTACTTCTGAGCCAGGAGATGCCCAAATTGGTTGGGCAGATCTTCATCTTCTCTCAAGTCCTACCTTTCATTCTCTTCATCTTGTCTGGTGTATGTTGTTTTCTGCTCTCTTCACCTTCTCTTCATCTTCTCTCTTCATTTTCCTCATTCGTTCTCTGTTCATCTTCCCACTTTATCTCATCTGTCATCTGATCTTCATCATCTCTATCCTTCCCCTAATTTCCATCATCTATTTTCTCTTCATCTTCTCTCTTCCCATTTTGTCTCATCTGTCTTCTCATCTCCATCTTTTCACGTCTCCCCTGCCCTCCCCAGCTCCTCAGGAGATATCCCAAGCCATGCCCCATAGTGGGTGACCACTGAGGGCTGTTCCTGTGCTGAAGGGATGGGAGTTCCCCATCACCAGCACCTTGTGATGGCCAACTGGGAGGCCCTTCTTGCACGGGCCACCTCAGGTGTTTCCCCACAGCCCAATAAAGAGCTCTAGAAATCACCAGTTAAGGCCATGATTTAATGCATGGCCACTCCTTCCTGGAAGGGCAGGGGCCACTGGGGTGTGTCCTTACCATCAGGATTTGTCCCTGAATTGCCACCCTGCTGCTGCAGGACCCCGGCAGCGATGGAGTTGGGCCAGAACCGCTGCGTGGGCCGGTGCTGGGATTTGATTTTCTTGGCTTTGGGGGCTGGATCCGGGTTGCTGGCATCGAGCATCGGCTGCAGGATGCGCCGCCGGGCATTTATGAACCTTTCCATGGAAAAGAGAGAACACTGGAATGACTGAGAGTTGTCATACCAACACCGAGTTAAAACAACAGTATAGCAAATCACTGAGATGCAATAGAATAATAATACTTTAAGAAAGTATCTTCATGGTTCAAAAAGCTGCTTTTTTTTATTTTATTTGCCTGTGGCACATTATAGCTCTGCATTAATTTTTCCAGCTGAGTGGGAGAATGCTACACATTGGATTTGCCAGGAGAGGGCACTGAGACCTTGCAAACCAGTGCCACCATTAAACACAACTGAGATCATCTCCCAGAAATCACAGAGTCATAAAATCACAGAATATGCTGAGTTGGGAGGACTTAACACGATCTTTGAGTTCAACTCCTGGCCCTGGGCAGGACACCCCAAGAATCAGCCTTAACCACCCAAGTTACCTCCCCAAAAAGCATTACACAGCACCAAAATAGGGTGGAAAAAGTCCTACAGCCAGCAAAATGACTGCATGAGGCACCAATATCTGCTCACCAGTTGTTGACTTGTAAGAGGGTCAGGTTGGTTTGGGCAGCGATTTGCCTCTTCTCATCCTCTGTGGGGTAGGGGTGCTGGAAAAAAGAGATGGGGTAGCAAAATTACATCCTTGCATGCAAGATGTCATCCCTGAGTAAAAAAATAATGAAAACCTGCCA
Organism: Pachycephala philippinensis; assembly: GCA_013397055.1. NCBI lineage: Eukaryota > Metazoa > Chordata > Aves > Passeriformes > Pachycephala > Pachycephala philippinensis. Next base: position 67,604 of record VWZT01028049.1, on the reverse strand, counting down.
TTTTTTTCATTTTCCCACCCTAAATTTGGTGGGTTCTTGCATTTGCAGAATGCAAGATTGAAGGGTGGCATCCAAGAGCGTCAAGATTTCCCTGGGTGCCCTTACGGCTTTTCCAAGGCTTTCCATCAAATGCTCTTCCTTGAAGGAAAATATTCTTGTTCTTTTTTTTAACTCTAGCAGTTTTCCAGTGATGGTTGTTGGTAAACGTGGGATTTGGGCTTCAAAATCCACCGTGGCTCACAATGCTTATAGAGGCATCAATAAAACATCCCGAAACATCTGCACTGGGAGACCAACAGCACTCAAAGCTTCATCAACCTCCTTCCAACTGTGCTAAAATGCTCTTTTCCAACCCCAGAAATGAAATTATTATCAAACCAGCCCCACACATCATGTTTTGGAGCCCCAAGCCAGTGACAATTACCATGACTAGTTTTCCAGCTGTTAGCCCCCAAAACAGTGTGATTTCCTTGACAAAACCACCCAAAGTCAACACACCCTGGAGACTCACTTCCCACTGGGGCCTCACTGGTTAAAAATGGCACTTTTTTTGGCAGAAATATCCCTTTTTTGGTATATTATTTCCATAATTTTTTCTTCCTGCTGGTGCTCCAAAACTTCCAATAAAAGGATGAGCATTTTTGGTTAGAAACCACATCATCTCTGACACCCGATGGAGAAATCCCACGGGGAAGTTTCTTCTGACCATGAGGACCAGGCTGAGAGCGAAGTTCCAACCATCCAGCAGAATTTCTTTCAGTTTTTCAGTTCCATTTTGGAAATCTTAAACTGTGGGGTTCTCCTGGCTCCTGGCAGAAAAGTGTTGGGCAGTTTCTGGTCTTCTAAGTCCTTTTTGTGCCTGCAAATCTGCAGTTGTGCCCTCCAGAAACACGGGAGATGCATGACACAGCCAGGGATCACAGCCCAACACAGCAACACTCCTCACTGCAGTAAGTCCAGAATTTCCCATGGAAAAAAAAAGGCTGGGAAGTTCCCAACCTGCTGCTGCTTCATGTCCTGGCTGATTTTTCCACAAGTTGCTCCTTGGAGCTGTTACCTTCTGCCTCACTGATGCCTTGGGAATCTCCCACCACTCCATCTTCCTGGAGAGCAAGTCTTTGCAACCAAATTCCAAGTGATTTCTTGGCTGAATTACACAGGAAAAATATGGGATTTTTGGCTTTTTGCCCTTCTTCCAGCCCTGCTGATGAGAGAGAACTCTTCATGCACGAAAATATCCAGTTTGCATATAAGCTCTCTCTACCTTCCATCTCCAGTCCCCCAAAACGGGGTGATTTTGCAATTCTGCATTTTGACCGATTGCTGATGTGCTACAACCCTACCTGTGAGGCAGCTCTCACATTCCAGCTTGCTAGAAAAGGGTATTTTGGAGCTGTTAACTGCAAAAAAATGCTCAATTATCCATCTTCAAAAAATCATGTGAGTCCCCTTCCAGATTCGTTTGCTTCTTCTTGCCCCACCTGCAGTGACAATGGTCATTCCCAAAATACTCCCAAAATACAAGCCAGTTTGCACCTCCAAATACAAACTCAGACAAACCACCACCTGGATTTGAGAATTTCTGGACTTTCTGTCCTTTTTTTCCCAGCTTGCAGGGTGTTTTGGTGGCTGAGGTGCTCACCATGAGATGCTGGAAGAGCCATGAGCGCATGATGTTGGTGGCGTGTTTGGGCAGGACGCCCCGTTTGTTCTTGGACTTCTTGTCCTCACCATCAAGGAGGGAGGTGAGATCCAGGTTCACCTATCAGGGGAAAGGAATGGGGAGAGCATTGGTCGAAAATGGTGCTGGGCAACCCAAAAAATGAGCAAAACCAACCCAAAATGGGAGTGGGATGAGTGCAAAAAAACCTGGCACTTATAGGAGCATCCAAAACCCATTTCCTGCTCTGCCAAATCTGCATAAATGCATATTTTCTCCCAGGATCTGTGTCTTTTATCTCCATTTTTTTGTCAATGCTTTGCAAGGGGTAATGGCACCGTTGGGGACTGTGATGATGGTGCCATGACCAATTTCAAAGTGTCTTTTAGGAGGAAAACACTTTTACCTGAAATAATAAAGTAAAAAAAAAAAACCAGACCTCATAAAAAGATAATTTTCTCAGCTGGAAGTTAAAACCCTGCCACTCACTAACCCCTTGCAAAGCCATGTTCCTCACCCAGCTGATTTCCACCACAAGGAGGAAGATGCCCATTGAGGCAAAATTTGCTTTTCCCCCACCAGAAATTAAAAAGAAGCATCTTGCTGCAAGAGAAGTTTTAATGAGGATTCAGGAACCAAACTGAAATCTAAGCACTTGAGTTAAAAAGGGATTTTTTTTTCCCCAAGTCTTCATCAAAACACTTCTCCTGGATGAATTAAACATCAGGCCAGCAGGTCCCTGGGATTCCCCTGGGCTCCAGCTGAATAAATCATGCCAGTGGCACAGGAAGAGCATCCGAAGGTGCTTGTCCAGGCTCTCTCCCTGCCCCAGTATTCCCTGTGAGCATGTTTTTCCCACCACAGAGGGTTTTGCTGCAAGATTTAAACCTGCAATGGAGAGATATTATAGAAAGAATTTTTTAAGCATTGCACAGGCAAAAAATCCTGCCAGGGAGGTGCCACTCCTTTCCAAAATGCTGTTTATGGATTGTTTTATAACCTCCTGCAATTAAAATGGGGCATTTCAGAAATAGTGGGGGTGAATTTCTGCTGCTCTGCCCCCGGGAAGCAGTGTAACAGAAATTGATGGTTTGTTTTTTTTTTTCCAGATTCCTGGGGAATAGGGGTTGGGAAGAGCTCATGGACAAGTTGTGCTAATAAATCCAAATCATTGTCCTACTGCAAGAATGCAGGGATCATTGCATAACTCATTGCAATGTCAGGGAAAAAAAAAGGAATAAAACCAGAGCAAATGGCTGAAAAATATCCCCAAATTCAGAAAGGAAGACCTAAAAATGAGCCTTTCCCACAAGGCAGTGTGGGATCACTGGACAGGCAATGCCAGTGATCCCAGATCTATAATATATCAGCAATAATATCTGTCCTATCCTATCCTATCCTATCCTATCCTGTCCTATCCTATCCTATCCTATCCTATCCTATCCTATCCTATCCTATCCTATCCTATCCTATCCATCTCATCCTATCCTAATCTTATCCTATCCTATATATAAAAACAATTAATATAGAATATAGAATATGCAATACATACAACACACAGTATTTAATAAAGCACATAGAATAAAATGGAATATGTTCTATCATACATTACAAATAACAGATATTGTTAGATATTGTTAGATATTGTTAGATATTGCACGAAATAGTATTATGTACATTATTATTAGATATTGTAGTATTTTATAACAATAATATAAGCATTGTTATAATTTCTTAGGTCATTGCTATAGTTCGTTAGGTACCCCAAAGGCACGTTGCAGATGGGTTTAATCAATGTTTCTTTCTAATTAAAAATTTAAGACGCTCCAAGGGTTGAATTTATGGGGAAATGGGGGGATTCTGCCTGCTGCAGTGCAAAGTTTTGGCTAAAGCAGCAGTTTGAGGCGGGAAGGCCTTACCTGGGCATTGGGGATCTGCAGGGCACCAGGGGTGATGGCTTGGGCGAGGACCTGGCCCTGCGACGTCACCATGGTCACGGGCTGGTACAAGGCTCCCCCTATGGAAAACGAGACACATGGGGGTACCAAAACCCCCAAATCTCCACCTGCCCACACCTCCCCCCGGTCCCTACCTGGCACGGCGGGCGAGCTGCTGCCAGTGCTCATGGCCAGGTTGCCTGGTGGCAGCGTGGCCGCGGGCACCACGATGCCTGGCGGGGGGTTGGAGGCGGGCGGCAGCGCTGCTGGAGAGCTCTGCAGCATCTCCTGCACGAAAGAAAACATTAAACCCATGAATTTCAGCATGTGGGAGCATGGAAGTTTTATTTTTTTCCCCCTACAATAAATTTGCAATTTTTTTTTGGTGGTTCAACAGGCAAAATTGCAGAAAACGTGATTTTTCAGTTCGTTGCAATTGCAAAGAAAGATGGAAAAATAAGGATTTATGCTCTGCAGAGCTCCCACTTAGCATCTTCCCCAAACTTGCTTTCTTTGTGCAGTCACTCTGTTCCATAAAAAAAATGAAAGGGAAGAAAAAAGATCACAAGGGACCAAAAGGAATTTCTTTAATCTTTTTCTTTCTAAACATTTCTATTTTTTTGGTGCTTTGACTGGGACTGGATGATGCAGCCTTTGCTAAAATTCAGGGTGAGCACCGTGGTTTCCCTTTGCCAAAAGAAGAGTAAAATAATGAAGTTAATAATAATATACCCCATTGATATCATTCCTTGCAGCTTTAAGCCAATTTCTTGCAAAAAATGGGCACTTTTTGAGCCAAAAGCTGCAATTTTGCTTTAAGGCCCGTGTCTGGAGCAATCACCAAAAGACCCCAAATTGGATGATTATTTGATTATTTATTTTAATATTTAAATTACTATTTGAGTATTTAATGGGATTTATTGGGAAAGGAGGAGTGCCACAATTGAGGCTACGGGGGGAATATGGGCAATGTACCCCAAGCTTCCACATGAGCAGGATTTTGCAAATAATATTGGTCATACTGATAAAATTATCATTTTAAAATAAACCCAAGGTAACTGTATCTCTCTAATTCACCCAAGTGGAATGGAAATGAAACTGCACTGATTTTTTCTCTCTTTTCTACTTTCCCATTCTGCATCACTTCCCTGGTGTCCAGCTGGTTCTCAAGTGTTGAACATAACGTCAGTAAAGGGGATTTTTTTCACCTTTTTATTCATTTTTCCTACATTTTGATGCATTTCTTCAAGAATCCTATTATCTGGGTTAAGAAAAGAGAATTTCCCTGGATTAGTGATGTGCAATGACACTGGAAAAGGCAACCATGGAGGTGTGATCAGGGTGGAAAAAGCTGCAGCTCCCTTTCTCCAGGTGATGGAACTCCAGAGATGGGAATGTGAATGCACCAAATCAATTCATGTGACACCAAGACGTGACTGCGTTGTTCCGTGGGGAGCTGGGGTACTCTGTGTCCTCATCCATGCATTTCCCATTGCTGAGGAGGAAACCTGAGGTCTGTTCCTTTTTTTCTCCTTCACCCCATCACATTCATGCAGCCTTTTCCCCATCAATCACCACTGCTTTGTCTGGGCCATCCTTCTCAATAAATCTCATGTTTTTGCTATTCAAACCCCCTTACGGCACTTTCCCCTCCTGTGGTGCCAAGTCCAAACTGTTGGACCCAAAGCCTCTGCCACGTTATTTTCATTATTTTTGTGATCTGGAAATTTTGCTGCAATTGCTGTGAACTTTTCATTCGCTTCCCAGACATTCCTTTCCACAGCTGAATTAATTTTAAAAATGCAAATATGACCGTAAAATACTTGTACTTTTTTTTTTTTTAGTATTCCTTCCCCACCTCCAGTCTTCTGGGGGATGTGGTTTTCAGTTTGAGAAATGAGTATTTCTCAGGAAACAGAGAGCAAAAATCAGTCTCTTTTGCACGCTCTTGGATTTTGCCCTGGCTAAGCATCCAGCTAATAAACATGGTGAAAATATTCATAAAAACCAAGTGTGGTCCAGGAGAAGGCCAAAAAAACAGCCAGATATGGCCAGGTGCAGCTTGAAGACCTCTAGTTTTCCTCCCCTGCCTTGTTTTTCCATGATTCTCCCTAAAGAAGGGCATCCAGAACACCACTTTTGGAAGCGCATTGTGAGGAAACAATTTGGAATATCAGAAAATGGCAACAAGAAACTGCCATTTCCAGATAAAGTGGTCAAAGCCATTTTCAGCAGTATTTTGTGATGAAAAAATTGCCTTTGTTTTTGTGGTGTAGAGGAAAACTCTCCCAAAACACCGTCTCACTGGTGTCCAAAAAGGCAGAATATTGGTAATTATCAGAAAGAGATATTAAAGGAATTAATGGTCTTCCTGCAACAGAGCTGTGAAACCAAAGTGACCCAATGGAAGTGGAGGCTCTGCCTTCAAATAAATATAGAGAGATGTCTCCAAGAAGATTTAAAAAATATATTTTGCATACCAATTGCCTCAGATTGCAAATGTCAGCCAAATTCGATTAGGCTTGGCAGTTTTGCTGCAGTGGAAAGTACTTTATATTTTTTATATTTTATATTTTGAGACTCAAGGAAGTTCATAGAATCCTAGAATGGTTTGGGTTGGAGGAGTCCTTAAAGCTCATCCCATTCCACCCCCTGCCATGGGCAGGGACACCTCCCACTGTCCCAGGCTGCTCCAAGCCCTGTCCAACCTCACCCTGGACACTCCCAGGGATCCAGGGGCAGCCACAGCTTCTCTGGGCACCCTGTGCTGGTGATGCACCACCCTCAAGCTGAAATGCTTTTGGCATTTTCGAAATCTGAGTGTGAAGAAAAATGCATCACTAGGTGTCTCTGCAGACCCACATCTCAGCACTGATCAACAGCAAAACATCATTTCTCCAAATTAAAAGTCGCTTTAATGAAGAAAAAGACCTGGGACATTGCACAAAAAAAAGCCCTTTTTTACAATAAGGCAAATGTCCAAGTGCCAAAAGGTAAGAAAGTGCTAAAATTCAGTGCTACTTGAGCTGCTGTCCTTCACCTTGTGCTTTATGACACAGACATTCATTTTTGGGTGGTACACAACGTCTAAAAATATCTGTCTCATCCTAACTCTGAAAATTACTTGTGCTGGGGGAAATTGGGATTAGTTGGAGAAAAAAAGAAACCCAGGGGCTTGCCAAGAAAGATCTGACCAAACTCAAACTCATCTAAGACGATTCATAAGGCTCCTTCATGAATGGATGGGTGGATGGAGAGGAGAAGAAGTTGGCTTTAAATAACAGAGAAATCCAGGCTGTTCACAGGGCAAACTCGGATAAATTCAGATCTGTACAGAGAAGCACTGCACTGATTTCCACCAAACCAACCATCCACCTCCAGCCACCAGCAGCCTGGGCTGGTGGAAGGTGTCCCTGCCCGTGGCAGGGTGTTGGACCAAGATGAGCTTTAAGGTCCCTTCCAACCCACACCAGTCTGTGATTCTGTGGAGAAGCAATTTAAGAAGAAGAAATGCTGTGCTGAAAATGCCCATTTAAACACTACCAATCCGAAAGGAGAGCTGAAAAATACAAAATTTGATTCAATTTAAATGTCCCTGGCAGCGCTGTGGTCCCCAATGTGATTGGCTTTGCAACTGTTTTTTTCTTGCAAGTGGAGAGCAGTGAGGACCCCTTCGATGTCGAAGGAAAGTTGAAGTTAAACATTGCATTAAATTGGTTTCCTCCCTCCACCATGAAAGAAGGACCTCCCCTCTCCCATCTTGGTCAGAAAAAGCCAAAAAAATATTCATTAAATAAAGGGAGGGGGCTAAAAAGAGCCCAATGAGGACTCAAGGTAGAGGAATGAAGCCAAGTGAAAAGCAACCAACAAAAACAGAAGAGGAGTTGCTTGGTGGACTTGCAGGACAAAGAGGCTACGACTCAATCACAAGACAAAGCAAAGCACAAAATGAAAAAGCAATGGAGAAAACAGGGTCCAAAAATCTTTGTAAGGTAATGAAGGTTCAAGGAAGACTCATCACATGGGAAAACCCCATCCTTGTCACCAAACTTGGCCAACAGCAGGAATCATCTCTCAACCTGGCAACATGAGAAGATTTCAGTCAGAACACCTTCTTTGAGTGTTCTCTCATCTTCCCATCATCTCAGGCATTTTGCATCTCAAAAAATTCTTGCATTTTCCAACCTTAGAAAGCAGAAATAACAGCAGGCAAAGGACCATCCTTTTTGGATACACCAGGGAAATCCAACACTGATTGTCCTGTGATGATATTTTGACAGGTCCAGAAATTGTTCTCCCAGTTTTGGTTGATATCCTTGTTATTGTGTATCCATGATTTTTTAAACATGTCCTGTGGTAAGAAACTTTGCCAAAAACGGAACTATTTCACTTTCATGACAAACTTGGTGTATCTCCTCACAAAATGATTGACACTCCTTCCAAACCCTAAGAAAACCTATTTGCTGAGAAACCTTCTTCATTGATACTAATTACATTTCATTATTTAGATTTTTTTGAAAACCTAAATTAATGGCCCATTTGCTCTTGCACCTCCCCTCAGCATGAAACCAATAGGCCGATAATTAGAGAAATCATCCCACTTGCCATTTTTTAAACACTGATCCTGTGATTTTTCAGCTCTCTGGAGCATCCTTAGCCTCTAAAACTCAACTGATGGATATAGAATATTTCCACCATTCTTTTTAAGCCTTATCCATGCAAACTCAAGTATACTCAATGAGTTGAAGTACTTGGGCACTTGACATGGCTTACTTGGACACAGAAAATATTTGCCATTGTATTGTCACTGGTAAGTCATCCTCATGCCATGGCCAGATGAGATGGTGGCTCTTTCATGGTCCATCACTGTGAATATTTCAGCTCCACCTGCTGGAAATCCCTTAGTGGCTGAGGGAACATTCCCCCTCCAGTTGGGTCTTTCCTGGGTGTGTTCCTATTTATTTAGCAACTGCCTCCAAATCCTCACTTGAATTCCTCAACTTTCAAGTCTTGCCCAGAAGGAAAATGTCAGCAGCTCTGGGTATCCAGGAGTCAGAAGCGCTTGGTACCTCTCCATGGGCCTGATTATTTTCCAAAGACTTGTGCTAATTTTCTGATATGATCCCCACCTCTTTGTGAGACACTAAATCCTCATTACTTTTCCTGACCGATGCATTCTAATTAGATCAACACTTTAAAAAAAAAAAAAAAAAAAAAAAGGAAGGAGGGGAAAAAAATTCACAATAGCCACAGGACGGCTTTCCATCTCATTAACTCCCTCACTTATTATTTTCATGAAAATTACTGATAAAAAACGTGCATCTCCATTTGCTGGGACCGGGAGCTTTGTCGGCTCATATCTAACATCTCTCTCATCACCCGGGATGTGAGCTGTTGCCATGGCAATGCACAATAATAGAAACTAATAAATTACAAACGAGATGCTCGTTGAGCAATTATTGTTCTCTTTTATGCAAGTGTCTTGCTAATTTTGATCATAAGGAATGCTTCCATAAAGCAGCGAAGGGATAATAAGTCTATTTCTAGAGATTATTAGAATATAGAGTGAGGATGGGGTTTCTTAGATCAATGATTAAGTGGTTTGGAGCTTTCAGGGAACCCAAATAAGAAACGGAACTTTTCTGGGGGGCTTTTCCCTCATCACACTGGGAGCTTCAAACTCTGCAGCACCTGGAGCTGAGCTGCTAAAAATGGTATTTTTTTCCTTTCCACTGCCTTAAAAATGCCCCAAAAGCCCTGAGAAGGCCCCACCACCTGCCTCCTTTTTAGGGAGAACCCCAGGAGCTGCCTGGGTTATTTAGGGTTCGCTGCAGTTATTTCTGGTGGGATTGTGCAACCCTAAATTCCATTTTTCTACCCCAAAACCCAAGTGTCTGAGAGAGAGAAATCCCCTAGGGGAACACAATATAGCATCAAGATTTTTGGGATGCAACCAGCCAAGATTTATTCCCTGCACTGCAGATGCACGTGAAAACCCCAACCCATGGGCAACTTCTTTTCTGAATATTGAGTTACAGTCCCTTATTTTGCCCCAAAAGCCACCAAGGTTCAGCTTGGTTTGGCTACTTCAGTTGATATTTCTGCAGTTCTCAGGCACTTCCTTGTACTCTTCCACTATGCTTGAGGCACCAAATGTCTTCTTCTCCCAGCTAAAATCCAAATTATGCAAAAGAAGAAGTCAAGGGAATGTTGATCATGCTGGGGGAGAACTGCAAGATCTGCTGAGACACAAAAAGGAGCAGTGAAGCCAGAAAAGGGTTATCTGAGACCCAAAAATCTGTTGAGTTTCCTTGAAACAAAAAGGGGGAGAGAAGCAGTGAAGAAAATCATGACGTTTCTGTCCTTCCTGCCAATAAATAGCGTTTTTTCATGAAAAAATTCAACTTTCTTGTTTATATTCCCATACACTTGCACGGCTCCCTTCCCCTCGCATTTAATTGATGCAACATTAGAGTTTAGGAGTCCTTCTCTCTCTCTTTTGCAGAGCCACAAGCATTGGGGTTGCATCTCTGCCAACCCACAAAAAAAAAACAAACCATAAAAAAAACTAAGATAAAAAAAAAAAGTCATCACAACATCATTTATTGCACTCTATGAGCAAGATATAGGATTTTTTTTTTAATTCTTGGGATGGACTCTGCTGACTTTTCAGGAGGCCACAACTCCCGTAGAGCAAACCTGAAACCTTGTTGGCCCAACTCCCTGTTGGCCAATGTGCAAAAGTGGTGATGAGAGAGGAATTTTAAGGCATTACCTGGGGGTGGAGGCTGATGGAGGAGGGGTTGGGGGAGTAGGGCCCCCCCAGGTCGTTCCTGAGTAGGTTGTCGCTGTGCATCTTGGTTTTGAGGCAGGTGATGTAGCGGTTGCAAAAGTCCTTGCACAACTCATTGACCTTCTCCAGCTCCAGGAGGTGGATGCGCAGCACCTGGATCGCCTTCACCATCTATGCAGGGGCACACAATGGCTGAGTTAAAATCAATATTCTCACCCGAAATCTAACATAGAACTGAGCCCTACAGCAGAATGAAATTCATTTCCTTTCTCAACACACCAAAAAAATCAATATTCTTGCCCAAATCCCATCCCAGAGCCCGTCCCTCTGCCTATCTGCATTTCTTTTCCTTGCCCATCAATCATAACCCTGAAATCCAAGAGGAAAAAATTCACCAAATTCACCGTTGCCTTCGTGGGGATTGCTCCCCATGCCCAAAAAAAAGTAGAAGCCAAACCCCTCGTTGCTGAAAAGTGCTTGGTTATTCTCTGGAGGCCACTTCTTCTAACAAGATTACGGGGCTGCAACTCAGCCGTGAGCTGTTGCCGGTGCAAAGCCTGGGCCTCATTAAAACGTACCCCATAAACCTTAAAAAATTTACACATAAAACATTCCTCTCACCGAGCTGAAACCTTAAGTTTTACAGCCGCTGTTTGAAATCTTGCATAATATATAAAATTTCAGCTATTCACTCCGGGGCAATAAATCCGGTTTTATGTAACAAAGCGTCTTTGCATTTCAAAGGGTGTTTTTAACTTGCAAATTTTAGTGGTCATCTTTACAAACTGCAAGTTGCCATGGTTGGGAAACATCCTGAAAAATCCAGGGCCAAACTCCAGTGGCGGCTCCACGATGGAGAAAGTGAATTTTTGGTTGGTGAACAACAGGGATGACGGGTTGCGGCTGGAAAGATCTTTTATTTAGCTTTTTTTTTTTTTTTTTTTTTTTTTTTTTTTTTTTTTTTTTTTTTTTTTTTTTTTTTTTTTTTTTTTCTCTTCTTGTCGTTTGACC
>VWZT01028049.1:45765-56194 GCA_013397055.1 Pachycephala philippinensis | reverse complement strand
TTTTTTTTTTTTTTTTTTTTTTTTTTTTTTTTTTTTTTTTTTTTTTTGGCTATTTTTTTCTGGGGTTTTTTTTCCCCTCCTCTGCAGTTGACGCAGGCAAAGCACAAGGTGGAGGTGTCATGCCCAGGATTTCCACATCCTCCCAGGGCTCACCGGCCATGAAAGTCAATATTCAAGGGCAAAGGCAAGAAGACCTGACACATATATGTAAAAAAATAAATCTCTCAATTATCTCAGCTCATTTGCTTAGGGTCTCATTTTATGTCCCTGCTCCGCTGCGTCGTATATCTGTCCGGATAAAGAGTTACAGTCCGATGGCGTACGTGCGCGGGGTTGTAAAAAATACAGATGCTGAATTAATTGACTGTGTGGCACTCGGCAGCTGATTGAGTTGATAATGGTGAGATCTGACCTTTTTCTAATTTCTAATTATGTGCATCTTGGCAGTGAGGAATACATGACTCTTATTCTAATGATAGCTAATGCCACTGGCCTTTTCATCCCTGCTTTGCCATCGCCAATTCCTGGCAAACTGCTGGCGTTAAAAAAAATACCAAAACACAACACCCAAAAAATAACAACAAAAAAAAGGACAGTGTAAATAGGGGAAAAGTGTCAGCTCAAGAACAGGTTGAAATGTTGCGTTTTGAGCACTGCATCACTTTTTACCCCAAATTCCCCTCAACTAGTGCCTCCCACCAACAGGAATGTGCTTCTCCAGCATCATATTGACCATCTCCTCTATCCTGATGCAGGTTGCCCACACTGAGGTGGATGGCTCCTCCTTTTTTGGAGGAGTTCTGGGCATTGGATAGAATACATACATCCAGCTGTGTGCTAGAACTGGGGCAGACCCACATGCACAGAGATACGGACCTACAGAAAGACAGCAATAGATACAGATACATATGGATATGGATGTATCAAGTGCTGCAAGGTTATACATGGGATCAATCCAACTGCCCATGGCCAAATTTCACCTTGGCAGCAAGAGTTGCTTCAGAATACACCTAAAAACCATGACTGGTGTGTTGGGTTTTTTTTTTTTTTTAGAAACCCCAAAAAACCCTGAAAATAGACAGTGTGGATAAATTTCCTGCACTATTTGCTGGTGATGTTTCACCTTGATATGTATAGAAATAGGTTTTCCTTTCCCAAAATTTTAGAATTTTTTTTTTGTCTTCACCTGGCTCCATTTCTCTCCTCCTGCTAGACCGTTACACCCATTTTTATGCAATTTAATGCAATGGGGGTTTGTTGGTGCACGTCAGAATTTATTCAGTCCAAAAACAAATAATCCAAAACATTGGTTGGGTTGTTGGGGTTTTTTTGATTGCTTGTCCCAGAGCGATTTCTGTTCTTGACTACAGGTTATTGCAAAATGGGTTTAGCAATATGCAAAAGGGGCTTTGCATGGCCTGCAAACTTTTTGGAGGCCATTCCACAGACTCTCGGCTTAGGGATGTTAAAAAACTCTCCTCCACAAGCTGAAATCGGGCACAAACATGTGGGATTTTACTTCACCTTGGAATCATCTCATGTTTTTTTTTTTAAAAAACAGTAGTTCTTGCACCTAGATGAGTTTTGCTAGTTCTTCCCTTTGTGATACGCCATCATTCAAAATCACCTCCTCGATATCTGTAATACTTAGAAAAAGCAGCCTGTGAATTGCCTGATTTTGCTTCTTTTCTAGGGTGGAAATCCCTCTGCTACATGTCCCAGGGGACACATAACCCCCAGGGAAGGTGTTTTGCTGTTTGCATTATCAGAGGTGTGCAGAACTGCCTCTTCAGACCTTGAAAATTTGCTTGCGGAGCCTCAGAATGGTGGCACAAACTTGCCTACCCACGTTTGCCATGGAGACCACGTTTGGATGCTTTCTGGACAAAATAAGGGGATTTGGGGAGATTTCCTGAGGCCCACACAAGAAAAATCCCAAGCAGAATCTTCTGAGGCACCTTCCAGCAGCAATGGATGCAGTAGGAAATTTGAGTTGATGTGGCAGAGAATCCACCAAAACCAGTCCAAGTGTTCCAAACCATTGATATCCATTACCTTATGGAAAAAGTAATTATTTTGCTCTGCTCCTAGGACATGAGCTGGCCATGACACTCCAAACCAGATGGTGCCAGATGAGAATGCTGATACTATGGCATGTTGCACTGAACAGCAGCAATTCCTACAGAGATTGCAAGTTTTGGGGCACAAACCGGCCAGTGATCTTGGCTGTTTTCAGGAACCTCATTGACCCCATGGAGGTTGTGTGGGAAAATCAGCCAAAAAAGGGGGCAGAGGGGTTGTTCTTACAGGGGATCTTCTGCAAAATGTCTCGGAGAAGGTCCTGGAGAAGGTTTCATAAGGTCTGTGGAAAACATTGCCAAGATGACCAACACCACAGAGCCCAAAGACATGGTGGTAGATCTTCATTTGTTCCTCACCCCCTACCTTTTCAACACCCCCCAAAAATCATCTGCCAAGCCCCAGCTGCCTGTACCAGGTTGTCCAGCTCGGGGTCATCACTGAAGAAGGGCTTGTGCTCCTGCTCCTGCTGGTGGACAAAGTTCTCAATGTCGACATCGAAGCTGGCCGAGGTGATGCACTCAGAGCCCTGCGTCGCCTGCTCACACTTCTCAAAGAGCAACGTCAGCAGTGGGAACAGCGGGTGCCTGCAGAGGACAGAGGAGACCACCCATAACACCCACTATTTTAGGTCCCATGTCCATCATTTATCCATCATTTATCCATCCATCCATCCATCCATCCATCCATCCCTCCATTCATCCATCCATCCATCCCTCCATTCATCCATCCATCCATTTCCCCCCAGTCTGTAAGAACCTAGTGGTGCAAACCTCACTCCCAAGTCACACTGGAAGTGCTCCCTCTAGGTCTCTTTCAGCAACAAAAAAAAAAGCTTAAAAATTGTAAAATTCACTATCTCCTCCATCAGGAAATGACTTGTTCCAACGTCTTGGTGTTTTCCATCATTGCACCAAAGCCAGCATTTCCTAAATAGGCAAAAAGGGTATGTCTTGGACATAGCCAAGATGTCCTGGAGCCATCTGCTGTCCGAGTGGCTTTTCCTTTCAAGGATGGACATCAGCACCTGCTCATCGATGGTAATATTTTACCTCAAAATGTCTCTGTTGGTTGGAGATGATGGATGGGGACTTCTATCTGCCTGCAGCATCCTATGGGCCAACCTTGTTAGGGGCTGCTCCTCCACCAAGAGGTCTCTTTGCACCTCTGACAAGTCCACAAAGATGGGTCAAATCCCACTTCTTTCTTACCATGAGATGATCTTGAAAACAAAGCTTTATAGTTCTTCTTCAAATTCACAAATCTCTCCAGTGATGACGCTAAATTGATGCAATATAAAATGCAAATACAAATACAGCACCAAAGCACGTGGACAATACGGGGATGAAGACCACGGCTTAGTGCAAGCCTCAATAAGCCTCTCCGGCTCAGTGCAAATTAAAATCAAAAGTGTTTTATGGAGTCTTTCCGGGCAGAAATGCAAAATGGTCCTGCAGGAATGGTCTCCCACAGCACTCCAGTTATCCGAGCACAGTGGGATTGGCTCCACCATTTTATCTCCAAAAGATGGCCCAAAAGATGATTACGAATCACTTCCTCACAGCCTTTTCGAGTCAGAGTCAGGCGAAGGGGTTAAACCCCTTGGCTAAGTCTTCATTTGCAGCCGCTAATACCACAGCATATTATAGTTTAATCTGTCCTGATCCTGGTTTAATGCAAGATTCACCGAGGCTGGAGCAGAGAATGGCGAGGGGGGGAAATCATTTCATAATTTCAGTGGCCCCGCTGGAGCTTAGCCAAGGGATATGAAAGGCAAATTCCAGGCGGCAGGTTGAATTATTGGGACTTATGAACCGGTGGCACCGCAGCAGGTGCCCGCTGCCATTTCCAGAGCTGCTCCATCAATTAGGAGCAGAGGCATGGAATTACCCCAAGGATGGGGGTTTGGGGTGGGAAAAGGGGATTGCAGCCCCTGAGCAATTTGTAGCCCCTTTTCTTCGAGGGATTGCATTGACCAAGGCGGGGATTAAGGCTGTTGTCAGCATCACTCCTCAGTGTTGATAATGGGGGCAGTGCTGCTATGGGCCCCCAGGAAGTTTTTGGGGTTGGCAAGGAGTAGGATGGGGCAGCACATGGCTGAGGGGAGAATGGTTTGCTTTTCAGCTGAAAATAAAACTGAATAAAAAATTTAAAATTTAAGATAAAATAAAAAGAAACAAACCAGAATCCAATCCGACCAAATCCATCGATAAATAAAAATAAAATTATATGAAGCGAAATAATAAAATAAAAAAAACGCACCATACAAAATAAAATAATGTTAAATAACATTAAACAAAAAAAAAATATGATAACACAAGGGGAAATGAGGGGGCCAAGACCCCCAGGGAGGGGTTAAGGGAGGGCACTGAGGGCACTCTCTGAGTGCAGTCTCAAGGAGTGCTGGAATTTGGGGTTTTGCCGTAAGATTTATGCTGAATTGTTGTGGAATTCCGGGGTTTTTTTCATTTTTGCATGGGAAATAACCCATCCCAAACTACCATTTTCTCCATTTCCAGCCTTCCTGTGGCCACACCACGCAGAGGAAAGGATGGGCCACCATGGCAAAGGGAGGTTGTGGCATAAAAATTGGGAGCTGGAGCCCTTTTTGCTATGAAATTTGCAGGGCGAGGGAATAGATGGATATCCAGGATGCACAGGGGAATCAGGAGGATTTTCCCCACTGTGGGTGTTACGGAGGAGGAAAACCACCCTTACGGCACGAAGGAGAGTTTTGGGGTAGAAAAATCTGCTTTTGATGATTATGGTTTTGCAAAAACAAAATTGTTTTGTTTAGTTGGGGTTTTTTTTGCCAGGGAATCCTCCAAATGAAAGGGCTGAACCAGCCCTGACATTTTCCTGCAGGAGAGAGGTCGTTTGCAGCCACTAATAAAAAGGATTCGACACGGGCTAATAAAGAGGAATGAATTCCTCTAATGGCCTAATTTCCCACCTTCAGCCTGGTTTGAGCCAGCAGCACAGCGGGCACATCACAACAGGAATTTTGTTTTTTTTCACCCTTTTTCCCCTAAAAAAACCCCAAAACAACACAAAACAAAACAAAACAAAGCAACCAACAAAAAAAAAAAAACACACAAAAAAGCCCCCCACCAAACTTATTGCAAAGAAATCCAGCCATTTCCCACTTGGAAAAATCCAATTTGTGGTGCTTGGGTGGTTTAAGCATCATTTCCCTTCAGGAGCATCATCTTTTCTGGTCCAAAATCCATTGGGAAGTCCCAGCCCCGCTGTTGCATAAAGTCAAGAAAACACTTTAGCTGGGAGAAAATTGCAGCCTGGAAGTGACACTGCTGGACCAGTCCCTGCCAAGCTGCTCCCACACCAAGAAGGGTGGGGAAGAATTATTTTTTTTTCCCCTTTTTTTCTATTTTTTTAACGGGTGATAAACCTCCTGCTGGGGCATAAAACCCGGCAGGGTGACTTGTCCATCGGATTTTATATTTCCCATCACATTTTCCCAGCAATTTCCTTCCAGCTCCATTGACTGACGCTTACGGCCGATGCCTTCTGCCTCGGTGCAATTATTGAAAATTAACAAAAGTCCATTGTTTTGGGTGGAGGGAAATGGACCTAGGAGGGCTAAAAAAATCCTTGTGTGCATTTGATACCTAATGACATACACACCACCCATTTTAACCGCTGGATAGGGGAATATTCAGCCAAAAAAGGTTGATTTTATATAAATACATAATATATTACATAAATATATAGTAGTATATATCTATTTTATATAAAAAGATATTTGTGGGGTTGTTTTGGCTAGTATCCAAAAATAAGCATCCAGGTTTGGGCAGTAAGTGCACACATGGAAATAGACAATAAATTTCCTCCCACTTTTCTAGGGGAACACCTCCCATAAGGTGTTTTTGGCATGTCTTTGACCTTCCAATTAAGGCTGTGAAAACTCCAAGGGTGGGGTTTGGTTTTTTTTCCTTTCTCCCACAAATGCTGCAGAACTCCTCAGGGAAGGGTGAAAAGAAGATGTTTTTGTCCTCAAATGGCTTCTTTTGCTTTGAGGAAATGATTTCCATCATTGGGAGACCTGCAGTGAATAATCCTTTGTGTTTTCCTGGGAAAGAGTCAGTTCATTCCATACCTTCATCCACCTTTTCAGACCTTTCAGCCTTGTCATATTTGAATATTTGGAGTACAAATATTTTAATTCCTTCAGGTCCGAGATGCAATTTTTTGGTTCACAACCCCCCACAGCCCTGGTCATTGATTGGTTAATCCTAAACCTTAAACTTTAATCCTAATTATATTAGAATACTGTTACTCTTACATCATTGCTATACGTTCTAATACTGTAAATAATCACATATCACTTTATAATTACATATTACTTATATAATTATACTATTTACATAATTAGAATATTACTTACAGCAGTTATACAATAACATTACTGCACATATTACAATATCATATATTATTATCCCCAAATTAACAAAAAAAGGGACTGGAGGGGCCATCCACCCCTTGCCCATCACTGCCCACACCCTGTACAGATGCACAAACTGCACGTTTCAGGTTAATATGTGACTTTACTCCTTGTTCAGCCCCAAATCCCAGGGCTCTGCCCCCCAAAAAGGTTAATTTGGGGCGATTTTGAGGGTGAACATTTTGAAGGGGCAGAGCAGAACAAAGTCCACGAAGGAGCTCCATCACCACGCGTTATAATCAATGGTTATTATTGCTAAAAAGGAGCTAATTGCTAATTCCCCCCTTCCTGCGTGTTAATTAATGCATTAGAAGAACAGCAGATTAATAATGCATAATAATAACGAATGCATCAACGAGCCGATCCCGTAACCAATGCATTAATTAATGCATCGCCGGATTGATGCAATAATCCCGCATTACAATAACGAAGCCATTAATTAAAATGCATTAATGAATGCAATTAGCTGGCATCACCTGTAGACAGCCCTCTTGTCGGCCTCCAGCTGCGCCTGGGGGTCGCCGCCCGCCGCCGGCACCGGCGTGTTGGCAGCTGCCGGCGTGGTGAGATGCACGGGCTGGGCTTTGGTGGGCTGCTGGGCTGTGGCTGTCATCTGGGGAGGGCAGCGAGTCAAGGAGAGAGGAAGAAAAGAACAGAAAATAAAATAAAACCAGGGTTTGTTGTGCTTTTCCGCCCAGTTTTACGGCGTTCCGCGTGGGATTTTGGAAGTTCGGGACGCGGCGCTCTGTCGGGGCTCTGTAAAATGTACACAGGGATTTTATCTTTGCCTGGAAAGAGAAGGTTTAGGTTTTTCCCACATTTTTCCCCACTTTTTCCACTTTCCACCAGGGGAAAATACAGAAAAAGTCCCCCCATCTTTACTGTGTGGGGTAATTTAGGAAGGGATGTTTCACACGAGCCCCAGATTAAATCAGCTGCAGCACTGCGGTTCGCCAAGAGTTTTTTCAAAGCAGGTATTACTGTCTAGACACAGTCATTTTCAATTTTATCCCAAAATTAGGTGAGCCTCTTCCAGCTCGCCAAGCCCAGCAATGAGTCATCTCGGAGCTGTGAGAAGACAGCCAAAAAAAATCAGACTTTTTTTGGTGCCCATGCCCAAATCACCCATCTTTAGCCCCGAAGCTGCCGACACCATGGGAAAGTGCTGAGCCATAAATCACCCTGACACAAACATTGTGCTTATTTTAGAAATGGCAACGATTTTAGGGAAATATAAATCTTTCAGACGGGAGATGTGCCTGTGTCACTGCTCCTGAAAATCCCTGAGCATCCCCCTCCAGCATCACCCCAAAGCTGCCACCCTCTGGAACAGGGTAAAACCACTTAAAACTATAAATTCTAGTAAAAAACTCTGAATGACTTGCTGCCAGCCTTCAGACAGGCCCAATGTGGGCTTTGCTTTATCGTCACAAGATTCTGTTAAAAAAAATTTCAGGGAGAATTTGAAATTATTTGGGTTCAAATGCATCAGCAGCACCCCAAATCCAGTAGTTTTAGCCAAAAATCCCAGTGGAAAATTATTGCAAAGTGCTTGGTTTGCCTGCTTCTCTGTTGGAATTTGTAAAAAAATTAGTATTTGCCTATTTTTACCAGGAAATGTTCAGTCCTCCCTCGAAGCAGGGAGCAAAAGGAAGCTCTGGCTCTTGCTAAATATTATATATATAATTTATTTGTTTGTCTAATGTACTTATTTCTGTGCCTATATATAATTATATATTATCTATATTCACATAATATTTCTTCCCGTGTTTTGATATATAATACATATAATAATGTGTATTATTTATTTGTCTGATACACCTATATATTTATTTCTGTGTTTATATAGAAATGGGCTTATATGTATTTTTTATTTATTTGTCTAACATACCTCTAAATTTATTTGTGATTATTAATATATAAAAATGTTCATATACACAAATTATTGTGTCATTAATTAATGTAAATGTATATATATGTATATTTACACTCAAATATGTAAAACTTTGTAAACCCAAGCTGGACCAAAATCATGACACCTTTTGCTTTTAAAATGTTTGCCTTTAATATCTCCTGCCTGACCTTTTGCTGTTGCTTTTTTTCCACTTTTTTTTTTCCTTTTTCAATCTCCTTTATTGTTCATAACTCCAAAGTTGGGCTCTGGCACCTGCAAATTCACTTGGCGCTATTTAATTTCCAACTCTCCCAACAGGTTCCATTTCTGTCCCTCTTCCCTTCCCTGAGTGAAATCTGGGTTTCACTTCCCCTTCTGATCCCAGCAGTTCAGATTTCTCTTTTTCTCGCCCATTTTCCATTTAAAACCAAAATCCCAGCAGATTTTGGGATGCTCCAGCCATGCCACTGAATATCTCCTCATCCTCTTTCCCTTTTCCCCCTTTTTCCTCCCCATTATCTCCGTGGAAAATTACACTTCTGCAGGGAAAAATGCCTTTTTCCCCCCACTTTCTCCCTTTTTTTTCCCCCCTCATCACACTTATTTACCAGGATTCCAAAGCCCTTTTTGCATCCTGCCAAGCTGCCTATTTCCAGCCAAGTCTGCAACTAATTGAGCTATTACCCAAAAAAAGAGCCTCCTTTGGGGCTGCTCCGAAGCCATTACCTCACCTTGGACTGAAGAAAAGAACAAAAAAAGAAGTCAAAATAATTCCAAGTCCATGGAAAAAGAGGTGAGAGGATGCTGGGAATGGGGGGGATTTGCAGCTGAATAGGGAGGGAGGAAAATACGGAGCCAAAAATGGAATTTTGGGGAGCAGGTGGGGATGGGAAAGGAGGGAAAAGGCAGCAGGTTCCTGGTAGTGGGAATATGGGGAAATATTTGGGTGTAAAAGCTGTAAAAGTTGATAAAAAATGCAGGTGGGGTTTCGGTTTGGTTTTTTTCCCCTGGAAACTGGCCAAAAATAGTTGCAGGAGGAGAAAAAAAAGCTAAACAAAAAAGGAAAATAAAAAGTACCAAAAGTTATGTTTAAAAAGCAGCAAAAAAGTGAAGAAAAAATTATAATGATAACAATAATTATGTGAAAAAATTGTTAAAATATGTTTCAAACGTTCAAAACGTGTTTACAAATATACTGGAAAAAGAAAGTTTTAAAATGTTACAAATATGTTCAAAGATGTAGAAATTAAAAAAAGTTTTATAAATATGTTAAAAATTTACTTAAAATATAGAAAAATGTAAAAAATATGTTTGCAATCATGTAAAAACCTAAAATGCTTTAAAATGTAGAAAATACATTAAAAGACGCTAAAATGTTGAAAAAATTTTAAATTATGTTAAAAATGCCCTTAAAAATACGTTTTAAAGGTAGAACATTCAAAAAAGGACAAAAGGTTTTAAAGATGTAAAAAAAAAAAAAACGTAAAAAAGAAAATAACAATGGAATTTTAAAAGTTGGACATAAATAGTAAAAAACGATTTAAAAATCCCTGTGTTTTTGCAAGGCTCCTGGGTAGAGCAGATATTTTTGAGGTGCTGTTTGCTCAATGCTGCTTGAGCTGTGTGTGATATTTTTTGGCTTGGGTATTGCAAATTTATGGGTTCAGAAATGTAATTTACAAATTACAAATTTTTGGGGTTCAGGGATGATATTTCTGGGTTTGGGTATCACAAATTTCTGGAGTTCAGAAATGGAATTTACAAATCACAAATTCACAAATTTAGAAATTACAAATTACAAATTTACAAATCACAAATTTCTGGGGTTCAGGGATGATACTTACAAATTACAAATTTACAAATTACAAATTTACAAATTACAAATTTCTGGGGTTCAGGGATGATATTTCCAGGTTTGGGTATCACAAATCTCTGGGGTTCAGGGATGATACTTCTGGATTTTCCCTTCTTGTGGAAGAAAATCCTCTGCTGAT
>VWZT01028049.1:12256-45518 GCA_013397055.1 Pachycephala philippinensis | reverse complement strand
TTTCGGGGAAGGAGGGGAGGAGGAAAGATACTTTTATCACTTTCTGTGTTGAAAATTATGAAAAATCAACTTCTCCATCCAATTTTTAATTTTTTTTCAAAATATATTTATAGAGTAAGCTATTTATTTATATATTCATTCATTTGTCATTTTTGTCCCTATTGTAACCACTTGGGGGGGAGGGGGAAGATCCTTTTTATCACTTTCTGTGCTGAAATTAATGAAAAATTAACATCTCCACCCGATTTTTTAGTAACAGTTTTTCTTGAATATAAATTTTAGGGAAAGCAAACAAACAAACAAACAAACAAATAAATAAATAAATCTCCCTTGTTCCCTTTTTAGTCCCTGTTGTGACCATCTAAGAAGCATTTTTTGGTAAGGCAAAGCTGCTTTCACCACTTTTGGTGCTAAAAATACCTATTTTTAAAACAACCTCCTTTTGCCAATGAAACGGCTGAAGACTCCTCCTCAGCTTTTTGTTTTAATTCATTATGGAAAACTGATTTTTATGCAGACTCTTTAATTTTCAACAGGTTGAGTACTCAGGGAGTGAGACCGTGCTTGGTGTAAAAGATGCTCCACGTTACACTCCTTTAACAGATTCCAGTGATTAATGAATGAAGCATTTTTTCCTCCAAAAGGCAGCTTTTCCCATCATTTCTGCTTCGTTTTTCCATGTTTCTGACACTGAGGCTGACAGCTTGCGCAGCCTCTGCTGTAAAACATGAATGCAAAGCTCCCCAAATCCCTGTTTTTAGCACTCTTCTCCCCAAAGTGGTTCCCTTGATGAGGAGGAGCTCATTGTAGCTCTAATAATCAATATTTTTTTCATTTATCACCAGTCCTCCCCATTTCTTCCCCACCTTTGGGGAGAAGAAATTTGTGTAATTTGCTTTTCCAATCCCTAGAAATCCCAAATTTTCAGGTGAAAAGTTCACAGCGGTCACAGATGAGTCAAAAAAAAATCAATTCTTGGCTGCAGCTTTTCCTCCAAAGCCACTAAACAGAAAGAGAAACGCTTGAGCAACCCCCTTGATAAGGTAAAACAGGAAGGATTTGGTCAGCAATGCTCCTGAGGGTCCCCAAAATTCAGTGGATTAAAATAGGGGGCAGAGAAGGGACAGGGACAGGGAAGGAAAAGGGGATGTCTCCAAAGGATGCTACGGAAAATGTCGGCTACTTTAAAAGTCCCTGAAATTGCCCATTAGGACTCAAACGGAGTCGAGGCTCCCGCTGCGTAAGCGAGAAAGGGAAAAAAAATTTGGAAAAAAAAGCCCAAGTGGAAGGAGAGCAGCGAAGCGAGCAAATGATGACACAGAAGTTGGAGGAGCCATAAAAACCCCACCGAGGTGTCGTTTGTGAGAAGTGACCTTTTCCCACCAAAGGAAATGAGTAGAAAGGAGACACGGGTGGCTTCAAGGGGGGGGTGTAAAAGTCAATTTATTTATTTTAGCTTGCAGAGGACAGGCTTGGTGGTTTGGGTTTTTTTGGTGGGGTTTTTTGTCATTGGGAGGGGAGATTTTTCTGCTTTTGCAGATGAGAGATGCAGCAAATGGGGAAAAACTCGGAATCTTCCATATGAACAGAAAGAAAAAGCTGCTTTTAACATGGAGCTGGCTCAGTGCACAATACAGATCACCCCTGTTCAGTCACTGTCGCTGGAAAAGCAGAAATGTGATATAAATTTACCCCTAAAAAATCTCGGGATGGGCTTCAAGGTGCAGGACCACCTCCAAAATCCATCCTCAACTCCCAAGTCCAGCCCACTGGGTGCTCCGGAAGAGTTTCTCTTGGACAAACTCCTCTTTTTATAAAAACCTGACTCCATAACGATGCTTGGAAAAGTTATTTGACCACTTAGAGCACCACTGGAGATGAAATCTTTTTTCTCCCCTGCCACAGGTTATTAAAAAATGCCATTGAAATAAATCAAAGGCCATTCCTATGACTAAAACCTGTCCTGGTCTAGTCAAATGTTTAATCTTTCCAGCTAATTAACCTGCTGGTTGCAATCATGCCATTATGTCGGCTTTCCAAGAAGACCCAAAGACCCCAAAATAAGACAAAAAGGGGGAAAAAACCACAGTTTTACCCAAAACCTTTCAATCTTGGAGACTGACAGGAGGGGTTTAAATTTTGCCAGTCTCTGAGATGAATGCTCTGGGGTGAAATATTTTGTAATGGCCATTATTTAGGAAATCAAAGAAATTCATGCAGGAGTTGGGGTCCCGAGGTATGGACACTAGGAAAGCATCAGCAGAAAAGATCATTTAGCTCTCTTAGTATTTTGTGAAAGTTTTGTAAATTTCTACACCTGCAGTTGCTTTCAAGGATTGTTTTGGTTTTAACTAGAAAAACATCTAGAAACGGATGTCTCAGAACTTGGCCAATCACCCCGAGGGGTGGATGGCCGAGGGACCAATTACTTTATGCCATTCAACACGCTTCTGTATATTAACATATAAAAGCTGTTCAATCTTTCATTAAAGCTCCTTACTTTGGATCATCTTGAGCACATGGACTGTGTCCTTCTTTACCCGTTCAGAGTGCTACAGTGACACCGAGGGCTCTGGGGGACACTCACCTGTGGGGTGTCTTGGTAGGGAGGAGGAGGCACTGTCTGGGTGGCCATCATCGTCAGAGCTGGTGCCGGGGAGACATGGTGCATCCTGCTTGGGAGTCACATCGAGAACCTGCGGGCAGCAGGACAAAGCTGCTGGGTCACAAGGGATCTCTCTCCCCCCCAGAAAAATCCCACAGAAAGGGAAGAAAGCAAAAAGACAGAAAGGAGAGGTGACACTCCTCACACGAGCACTGCGCTCTACCACACAGCCCCTGGAAGAAACTCAAGATGATTTGATGACCCTTATCGTGCTTTGATGATTTTTTGTGATTTGTGATTTTGGATAAGGAATGCATCGGGGGTGAAGAGAAGCAGGGAGATCTTCACTGGAGAGCAGCCAGACAAAGGGAGAGCTCTTGGAGATGATGGCTGCCATCAGTGAAACTCGTATTTTCTCCCTTGTGAACCCTGCTGCACCCGGGGCATTTTCTTTCCACCCCTCATGCCTAACCATGGTGCCTAAATGGGGATTTCCATCCCCTTTCCAGTTACTCCTCTTTTCTGGAAGCAGAAAGATGAATCATAAATGCAAAACTTGCCATTTCCTTAAATTACACACTAAACCCTCCCAAAATGATGTGTCTCTGCCTTTGGCCACCACGGAGTCACATCCTCAAGCACTGCGTGCTCAGTTCAGAAGGGACATTGAGAATCCACTGTGGGGATTCACCAACATTTTTAACTCCTGTGTTGTGCTGCCCAACCCAGCTGGCTCCTACATTGAAGTGACTGACCCCACAATGATTGAATGCACAGAAACGTGGAAATTCTTGTTTGATTTGAACCAGGGAGCAAACCTTGATTTTGCACACCCCATAAAGAGAGGAGACAGTCCCCACGCCAGCCTCAACCTCTCTGGAAGCTGCTGCTTTCTGAAAATGCAGAGTTATCTGGCAGGAAAACAAACTAATTTTTTTTGTATCTTCAGGTCCAAAGGAGATGGAGAAAAAAGAGGGGCACCAGGAAGGGACAAATTTGTAGTGGAGCATTTGGCTGGGAGAAGTCCCCAACGACAGACCTGGTGGCAGATGTGACCCAAAAGCAATTCTTGCCCCTGAAAATACCTCCTCTCCCATTGTTTCACTGTGGCTGTGTGGTTGCTTTAAAGGAGAAGCCAATAATCTTGGCTAAATTCTTAAAAAAACTCTGTCCTGTCCTCCCTGTCTCACCCAGAGAGTCACCCAGAAAATCTTCCTGGGCCCTCCAAAGTGCATTTCTTCTTGCCATGCCTCCTTTTTGTGAGAGCTGACACCTCTCCAAGGGATCTGCCATCGATGCTCTGGTTTCCTGCTGGCTTCTCATCTGGAGAAGAGCCGTGGCACCATCCCATGGAGAAATGCAGAAAGTTCTGTAAAGTCCCCCGACATTGTGAGGGAATATAACTAAAAAACAGTGTCTGCATGGCTTTCACCATGAAATGCAGACAGGCAGGAAGGTGCAAGGAAGAGGAACAGGGGCAATGATGAGCTCAGTCAAAACCGAGGCACATTTGGCAATCTTTGTGAAGAATTTACAAAGTCCTCTCTACGAGGTCCATGTTGTTTGGGGAAGAGGTGCAATATCCTGATCTTCTCAAGGCTTTACCAGCCACTGAGTTCACAAATGCACCACATCCAAATGGAAAGCCAAGTGCTGTGTGCATGGGATGAGCGTCACCGACTCTTATTTATTTTGCATGAATAAATGAGGTTATTCTTTTTTATACTTTGCACAAATATGGATAACCCATGAACTGAGCACTACGAAATCACACCCAAAATCCTGTGCATTGTGAAGGTGGATCAGGGTTCTTGCACGACACAGACCTCTAGCAGCGAGGATATTGCATTTATGGGATTAAAATGATGCTTTTCATCTTTTTCCTCCCAACAGCAAAATAGCAGGAGGCAAAATTATCTGCTCCTGAGTGAACTCACAGCTTAAAATCTTTGATGTCCACTGTCAAAACTCAGCTCGCAGCTGCAGGCACACAAATATCTGTGTCCTCGGGGGGTAACACCAAGGGAAAAACCTCCCCACCAGAAACAGTTGCAGCTGGGGAAAAGCAGAATTTAGCACTGTGACAGTCTGGACATCTGGGTGGGAAGCTAAAAAAAAAAAAGACATTGCTATTTTGGGAAAAATACCCAGCTTGGCATCTATTGTTCCTGCCAGGAGCGATCCTACAACCAGCACGTGGCGATTTACTGTGGGGTGTGAGCTTTTTGGGTGAGTCTATTCCCAGAAGGTGGCAGCCCAGAGCCCAATTTAATTGCTGAATAATA
The DNA here is from genome assembly GCA_013397055.1 of Pachycephala philippinensis. NCBI lineage: Eukaryota > Metazoa > Chordata > Aves > Passeriformes > Pachycephala > Pachycephala philippinensis. The sequence goes on along the minus strand of VWZT01028049.1, from coordinate 40,628 downwards.
TCTGAGCTGCTCAAATCAAGCCGTTCATTGAGGTTTATGGGTGTTGATTTGTTGGGAGAATAGGACTCACAGCCAAACGTGTGGGGGGAAAGAAAAAAAAAAGAGGATAAAAGTGGGAGACAGCTGTTGCCAATAGCAGTGTATTTTTCTTGGGGGAAATAAATGCACTCAGGCACCGTAAATAGCCAGGAAAGAGTGTGGTGCCCACAGGAAAAGCTGGACAGGTGTTTCACAGGGAGCCCCCAGCCATGAATCTCAGGATAACAGAGCAAAGCCATCAGCCCCATGGATTTATCATCAGCCAGCACAGGGAAGGGTTGAAAGCTGCTGTTATGGGCATTAACTCCTTCTTATTTTTAGTATTTTTTATTTTATACATTAATCCCCTCTCTTTTCTTTCTTTCCCCCGCTTCTTAAATTAATTTGTCTGCGTGAGCTCTTGACTATGGGCATCCAGAGCAACACCAAACCCTGCCAACTCCTTCCAGCCCACCTCAAGGTAACGTTCAAACCTTGGGTGAAGAGTGAGTTCTGGGGAGCTGGAGATCAAGGAGGGCAGGAATTGCAGCCAACTCCTGCGGGATTTGCACAGAAGAAAGAAATGGTGAGCAATAAAACCCATAAAGGCTCTTTCATTTCCGGAAGCAGCAGTACTTCACATTTTGGCAGCGACTTGAGATCAAAGTATCCTAAATTTCCTTATGAAATAAAATTATTTCAGCTATCACTGAAATGTTGCCATTAAGTTGAAAATGTATTTCCCGAAGAGCTTGTGCCTATCTAAAAGACTCTCAGATTTATAGGCTGGGGTTTTTTACCAGCAATATATTACATCCTTTTTCAAGTAAAAACAATTAATGACTAAGTTGAAAAGTTGGGGTTTTTTTCCGTGTGGTCAAGGTGATGCCTTAAAACACGTAAAAAACCAAAGTATTGTCAGTCACCCACCACCCTCCAGGTGAATATGACCTCCTCGATTCATAAAACAGCCATAAACCCATATTAGAATGGTTAGGGTCAGTTAGAATTAGGGCTGAATGCAAAAAAAAAAATTTAAAAATCTCTTTTATGGACTCTACATCACCTTTTCAAAGAAAAATGTTAATATTCAATCTGTAAAGCACAATTCTTGTTTGTGAACCAATGGGAAAATGGGGATCACTTTTTCTAGCTCATTGAGAAGCTTCTGCCCCACAGCAATACGTGCAATTGATAACGGAGGATTCAACACAATAAATCAGAAAATCAACTTTTCAGGCATTTCTTCTCCTCCACCTGAAGCATCAAAATTATTAGAGATACTCGAGGATGTTTTTTTCAGCCATGGAAGGTATTTTTCTGTATTAAGGGAAGATTGCCTTTTCTAAAGGGGATTTTTGTGAAGAGGGGATGCTGTGAGATTTGCACTGCCGCCGTGTCAGTCACGCTCTCTCCACAGCAGGCTGCGAGATTTTTATGTCACCATCCTCACAGAGGGCTGGTGCAGGCTGCAGTTTATGATATATGCATGCAGCTAAGTTAAAATGAAGAAATATAGCAGAGGAGGGAGGGAGAGGGTCCTCCAGAGGCCGATCCATCTCACTCGGATCCGCCAGGACAGGCTCGCTCTCGGCGGGGGATGCCAACTCTTGATTGGCCATAAAGCAAATTAAAAGTGACCCTCTCTTCTTGAGTGTCTCATTTCTCTCCAAAAATCCTCACCTTTTTCGCTTGTTTTTATCAAAATTCACACATTACCCCAAAAGATGAATACCAGGTTTTCACACCATTAAAGGGAGTCCCTTATGCCACCCTGAGCTTATTAAAAATAAACCAAATGGTATTAAAATGGTCAAAACCAGAAAATAATCCAGTTTTTCAAGACATTACCCATTCTTGGGCATTCCTCCATGTTCAAGGTTGCTTCCAAACCGACTCATGTAACACCTCATCTGGGGAGATCAGGAACATTTGTGCAAGAGATACCACTGTGCCACCAAATAGTTTTAATATTTTTTAAGAATATATGGTAGCCAAATTTCCTCAATCCAATCCCAGGAGGTTTTCTTGCCCTGGGAGCAACTTTTGCTCTCAGCCAAGACACTGGATTAACTAAATGCTGGATTTACTAATGGATTACTAATGGATTTAATGGATTTACTAATAATTACTTTGTACCCTTCCCAGCATCCTGTTATTGCCTGGTAAAAAAAGGAGAAATTGAGTCTGTGTTTCTGCTACAAGCATGGGTTAAAGCAGATAGTGATTTGATATTTCTGCAGAATAAACCCTAGACCAGAGCAAATCCCTTTTCTATTTCTCTCCTTGAAAAGCAGTTGGTCAATACATAAGCACTGGGATGAAAGGGAGAGGGAAACACCATGTTGGACAAGGCCAAAAAAACTCTTGCCAAACACTGGTTTGGAATGTCACTGGATGGGCCCCTGAGCACCAGGAAAAGGAGCATTTATTTATTTAATATTTTCACCTAGGTATTTAATTTTTTTTTGTTTAATATTTACATGCATTCATTTGTTATTTGTATTTATTTATTTAATATTTCCCAATCCTCCTCCCAGCTTCAGCTCCATAGAAAGGATGGAGCTGCTTCAGCGGATTTCTGATGAGAACAACAATTACTGCTAAATATTTCTCTCCTCTCCAAAGATACCCATCTCTGAAAGGCTCCAGGGATATCTCTGCAACATAAACATGAGAATAAAACCTGCAAGAGCCAGTCAGAGCTTTAGTAGACAAGGTTAATGTACCTTGAACGGCAGCATTAAACAACTTTGCTCATTTTTTTAAGTGGAGAGCTGAGATACCTACGTACATTTTAAAGTGTTATTTTTATAGGGGAAGACCATTAAAGCACCTTCCAAAACAAACTGGCACAGGGAAACATCAAAGAAGCTTCTTCAAAGTAACCTGAGAATACTTGAATTTTGTGCAACCCAGCCCTCTGCCCAAGAAAAGTTCCCAAAAGAGCAAGCTGTGATTTTTTTCAGCAAATCAAAAAGCTTTGAAGTGAAGTGTAGCTGAGGAACCCCAAAAATGCAGAAACTTCCTCTTGCTGGACATGAAATGCTCAAAAAAAATTTCTGGTTGCCTTGTAAAAAATAGGGAGCAGATGAATGTTCCAACAGTTCTTCTCTGAGAGCAATCACCTCTGAATAATTTATGTCCAAAGTCTGAAGTCCTGCCCTATGCTTTCAAACCTTGGCTTGTGCTCTTCATTCCCCATCACAACCTGCTAATTCCATGAGTCAGGAAATCACTGAGCACCCACATTTCCATCATGCAAACACCAAATCTCAAACCCACAGTGGCGATGAGAAGGTCACAGAATCACAGAATAATCTGAGCTGGAAGGGATCCACAAGGATCAAGTTCAGCTTCTGGCCCTGCACAGCACCATCCCTTGGTCACACCACATGCCTGAGCCTGAGAGTATTGTCCAAATCCTTCTTGAGCTGTGGTAGCCTTGGGGCCATGACCACTGCCCTGGGGAGCCTGCTCTGTGCCCAGGCACCCTCTGGGTGAAGAACCTTTCTCTAATATCCAACCTAAGCCTCCCCTGACACAATTTCAGGCCGTTCCTTTGGGTCCTGCCACTGGGCACCACAGAGCAGAGATCAGAGTTTGCCCCTCCTCTTCCCCTCACGAGAGGCTCCCTTCAGTCTCCTCCAAGACTAAGTGCCCTCAGCTGCTTCTCATACAGAGAAGAGACCCCTCAAGACCCTTCACCATCTTTTTTGCCCTCCTTTGGATGCTCTCTAATAGTCTAATATCATTCTTACACTGTTGTGCCCAAAACTGCCCCCAGGACTGCAGGTGAGGCCAGCCCAGTGCAGAGCAGAGCAGAACAATCCCCTCCCTCACCCAGCTGGGCCTGAAGCCCCCTAAAACAANGGCTCCCTTCAGTCTCCTCCAAGACTAAGTGCCCTCAGCTGCTTCTCATACAGAGAAGAGACCCCTCAAGACCCTTCACCATCTTTTTTGCCCTCCTTTGGATGCTCTCTAATAGTCTAATATCATTCTTACACTGTTGTGCCCAAAACTGCCCCCAGGACTGCAGGTGAGGCCAGCCCAGTGCAGAGCAGAGCAGAACAATCCCCTCCCTCACCCAGCTGGGCCTGAAGCCCCCTAAAACAAGAACGTCCCTCCTGGCTGCCAGGACACTGCTGACTCAAATTCAACTTCCCATCAAGCAGGACCCCCAGGTCCCTTCCTGCAGAGCTGCTTTCCAGCACCTCATTCCTTTGTCTGTCTGTACTTCCAGGGCTGCCCCATCCCAGGCGCAGAATCCAGCACTTCCCCTTGTTGAACTCTATGGTGATGGCCCAGTCCTCTTGTCTGTCAAGGTCTGTGCAGGGCCTTCCTGCCTTCGAGGGAGTCAGCAGCTCGCCCCAGTTTTGTATTGTCTGTGAACTTGCTTAATGTCCCTTCCAGTCTTTGGTCACTGAAAATGGGAGTGGCACCTTCAATTTGTGTAAATATTCTGCAAAAGTGCCTGGTTCCTTCTTAAACTGGTTACATTAGGGTGGCAGTTCTCAGGGAAAAACCCAAAACCTTCATTTGGTCCTGCATCCGAGTCATTTACGAAGATGTTGAAGTGCNGATGGCCCAGTCCTCTGTTCTGTCAAGGTCTGTGCAGGGCCTTCTTGCCTTCGAGGGAGTCAGCAGCTCGCCCCAGTTTTGTATTGTCTGTGAACTTGCTTAATGTCCCTTTCAGTCTTTGGTCACTGAAAATGGGAGTGGCACCTTCAATTTGTGTAAATATTCTGCAAAAGTGCCTGGTTCCTTCTTAAACTGGTTACATTAGGGTGGCAGTTCTCAGGGCAAAACCCAAAACCTTCATTTGGTCCTGCATCCGAGTCATTTACGAAGATGTTGAAGTGCACAGGGGGGAGGATGGAGCCCTGCAGAACCCCACAAGTGACACCTCTGATGTCTGATGTCACCTCACTCACTGAAACCCTTTGGGCCCGACCCTGAGCCAGATGCTCAAACAGGATATCCAGCTGTGGGCTGCACATTTGTGCAGAGGATGATACCAGGACAGGTGGCATTGAAGGCTCCATCCCCAAGGTCCCCGCCAGGTAAAAAAGAGCTTCTCGGAGGACAAAAAAGGCAATGGCAAAAAATTTGATGAGTTTTGGAGACATGAGCTTGAAGAAGTTTAAGTGTGAGGTCTGAGGTGAACGAGGTGATGGGAAAATCTAAGATTTGTGAATTCTACAAAAATTCTGTCCCAAGACCAAAGGTGACATCAGCGCTGTTGCTTGAGGATGGGTAGCTGAGAAGAAACACGCTCAAAAACTGTCTTGCTCTGCAAAAATTTAACCATCATTCAAGTTTTTCCATTCCAAACTGACAGCTGCAGTCCTTCACCAATGTCCTGGTTTCAACCAGGTTTTAACCAGGACAGAGTGAATTTTTTACAGTAGCTGGGAGTAAATCTCAGCCTGGTCTGAACTCAACATGATGAGGAAATTGGGGTCAAAAAAGGACTGGAAAGTGTTCATGGTGTGAGACAGATATGCCAAATTTTTTTCACAACTTTTTTAGCACAATGACAGAAGGTATGGCCTGGCCTCAGAGGTGCATCTTGGGGTCATAGGGGCTTCAGGGGGAGGAAAGCAGAAATTGTTTTGTGCCTGGAAACTGGGGGGACCAACACACAGTGGAGAAAGCCAAGGGAGACCAAGTTGTTTCTCAGAAGCCTCCAGGACAGGTAATTTCTGTCATTAACCACTCAGAGCGATGCCAGCCGAGTGTCCCAGGAGGTAACTGGGTGGACACCACCATCACATCTTTCTGTGCCTTTAACGGAAGGTGTCTGGACCTTGCTGGCACAATTTGCTGAGTTCAGGTTTGGTCTCCTTGCTGGAGACACTTCCAGGCCAGGCTGCACTTGTGTCCTCCACAGACCCATGCTCATGTTCTCCACAGCTCCTCCAAAGAGAACAACCCAATGCACACAACATGCACGGCAGGGTACCGAGTCCCTTCGTGCAAGAACTGGGCAGCTCACTTCGAAATACAGATTAGGAAGAGGGCATCAGGGCAGGGAGGATCCCTCCAAAAAGTGGTCATTGTGGTGACCCCAATCCCCCCACACTCACCAGAAAAGTAATTTCAAAGTGAACCCAACCTGTACCTTTATCAGACTAAGGAGATACCCATCGCTTCCTCCATCGTGTGTTTTTTGTTTTGGCTGAAGCAGGGTCACCAGCAGGAATCAGGGCCTAAAGGGCAACCTGGGGGAAATAATCCTCCCCTTATTGGCTGCTTCTTACCAAAAGAGATTTTCAGAGGAAGCAAGACTCAAAAGGAAAGACTCAAAGAAAAGATGCTCTGCTGCGCCATGGACCAAATGAAGGTTTGGGGCCTTTCCCTGAGAAGCCCCCACCCTAATATAACCAGTTTAAGAAGAAACCAGGCACTTCTGCAGAATATTTACCCAAATTGAAGGTGCCACTCCAATTTTCAGTGACCGAAGACTCCTCTTTGCTCCTATAGGAGGGAAGTTGTAGCCAACAGGGTTTTATTTTCTGCGTCACCTGCCGAGTGCCCTGGTTTTGGCACGGATCAAGCACATTTGTCATTCTGTCAAGCCCTAATTTTAGTGATCGGGGTGGACTAAAGGACTGTGAAACCCTTGGTTTCACGTATATCTTATTTTAAGCTCTGCATTTTGTTTATTTTTAGTTGGTGACCATTTCTCTGCACCCTACTGACGGCTGTGCCAAAATTCTGCAGTGATAACAGCCCATATTTCAGAGTATTTTCACAAAAATATATCTGTGTTTTCCTCCAGGCTGCTTATGCCTTGTAGGGCTCTTAACAATATGTTATCAACACTTGAGCTTTAAAACACGACTCCCTGCACAGACTGATTTCTTTAAAAAAAAAAAAAAGTGTAATTCTCGCCCGAAATGCTCACTGCATTTAGGGAAGGGTTGATACAATTTAAATGCAACAGAAAACAGCAGAAATTCCTCCAAACAGAGCCACACCAAGGTCATGACTCGCCACATCCTGCTCAATTAATATACGTAATTGCACAATTAATACATGTAATTGCTTAATTAATATAAAGCAAAGCAGCCTTACTGTTAGGGGGTGCTCAGGGAGCCACTGCCCTGGAAGTGTCCTCCCACTGCCCCGAAAACTGGATGGGGATCACAACCTGGGAAAGCAAACATGAAATATTTGAATATCGAGAGAAAATGATGAAATGAGAAAGTGAAATATTAAGCAAAGGATGAAGGTCTGCACTAGGAAAGGTATTCTGGCAGTGTCAGTGAAGACATGATGGGCAAATCCACTCTTAATGCACATTTTTTGAAGGATGATGGGGAAAACAGAAGGAATCAAGGAAAACATAGGTGGGAGTATCCCCTGGAGATGAAAGCAGGACTGATGTCTGAGCTAGATCAGGGCTTTTCCCCAGCAGGTTTGAACATCTCCAAAAAACAACAAAAAATAAACCAGATTTTTAGAGGTCGAACCGAGCTATGTGCAGGAAAGGAAGGCGTGCTTGTGTTGGTCTGCCCACAAAGGATGGAGGTCAGTGTAGTCCTGTCCTGTCCTTTCAACTCCTGGGCAGTGGCAAAAGCTCGTCACGGGATCACACTGAGGGTTACTGGTACAATCGAGGTCTGGAAAGGAGAAAAAAGGGAAAAAGGAGTGAAATAGCACTGCTGTTGGCTGTGCCCCTGTTTCATGTTGGCAGTTGCCATTTCCCTGGTTAATTATAATCTTTGCTTGAGTATAAATGTGTTTTATACTTGGGCTCAGGCAGAGGGAAGCTGGGAACAGCCACTACCTCAGAAATGGGGCAGCTCCCAGACACTATTTAATAGGGAGAAGTCCATCCATATGTTAGAGATGATTTTGCAACTACAAGAATCTGGCCTTTATGGGACTGGGATTTCTAGGCCCATCTCAGCAGTTTCAGTGGAAAAACGAAGATGGGCTGAGCAAGGATCAGCACAGCCACCGACACAGGGGTGTTTTGTGTTTGACTGCAAAAAAAGGAATACAACAGATAAAATTCACCATATCTCTCCATATATATCACCTCTAGTGAGCCCTCAGATCTTCAATATCCACCTGATGAATGTCCCTCAATATACATCACCTCCAGTTATTACTTCTCTGTCTATAAACATCACCTGAGATCTCCAATATATGTCTGATATATCTACCTTGACAGATATCTCCTGGTGGAGAGCTCCTCAGATCTCCAACATAAATCCCTTATATTATATATATATAGTCCAATATATGTCCCTTGATACACACAACCTCTGCCAAGCTCCTCTGATCTTCAGTCTACCACTGATGGATCACCTTGATTCCACCAACAATGTACACCTGACATACACATCTCTGATACACGGCACCAGGCTGGAGCTCCCCAAATCTCCATTACGGGCCCGATACGTCTAACATAGCACACATCATCTTCAGGGAGCTCCTCAGAGCTCTGATCTATGTCCCTCGATACATGTCACCTCCAGAGAGCCCCTCAGACTTCAATACACATCCAATATTCCTACTCTGATACATATAAGCTGCTACAGAGCTCCTCAGATTGCTGGTATAAGTCTAATACATACAGATGTGTGCACACCTCGATGTGCTGAGCTGCTGATTTGCTGATTTGAATGTACAGCTGATCTAGTTACACACCACCTCCAAGGAGCTCCTCAGATGCCCAATATACATCCGAGATACCTACCAACAGGCACAGCACCCCCAGAGAGCTCCTCAGACCCCCACNCTGATGTATGTCCCTTGATACGTGCCACCTCCAGAGAGCCCCTCAGATTTCAATACACATCCAATATACCTACCCTGACACATATAAGGAAAAAAGGAAGGAAAAAAGGAAGGAAAAAAGGAAGGAAAAAAGGAAGGAAAAAAGGAAGGAAAAAAGGAAAAAAGCATATAAGCTGCTACAGAGCTCCTCGGATTGCTGATATAAGTCAAATATATACAGATGTATGCACACCTCGATGTGCTGAGCTGCTGATTTGAATGTACAGCTGATACACGCACCTCTGGTTACACACCACCTCCAAGGAGCTCCCCAAATGCCCAATATACATCCGAGATACCTACCAACATGCACAGCACCCCCAGAGAGCTCCTCAGAGCCCCACGACACACCTCAGGGATGCATCTCTGCCACACATCACCAGCAGAGAGCTGTGTCTCGTGTGGTGAGGCCAGACAGGAGATCCATGAGAACTGTTTCCCCTGGTTTTAATTCTATCCCAAAACCACAGAAATATCAACACGTGCAGTTCTGTGCCTTCACAGCAGGCATCCATCATCTCAGCCAGGAACATGGGTCCAAAGGAGTTACATGGGGAAGCTTGCATAGAAAGTGCCATTTCTGGAACCCTGGCCTAAGGTCATTGCCCAAGGAGAGATATGGAAAGAACTGGGTCATTTCAGGGCAAAACATGGCAGAAACCTCCAAACATGGAAAACATGGTGAAAGGGACAAAGGGTCAAGGTGCCTCTTAACTTCTCAGGTCCATGTAGGTCCTGCCGAGAGATTTAGAGACCTAATCTGGGTTAGACTAAGTGCTCAGAAGGGCCTTACACCAAAACTCTTCTGCCACAACAGCAGGTGAAATATTAAGGTTACTTATGGTAAAGAATTAATGCTCATGCCTTGGAGGAGCATGAATGGGCTGATGCCAAATACATATTGAGAACTTGGGACTTGATTTTCATTGGATTTGTCCTGGCATCACGATGAAAGCTCATGTTTTGCACCAGTCCTCCATCCCTGTAAAGACTTTTCCATCCCACAGGAAAGACTTTTGTCATCTGGGCTCGCTGTGTGAACAAAACGTGAGGACTGGAGGAAAAGGAGCAGAAATAAGGCTCGGTCAGTGTTAAAAGAGCTCTGATAGACTGGTAGACTGATTTTCATCCTTGGAGGTGGTCAGGCCTGAGGTCCTGGATGCTGCATGCAAAAAAACATTTGCAACTTCTGCAGAAATGATGCCATTTTTGTCCCCATCACGAAGAACACCAAGAGCCAACGCCACCAGGGACATCTCCCTGAACACCCTTGCAGAGAGAGAGAGAAAGTAGTCTTTTTGAGCTGGCGCACACTTTTAGCAACTTCAAAAGGCATCCTTTGAAGTTTAGCAAAGGCCTTTGAAGTCCTCCCGACGCGAAAAGGAATGGAGGAGATGCCTCCTCCAAGATGCTCCACCACAGGCAATGCAAGGCAGCGAGATCCACGGTGTCCCAGGCGCTCGTGGTTGTGTTCAGCAGCTGCCCGAGGGTCACAAACGAGACACCATTTCTGACAAGTCATCAATCCCCCCAAATGCCCTAAATCCTGATCTAGTTGACCTGAACAGCATCCAACAGCAGAGATAGGAGCCCAGTACCCTGGGACATCAGCCTGTACCCTGGCTGCAAAAAGCCAAGGGCATTCCTGTTAATAAAGATTTAATGAAGTGTAAGGGAATGCTAATAAAGCTGACATTTAGCAAAACAAAATTCAGGATTTCTGCAAAAAGTGTAGGATTTTAAAGCAAGAAGGCTTTTCCCGGCATGTCACTTTGTTTCTTCCAATGTGAGCAATGTGATGCTTCCAACCTCATCATGTCAATGCTTTTTAATTGTGACTATCACATTTTAACAAATTTAATGCCAGCTCCTCTGACTTAGGGGGAAACCACAAATGGTGAAATCCCCAATAATGCAGGGTTTTGTTGAATTATTTTTATACCCCACACTATGCCCAGCAGCAAGCTCTACTGGCCCCAAACTCCACACCCACGGGGACAACCAAAGAAACCCTATACGTGTGAAAAAGAGTATAAATACAGAAATCAAAGCTCAAATTTCAGTTAACCCTTTAAGGAGCTCTAAGGGACGATTGTGACTCTCCAAATACCTTTGCAACACCTGCTGCCCTCTGCCATTAGGACTTTTGAGATAAAAACCTTTGGTGAGTTGGGTTTTTCCCCCCACAGTGCAATTTCTGCAGCATCTCCAGCCTCTGGATAAGGGCTGGGGCCAGGTGTTGGGGATGCTCAAAGGGGCAAAGAGGAATATGGTATTTTCATTTCAGAAGTAAAACTGGTGATGCACAAACCCCACCCTTTCTCAGAGAGAGTGAAAGATTTGAGACGTGCCCATACACCCAAATAATTTTGTATTTCTGCAAAAGCAAAGCTGCTTTGAGGCAAAACACGGCTGGGAGAGACGAGTCCATTGGTGGAGCCCTGCTGTAGGTGACTCACATTATCCAAATTGAGCATGTAGAGAAATATTGGGCATCCCCACCCCAGACATGCACATGTGAACACATCTGGATGCAGGGAACAAAAGCGGCCTCTCTACACTGTGCTGATAAATAATGGAAAGGCAAAGTGCCCTGCAGAAGCAGCACCATACTGTTCGGCCTCGGGCGAGACGGAGGAAAATTCGGTACCCATGAGGTCTGGAACAGTGGGATTAATAACACATCAATTTTAATGCAGGGTGGCTTGTGCGTTTTTTTCCCTTTTCCTTTTTTTTTTTTTTTCCCTGCTTCACAAACAGCAAAGTGAATGTTTGAGCATCTCAGTGGGGGGTTAATGAGGACTCTGATTAGTTATTCAGATTTGCCGATGCTGCCTACATCCATCCTCGGATGGGGGAATAACAGGAAAGGGTTTGCAGAAAAAGCTCTTAAAGATGACCTGCTTGGCTTTCACAGCTCAGGCGGGTGAAGGTTTTGGGGAGCCCACGTTACAGGGGTCCCCAACCCCAGAATCCTAGTGCCAGCTTTGGCATGGAAAAGCATATTTTCCCATCATTTGTAGGGGATGCAAAAAGCTGCTGCACGTTCAGCCATGCCAATTCCTGTAAAGTTTCCGAGGAAAATATTGGGATTTGTGGGATTTTTTTCACGTGGGGGAAAAAAAAAAAAATTCTTGGGTGCCCTAATAAAGTTTGTGTGCAGTTATGGTCAGAAAAATATGACCAAAAATGATGGATGGACAGATGCAAGTACATGTAGATTCATGGATGCAGGGATGTATGGATGAACATGGTGAAAAGATTCCTGGATACACAGAGGCAAGGGTGGAAGAAAGGATGGATCATCCCGAAAAGCCACCACTGGGCTGCAAAAATGCAACAACTGCTGAAGTATTTTCTACAGCATCCCATAAAATTCTAACAGTGGTTTATGTCCTTGCGGGAAAGCAATGAGCTCACCTCCTTGCTCCTTGACCCAGGGATATTTTAAGCAGGTTGAGCTCACATCAGTATTTTAAGAAGGTTGAACTGCTGTATTTTGGGGTTTCTTTCCAGATTTAGGCTTTTGTTCTTCACCTGCATCAAAAATCAAAAGGGAACCTGAGAAAATAAATGGCAGGTGTCCAAAATGATGCCGCAAAAGGCCTAAAGGATGGAGCTGGGGAGGTGTTTCATGGCATTGCAAAGGGGCTAATAAAAAATATAGGCATTATTTTAGGATTGACTCTAGGACTCATTATTTCTTCATCAAGAAGAAGTATTTGAAGGATGAGCAGGAGGGTGAAGGCACTCTCTCAGAGGTAAACTCATTCGAACAACAAATGTCAACCCTATTTCTTCTTGGGTCTAGAGACCCAGTTGGCTCTTGCTTTGAGCATCACTCAGCCTAGCATCCAACAGGGGTTTGGGGGGCTAAACTCCCTGGTATTTGTGTCATTTCCCACAACACCTGCCAGGATCTCAGAGGAAAGACAAACTGGAGTTACCCTTCCGATTTCACATTGAGGCACTCCATCCCAAACAGGCTCTTTTCCCAAGGACTGCCTCCATATGCTTTGTCTGGGTTTTAAACGGTGTGTTAATTGTTCTGAATTAACAGCTCCAGCTGGAGAAGCAAACAAGCAATTTGCAACCTTAAGATAACACCCAACTTATCTCAAGTGATTTAAGTTGGGATTTTTTTTGTGTGGTTGGGGAGGGTTTAGTGGTTTTTCAGGGGGTTGGGGAGGTGGTGATTTTTTGAGGGGAAATAACACCTTTCTGGTTGTGAATGCCCTGTCCAGAGCGTGGCTAAAATCACTGAGAACACCCAATCTACCAGGGCTGGCCATCGGCACATGGCCACAGGAGGAGGTGGGATTGTAGGACAAAGAGAAAAAATGAAAAATCTCTGCATTTCGTTTTACTCTAGAGACAGGAAAAAGATATTATCTCCTCATCACTGCTGGGCAAACCACTGACTGCAGAAGGGCTAAGGATTATTTTCTCCCCATCACCTCTTTTTTTTATTACATAGAATCAGAGGATTCGAGAATGGTTTGGGTTGGAAGCGACCTTAAAACTCATCTTGTTCCAACTCCCTGCCACAGGCAGGGACACATTCCATTATCACAGGTTGCTCTAAGCCCTGTCCAACCTGGCCTTGGACACTTCCAGGGATGGGGCAACCTGTGCCAGGGCCTCACCACCCTCACAGGGAGGAACTTCCATTTACAGTGGGTTTCAAAATATTCAAGCTCTCAAACAGACCAAAAAAACCCACCAGAAAACTCTTTCTAGCTTTATCCCTTTGCCCTCTTTCATCTTTTTCCCTTTTTTTCATTTGCTGCTAGATAGAGGAAGGGAGAACGAGAGACCATGATGATTATTTGTTTACAAGAGCGGATCTTCAACATGGCTATATATCAATTCTTTTTTTACTTGTCATTTTAGCAATTTAAATCCTTTCTAAGCTCACTCAGGGTGTGGGATTCAAGAAGGAAAGTCCATCCCATCTCTCCCCACCCTTCCAGGCCTGGTTTTAAGAGAAGCCAATGGTGCTGGCAGTGAAACAGACTCCACTAGAAAAGACTTCAATGATTATGACCAAATGTCTGATGACAGATTGAGTCAAAACTCCTCTTGCTACCTGTCCTGGTTCCAGCCAGGAGAGGGTTAATTTTTGCAGTAGCTGGGAGGGGTCATGGCCAGGACCTGGTTATTCTAAACCACTTCAGATCATTTTCTGGGGGGAGGGGCAGGAAAGGGACTCTCTTCCCAGCTGAAGGGAGCAGCTCTAGCTTCAAGGTGAGCATTTTTGTATGTGAACCACTCTTTTTTTGTACACTTTTGTTACTAATATTGTTGCTGTTACTGTTTGTTTTCTTTTCTCATTCCTGTTTCCAGTAAATTGTTCTTTTCTCAACCCATCTTTTTGGTGATGATCTTTGCCTTCTGTGCCTCTAATTCTCTTCTCCAGGAGGAGAAGGGGAGAGGAAAGGGGAGAGGAAAGTGGATCGAGTGAGTGGCAGCGTGGTTTGCAGAGTCTCAGTAGAAGCACTAAATTGGGGGTACCATTCCTAAACCATGACTCTACCCCTGCCAAGACCGAGTTGGGAGTCAATGTCCATCAACCCCCAACAGTTTTCCAAGAGCATCAGATAACTGGGGTCGTGGATGGGGTCATGGTCCTCCAACATGGTCTTCTGCTGAAGTTGGGACAGTTTGTCCCCATTTTGTCTCCTTTTTCCAGAGAAAAAGGGGTCTAACTGTGCCCTGAAGACACGAAGAAGGGACATTAAGATGCAACAATGCATCCGTCTCCAGTGATGGGAGGCACCTCCAAAACACAGACCCAGCTCTGGGGCTGTGGGACTCAGGCAGCCTCGGATGCCCAGATCCCCAGTGCCAAGCTGTGCTACCTGACGACCTCCTGGCACACGGATAAAGTAACAGGAGAAGCGATAAATCACTTTGGCACCTTCCCTGGGCATGGCAGCCCTTGATAAAAAACCAAAACTCGCGGGAGGGAGTCTGACACCGCACTATTCCCAGCGCATTCTGCGGCGCAGATTAATCCTTCTTGATGGAGAATTACAATTAGGGCTCCGTCTTAAGGAGATATCAGCAATCAGATATCTTATCAAATGCCACCTCAATTATTCAAATAATCCCTGGCTCTTAGATTTGGGTGCTGTTTAGGGAAAGCGGTCCGATTAATGTGCTGACACTTCCCCATCACGTCCGACATCCTCAACTTCATGTCTGATTACGGAATTTGCATTCAATTTAATTTTTTCCATCTGGAGTAAATGAATAATCCGAGTACCTACCCCAGCCTTAATTACATTTGTTAAATTAAAAACCTGGGATGTGAGAAATTTAAATGCATGTAGCTCCATGGCCAGACAAACCTGCATGTTCAACCTGCCGCAGCCCTGCCAGCTCCTGCTCCAATTTCTCTTCCTTCCCCACAGCCAGGCATCAAGGAAATTACAACTAGAAAACAAAAATTCTTTCTAAACGATGAAACAATAGATGATCTTTTGACATTTCCAGCGCTGTTTGCAAGGGAATGAGATAAAATGTAATAAATTCATATACTTCTGTGTGTTTCTTGGCTCCAGCAGCTAAAATTTCCATCTCTTTATGCAGGAGTCCTGGGGAGCAGAAATCCTTGATAATGCCAAACAATTCGACACTTTATTTTCTCTTTACTCCACACCATGCAAAACACAGGCTTCAAGCTGCCAGCTGCTGGGAGTGAAACCAGATGCCACATCCCTTTTCCATATGGAAACAGAAATCGCCCCGTCTGGGGGGGTCCTGTGCTCCCCTCGGTCGCAGCCCTCCGTGACCCCAGGGCTGCTACTGGCACACAGCAAAGCCTCTCTCCAACAGCAAAAAAACACTATTTCAATGGCGCATTTGTCATTTTTTACACTCAGCCTGGCTCAGGCCAGATCCTGGTACCATCAGACCCAGAGAACATCAAAAAAAACTCACCCCAAGCCACCACATTTCCTAATTTTAAAATAAAGAAGGTAAACAGAGAGGTGTAAGTAAAAGTACTGAACTTGATAATTTTTTTAAAATAAACTTAGCAGAAGCTTGCTGGATTTCCCTTCTTTTGGTGATGATGAAACTTAAAAGGTTGGAATTCATAGCTGGACTCAAAGTGGCGATGAGAAAAGTGTCCAAATAATTAAAGAATAACTAAACATTAAATGGAAGCTAAAGCACTACCAGCTCAGACCATTTTAGAAGGAATATTTCACAGATTAATTGGAAATGGGCAACGTCAAATAAATATATTTGGGTGTTGATCAAGATGTCAGCAGCAATGAAAATGTTGAGGAAAGTCTTTTCTCAATGCTCACAAAGACTGAATTAAATAACTTACATGTGAGTGAGTGCAATGACAACAATCCTCCAGTCTGAGGATTGTGAGACCAGTAATAAAGTACAGTTACAAATATTCAGGGAAAGCCACGCTCAGGTAAAGTGAGACAGGTGAGAGCAGAATCAAAAATAGTTTTCCCTTTCCTCCCAGCATGTTTGCAGCTCAGACAACACTTCTGCACTCCCAGGAAGCTGGATTTGACTCCCCAGCCCAAAAAAATCCCCTCAGAGGGGTGTAACAGAGCATCCCCCCAGGCACAGTGGTCTTCAGATTTGGCCATCAGAGCAGGCAACTCGGATGCAGTCTAATGGACCTGCGGTTCCTCATCCTTCCTGACTTTCTTCTGCTTTGTTTGGAGTTAACAGTTATGGTTCCGGAGAAGAAAACATCATGTTTTAGCAATGAGGTCCCCAGCGAGGCTGTTTAAAAATTAATTAGTGCCATGCAACGTATTAGCAATGAATAGTAATTTTAGCTTTTGTACCTACTTCATTGCCTTCTACATGGTTGTTATTCCAGCTTTTCCATGGTCCTCCCAGCCAACCAGGACCTATACAGAGCATACCAAGGAAATTATTGGCTGTGTCTCCTGGAAATACCCGATTCAACAGCAAACACACACCCCAATGTGTTCTCGCTGAAGCTTTTAAATAAATTAAGGTCCTATTTGCTGAGCTGGCTGGAAGGTTGGGAACCTGCTCTGCTCACAGAGGGTCCCATCCTCCCAAAACGGCAGCTGACAAAGGGTATGAGCCTGGTTATTATGCCTTAGGTTTTAACTTCTATATTTTTCAGATTCTGCATTCCCAGTGTGTAACTCTGCAGTGTCCTGCAGCCTGGGAGCTGCTGCTCTCTCATGCTGAGACAGACAGAACAAAGCCTCTCCAGGCTGCTCTCCAAGGACACCCAGCCCGGCCTAGGCCCAAAATGTGTAACCCAGCATCTTGAGAAGGGGGGCAAGCTGAGGGGAAATTCCATCATTAGCTAAGGTTTAATTGGTGCAATTGGGTTGAGATGCAAATGGAGCAAAGCTATAAAAGTGTGAAGAACTCGTGACTCGGGGTCCATCTTGGGTGCAGCCTTTGGCCTGCCCAGGGTGTGCCTCTGAAGGCCTTTCAAATAAATATCCACCTTTATTCCCTTCCTCCTGTCCAGTCTCTGTTTCTGGGTTGGCCTCTTTATGCATCAGCTGAACACCCCTCCATTGCCCCCAAGCAACGAGAGTGTTGGGGTAGGGAGGAGGTTGTGGGTTGTGGCTTCATCCAGGAGGGAGAACAGAGATGGGTGGAGATCGCCCAACCCTGAAGATGGAGAACCTTCAAGGATGGAGGTCTGCCAACCCCAGGTGTGTCTGCCAGCCCCAAGGATGAAGATTCTCCTCCAAACCCAAGGAAGAAGATCCCCATATCCCAAAGATAGAGATACTCTCCCAACTCTGGAAGTGAAGATGCTGAAGCCTCAGAGATGGAGCTCCACAAGAAAGAATCCACCTAACCCCAAGGCTGGGAATTCCCCCACCCACAAGGAAGGGGATCTCCCAACCCTGCAAACGGAGATCTCCAAAACGCAAGGATGGAGACTCACAAACTTCAAGGATAGAGCTCCTAACCCTGAATATGGGGACCCACCAACCCTGATGATGTGGATCTTCAAAACCCAAGGACCCTCACAACCCTGAGGATGGAGATCCTGCAGACTCCAAGGATGGAGATCCCCCAAGAATGGAGAACTTCCAAGGAGAGAGAAATCCTCTCCAGGACAAAGACCCCCAACCTAAGGATGCAAACCCCATCTTCCCCAATCCCATGGAGGGCAATCACCCCCTGGGACATCAGTGGCTGAAGTCTTCACCCCACACTGCACGGAGCAGGACCTGGGGGCATTACCCTGCTCTGGTAATGGCCACCTCCCAAACTGCAACCCCAAACGAGCCACCATTGTGCTCCTTTTGGCAGCGAGTGAGGCAGCAGGGACCAAGGAACCTCGCTGTGTCGACTGCCTTCAGGTGGATTGCGGAGCGGAGGGGAATTTGCTGGGACATCTGGAATATATTCATTTTATGGCATGTTTCATATCACAGACAGGTACTTTGAAGCAGTTAAGTAGTAGCAGGGCAGCACGTCCCCATGGGTGGGCTGCGGTTTGTGCTTTCAGCCCGAGCTGCACCAGCATGACAAAGGGGCTGGGGAGACAGAGCTGACGTTTTCCAAACAGCTTTGTGCCTCTGGGGGCAAATCCAGCAAGAAATTAAAACCCAAAAGGCCAAAAAAAAAAAAAAGAAAAAGAAAAAAAGAAAGAAAACGACCCCCACATCTAAGTGATGTTGATCCCCACATCAGGCTATTAACAGGCCCATCACAAATTGTAAATGACTCAGATAAATTAAATGGCTTAGCAACTGTGAGGAAAGGCCCTTCTGAAGATTCATTTGTTTTGCAGAAAAGAAATTATTCGGGAATTTAAAATCTTTTCCAGCAGCTTGACACAGACACCCTGTCAAGCCCACACGTTGATGCTCACGCAGCCCTGGGAGGCACTCAGCCCTGAAAAGTCAGAGAATCAGAGAATCTCGGAATGGTTTGGGTTGGAAGGGATCTTAAAGATCATTCATTCCGATTCCCTGCAATGGGCAAGGACCCCTTCCACTATCCCAGGGTGCTCTGAGCCCTGTCCAGCCCAGTCTTGGACACTTCCAGGGATTCAGGGGCAGCCACAGCTTCTCTGGGCACCCTGTGCCAGGGCCTCCCCACCCTCACAGGGAACAATTTCTTTCTGATTTCTAAACCTCCTCTCTTTCAGTTCAGCGCCAATAAAGCCCTCTGCGAGCATCCAAAAGCAGGGGGATACAGGAACATTCCCGCTGGCGAGCCACTAACGAGGCTGTGCCTCCTCCTAGCAAAACTATTAAAAGCCTCAGCCAATGAGGTCTGAAAATGGGATGATTTGACCCAAAACGTCCCCATGCTGAGGGAATGCCAGCAGCTGAGCTGCAATTAAAAAAGAAAGGGGGACAGTAACACAGGGCAAGAAGTTGGGGTTGCAACCCTGGGTGCAGTGAGCTGCAGTGATGCCAAAAGCTGCAGTGATCCCCCAAGGCCCAGTGAGCTGCAGTGATTTACCCCCCAAAGCAGGGAGCCACTGCTTTCCTCCCGTGGTAATTCATGAAATTCATGCGTTAAACCTACCTGACTTCAGAGGCAAAGCCCAACTCCCCATTCACAGCCCTTTTAGCTCATGCAAAATTGAGGGGTTTTTCACCTTCAGACGCTATTTCGCCGGCAGCAGCAACTCAAAACCCCTTTTAGTGGAAGTTCAGAGGTATAAAAGATGCAAAACACCCCTAAATTATTCACACGGTGTTTCAATCAAAGCCGCACTATGGGATAAAGGGAAGGATCTGGTGACCCTGGGGATGTCTCCCCATCCCTGTCTAGATAGAAAAACCCTTCTTGTATTTATTGGGGAGAAGTGAATGGGGGAGAGAATAAAATAAAAGGGTTTCCTGTATCCAGAAAGGGCTGGAGAGTGAGGAATGCAAGGAGTATCCATTTTTCAGGTGCATCCAACCAGAGAACCCTGGTTGCATTTGCCCTTTGGCAACACCGAAGCTTTTCCAAACTTTTATAGCACCAGAGGAGTAAAATTAAAGTGGGGCATGGGAAGAGAAATTGCTAACCAAGAAATCCAGCAAGAAGGGATAGAAACACCCACAAAAGAAAAAAAAAGGACAATTAATAGGAAACTCAAAAATTACTGTTTTGTTTTTCAAATACAGGAGGTTTTCAAAAAGGAAAAGCCTTGGAAGATACTTTTTCTTCCACTTCTCTCCTCTCTGTTTTGCTTCTTTCTGTTTCACTGAGCATCCAGGTGCTCCTGAGCTGGGATTTCCATTTCTCTGGCCCCTTCTCGGGGCAAAACCCCAACAGCCCAATACAAAAAAAGCCAAAGCCCAATCCCAAAAGTAGGACACCAGGCCCTGCTCAACCCAACCTCAGCTTGAGGCTCGCTAATTACCCGGTAATAGTATTTATATGCTGCCGGCACACTCGGAAATGCAGCTCCTAATAACCGAGGTCAGCATCAATATTAATGTCCCAGCTTGACTCTCCATACACAGGGACCAACGAGAGACAAAAAAAACATCATAGCAAAGTGAAAAGAGGGGCAGAAAATGAATTTTACAAGTATTTTTCCGTGTTTGGGCAGGAAGGGAGTGCTTGAGATTAAATCAGGGGAGCGGCAATAAGAACAAATGTAAGTTCCCATCTCTGAGGCATAAATCTTCCAGCAGTGCAAAATTTTGCACCATCCGTACGCCCTTCCTCAAACTTTGAGTTTCCCCACAGGTAGGAACAGGCCAAAAAACCTCTTCTTTTCTTAGATGGGAATAGTTTTCTAAACCTCAGGGCCTTCCCTTAACCAGTTACTCTACAATCGGCTTCAAATATTCACCCCTGCAAAATTCAGCCCTCTTTTGGCATCTCATGCAAAACCCCAGGCTTTGGGTTGGCTCAGCTGGAAACAACCTCCCGAGAAGCACTTCTCTTCCAGTGATAGTTTGATCCCCATGTAGGGATCATATCCCCCCAGATTCAATATTACATTGCATGCAAATGTACACAGAATATTTGTAGAAACGTGGCTACGCAGGGCACAGTGTGGGCTGCACACATGTCCCAGCACCACTCCATCATTCAATTAAAAACCGTCTTTTCTTAATAATTTCAATGCAGAGACACTTGTCGCACCAGGAGCATTAAGGCAGAGTTTAAATGGAGTTAATAAACTATTAATAGCCTGCAGTAAGGCTGTGATAGATTAGAGCTGCATGTGATCAGTACCCCTTGGTACAAGACCTTACTACCAATGTCCGTGCTCGGTGCACATCGAGAAAAATCAGAGGTCTTCCATGAAAAATGGAGTTCCAGGAAATCTGATGTTTCTAGTGGAAAGATGCACGTTTTCAGGATTTTCTCCATCAAAATGAAAGCTGGCAGTTTAAGAGCAAGCATGGATGTGGCATTTATTCTGTGGAGCGTCAGGTGCGGTGTCAACCCACACCACTGACACGCTAATTCATGCTGATTAATGCTGAAAGAAAATGAACGGAAGCCATAAAGTTCATGCCCAAGAATTCAACATTAAGACATTCCCAGATCATAATTTCGCGATATTTTCTTTCCAATGCAATTTGAGAATTTCCTTATTTTTAGTCAAATTCCAAGCAAGAAAAGGGCAAATTGTGAAGGAATGTGAAAATAGATGCTCTGCTTCCCGCAGCAACTGTGGTTATGAAGCCTTTACTGACACATCTTGAGCTGTTATTAAACAACATCAACAAGTAACACTGACCCTTCAGAGAAGACCCAGCTCTGTACTGATGACTACAACAGCAGCAGGTAACACATTAACCCTTCAAAGACCCAGCCCTGAGTTAATGACTACAATGGCAAAGAGAGAAATGTTGATCCTACAGAGAAGACCCAGCCCTGCATTGATGACTACGCTGTGTAGAAGCAGGACTCAAGCCAGCTGCCTAAAGACTGCCATAAAAATCAAATGCTACTATTAAGTGATTTCAGATATTGCAAGAAATCCCCAGAGACTAATTATAACCTCGTTTGGCAATTTGGGTGGAAAGCGCACTCTGCAGTTGTAGCCTTGGCCATCAATTCTGGTCAAACTTGAGATCTTTCTAAAGAGCCATAGTGTGACCCAGTGGAAATGGCAATTTTTCATATGGAATTTTTCCCAAAGCTTAAATTGCCTCTTTATTAAATATTTCTTAGTTCTAACTTGTGGAGAGAGGCTGCGAGGTCTATTCCGGGAGGAGCAGTCTGTGAGAAAAAGTCAGAGGGTAAAAACTTCTCAGGGAAAAAAAGTGAGGATTTCCACTCGAGATGCTGATTGGCACCACCAGAGGAGCCAAAGATAAACCCTAAAACAGGAGGGGTTTGTTTTTCTTTATTGGGATGATGAAAGAAGAACCATGAGAAGGAGTAAAACCTTCTTCCACCTTCTCCAGCTGCAGATGGTCACCACCTTTTGGGCATTCCAGCCAAAACCCTGCCAATCCACTACAAGACTCTTCCCCACCACTCCCAAGACAGATGAGTGAAAGGAGAACGCCTTCCTCCAACCTTTCCATCAGCATCAGAGAAAACACCTAAATCACCACACCTTGCAAATCCCTCCCTGCCTTTCCCCTCCCCAATGGCTGCTTTCCCCAGAGGATCCTCCAAGATGTCCAAAACCTGCTCAAAATCATGACCTGCCGAACAAACAACCAAAATCAAACAAGAAATTGGGTTAATTAATAAATTGGGAACTACTGACACCGCACAATCAACGTGCCACAGGCCGCCCGTGCCAGCCATGGCTGCTCTATCCGTGCTCCATCCTTTCCCCCATTGGTTTGCCATGAAATGGGAGCTGCAAGGACTGAGAGAAATAAGAGTAATTTTGAGGGTTGCTGCAGCTTTTCAGCTCTCTGATGAGATTTTATTGGCTGATCTCCTACACAGCTGCTCCCTGCTGAATAGACACATCCCACCTCCAATGCCGCTGGCCATCAACCAATGTGGGAATAAATGCAAGTTTTGGGGTTTTTTTTTCCAGTTGATGTGAATTATTTGGGGATTTTTTCTTTTTGGCTAAGGAATACGTGGTGATTTATCCAAAACTGCATTTAGATGGAAAAATCCCCTCTTTGCTGTCTCATCCCTACCTAAGTGGGCAGCTGCGAGTGGTCCAGCGCAGTGACCATCACCCTACAGCAAAGTGGGTCAGGACTATTCAATACCAAAAACTGGGGAGAAATATTTTATTTCTTCAGCAATAAATGCTCCTTTTCCCGAAGTGCTAGTTCAGAATGGAGAAAAACATTCAGTT
Organism: Pachycephala philippinensis; assembly: GCA_013397055.1. Taxonomy (NCBI): domain Eukaryota; kingdom Metazoa; phylum Chordata; class Aves; order Passeriformes; genus Pachycephala; species Pachycephala philippinensis. The sequence continues at coordinate 17,584 of VWZT01028049.1, read as the reverse complement.
TTGAAATGCCTCAATGAAATTTAATTTTTGGTTTGAATCAACAGCTTCACTCAGTGCCATTTTAATGCTATTTTATGCTGAAATGTCAATTGGAAACTAACATTTTAAAATGTCAAAACATTTCACGTCTGCAGACGGTGCCGATAGTTTTTTGCCTCCATGTGTCCAAACAGAAAACGCTTTTGGAATTTTACCATGGAAAGAAAAAAAAATTTTTATATATATATATGTATATAAATCAATGTTTTGACTTCTTGGAATGAAAACAAAGTTAAAATATAATATTTCCTCTAGGATGCAAACAATATTTTCTGACAAGCTGTAATCACCAAAAAGCAATCTGAGCCAAATGTTTGCTACCACGGTCTGTTATAGCTCGATGGAAAGAGAAGAGAAAGAGATTTTTGATATTGTAGGTTCTCTGAACCCTTTTTTTGCCAGTTATTTCAAGAGTGCAAGGAAGCTCCTTCCACCAAAAAGAACCATTTCCAATGCACTGATTTTCCTTAATAGTGGGGGAAACAGCATCACAAAAATGATGATTTTTCTCCTCTAGAAAAGGAGAACTGGGCGGGAGGGAGTTTGAATTTTGGGGCGATTTTCCCTGTATTTTGCACCGATGACACCTTACCCCCATCAGTTTGGGGGAACTGAGGAGGAAATGGAACTGGGAGGTTTTTACCACGCTCATGCTGGCTGCAGCGAACACGTGCACAGAGGGTGGAGGTTTTATCCAATATAAATGCAATTATCCAGTGATCTAACCTTTTAAATTCCTGTCTTGCCCGTGTTTTACAAAAAAAAGAACAAATGGAAAAAAAAGAAAAAGAAAGCAAATAAAAGCCAAGCAATCCAGGGCAGTCATAGTAAAAAAAACCAGAATTTTACTTATTTTTCTGGTTCCAGGGGCAGGGTGTAAACATAGAGTGTTGTAAAAGGGGATGAAAACTGGTAGTTTTGGAACCATTATTGGCCAAGTTTCTTGTTCCAAATCTCACAGCTCCATCATCCTCGACAGCACAGCTCGGCCACCCTCCATCACCTTTACGTCCCCTCCAAATTTCTATTTTTCTCGTTTTTTTCCTGAGCCCGGGCTCCAGCCCCGCGCGGGGAATAAGCGCAATTATCTCGTCTCGCCACATTTTTCCAGCTCTGCCTGAGGTTTAATTAAAGCCAAGTGAAAAACACAGAGGAGCAGCTCTGGGTTCTGATATCGCCCCACCGCATGCGGCGGGGAGAGGGGGAAAAATGGGGGAAAAAAAATACATAGGGAAAAAAAATGGGAAAAAAACCCACCCCCTTCATCGTCGACTTTTTAATTTAGCAAACCTTCCTGGGTATTGCTCCTTTACCACATTTCCTTCAAAAAATATATATATAAATATCTATATATGTAGCTATGCAGGCGCCCATGAATATATGGACAGTAGGATACGCACGCACCCTATCTCTATAAAAAATATATATATAAGTGTAGCCTAATCCCCTGTAATCTCCTTGAATTACACCTCAACCACCCTCCTCACAGGTGACCTTTCCACAAAAGGCTGTTTCTATGCCAACAGCATTGTTTGAGTCAGGCAAGAGAAAAAATACGGCACAATAATCCGTAATTTTTCCTTAATTCAGTGTTTTCACCCACGGTTAGGAGCCAGTTGATGCTAGAAACACCCTGGTCACTGGAAAAAAATAATACTAAAAATTAATTAATATCTAGGATTTGAATATTAAGGGAAGAGTGCAGTAACCTTGACCCAATTTAGATTTTGACTAAACTTCTGGAATTGTTTTTTCAGTGGAATTCCCCTCACTTGGGGGTTTAGGAGCAAACTCTTACAGTTTTAAGGCCCTTTCCATTTTAAAATCTGCATTTCACTCTCCTGCTCCATCTCATCTTGCCAACATAATCCACAGGTATGGGTTCCTACCAACAAGTCCAATTATGGAAAAGTCGGAAAAACTCAATTTTTTTCTATTTTCACTATTTTTTGAGGAATTCCACCAAGTAGCTTGTCTCCAGTGGGAAAAAAAAATAAAATTACAATGCATAACAGATCTGAAAAGCTTGAGAAATTGTTATAACATGCACCAAGCCAGCGAACAACATCAGGTAATAAGTGGTTATGAGATTTGACTGAGCAAAAGCAGCTCAATATAAATAATTTTCCAGAGAAAAAGACTCTTTTGGGTCTAGATAATGTTACTGCATTTAAAATTTGGGACGTTTTCCCTCACTTTTTTCAGTTCCTGGAGTTCCAACTCAGCCCATACAGCTCATCCCAAAGCAGAGCATCCAACAATGATACAGAGAAAGAAAAATGAGATTTTTTCAGCCCAAGTTTTGGGTTTTTGGTGTATTTTGGAGGGGCACAAGAAACCAATGACTGTTGGGTTGAAGCATCCCCAAAATTGTCTTTGTCTGGCCTGTTGAGAGAGGGACAACCTCCAGATTCCTGCACATTCTTCTTATTGGCCAGTGGGGATTTATTTCTGACCAAACCCCAACATCTTCATGGGTCCCAGGAGGGAAAATATTTCCCAACAGATCCATCTCACAAGTGCTGAACCAAGAGGATAAAAATACCGGTTGCCATGGGAACACAAACTCTGGAGTTTGAAAATACCAGAATTAAACCTTACACTAATTTTGATCCTTAAATCCTTGTTTTTCCATCTGTGTTTTGGTGGGTTTGAGGGTTTTGGAGTAAAAAACCTCAATTTCAAGACCTCTGCCAAGGTTTAACATCCTTACAGATATTTTCCCGCAGCTGGATGCATCCCCAAGCCAGGAATAAATTTATAAATTTTAAAATTTAAATTCAGAATGAAATTTAAAATAGAAATTATTTTCTAATTTAATAACAATTTCATAATTTAATAATATACATTATTTTCTAATTCAATAATCTAGGTGACTTTTAAATTAAAAACAAGGATTAGTCCCGGCTTGAGGAATCACCTCTAACCATCCAGCCTTGGAATCTGCCCCATGGATACTTCCTGGCATTGGGGATGAGTTGATCATCCAGGCCCAAGAGATACAATATCCATTTCTGCATCTTTAAAAAAATTGCTTCTTAGATTTAATTTTATTTGCTCAAAATGCACTGCAACCAGTTAAGAAATATTAAATAATAACAATCAGGCCCCAGTGCCAATGATGCTCAGGCAGAGAATCCCCTGTTCAGTGGCACCGAGAGCTGCAAACAGGTTTAAAGCAACTTTTGGAGTTGGTGTTGAGCAGAATTGCTCAGCCCAAACAGGGAAAAGCCACACTCAAGGAAAATAAATAATGTTTTACTTATTCATAAGGAGTAAATTTGGGATCACAAGCAGGGATCGGTCACCTAAGGAAAGCTGAGTGATAAAAGGATCATGAGTTAGAAGGGGACATGAATATTCCTCATCACAAAGGAAGGTTCCAACCATTCAACTCGAGTTTCCAAAGGAAAAATGGAGGAGGAAATCCATTCCCAGTATCAGAAAAACACAGAACTACTGCAACAACAACAAACTGATTCTACAGGGGCACCAGAGGAGTGCTGAGGGCTGGAAGGGTTTGCCATGGGCTGCCAGGGGTTTGTTTGATGTTTTCCCAACACAACCCCATGTGTCTGGAGCTTCGGAAGCACTGAATCACTTCAACCATCTCCGTACCAAGGGTTAAGTTTCCTGCACAATTCAGGCTGATGCTTTGGACTCCCCCCAGTTCCAGCTGCAAAACTTCAGGTGACAGAGACAACGTGGCACCCTGGTGTCGCCACAAATAACTATTTCCACTGTCTTTTCTCCCAAAACAGGGGAGTGCTGCGTCATTTCATTTCTCTAGAGGACCTAGCCACATTCCTGCTGCATTTTGAGAAAATCTCTGGTTTGGGGCGCTGTGGATGTTAGTGGGACACTCCGTCGGGTGTAGGAGCAACCGCGGGAATTTACTTACCCAGGTGACGCTTTCCTTTGGCAGCAATATCCCCCCAAACTCCCACAAACTGGGGGAAAAACAAGCCTCTGGGCCCAAAAAGGGCGGTTTTCACCTCGAATTCCTAGCTGGGAGAGGAGGCCTGGCTGTTTGCATGCCTCCACATTACAAAAAAAAAAAAAGCATGAAAAGGCAAAAGAAAAGAAAAGCAAGAAAAGGGGGAGGAAAAGCCAAACAAAAAAAGCAAGGCAAGGTGTGGGGGGAGAGCAAGGAAAAGCAAGGAAAGGCGAAGAAAAAGCAGGCAAAAAGCAAGCTGGTTGGTGCAGTTTGGGAAAAAGGTTGGAATCAGCCTCGCAGAGCAGCTTTCCCATCGCCCCAGAATCCCTCGCTGGCCCCCAGTGGGCTTGTGCAAACAGCATCGGAGCGCGAGCGGCCGGCGCTGGCCACGCTCCTCCGGCTGGGATTTTAAATAAATAAGGGAAAGCAGCAGCAGGAGAGGGGCAGGGGGAGAGGCTGGACCCCCGTCCCGGCAGGGAATCTGCGTCTGGAGGATGCTGAGAGCTGGATTTGGGGGAATCTGTTTCGCCCACATGTGTGAAAAATATGATTTTCCAGATAGGGTAAACTTGATTTTCAAAGGCAAAGGGAGTGAATGGATTGTATGTTGTATATATATGTATATTGAGAATTAATTTGGGGTTTTTTAGTAATCCAGGCAGAAATTCAAGGTGTGATTTTGGCAGAGGGAGAGAGGGGGGCCACCACATCACCTAAAGCCACTATATCATATCATATATCATGTTATATACGTTTTATGTTATAGATTACATTTACAGAAGTTCAGATGTTCTCTAGCATCACATGTTATAAATATTATATGATATATATATTTCAGGTTACATAATATATCAGACTAATATCTATTAGTTATCATTCCAATAATAGATTATACATTAATCTGTTTTATATAATATTATTTGACATTTATTATAAAATATGGGAACAATAAATTATTTAGTCTCTATTATTTCCTTATATACGTGGTTATATATCTACAATGTGATGGGAATAACATATATTATGTATTATTCTAATGTATATTACCTATCATTCCCATATATTATTTGTCTGATGTGAGACATATCAAATAGATGGATTTATGTATGTGTGAGTTTCAGTGTTTTCTTGGGTATTTAGTGGGGAAAAGGTCTTTTCCCAGCAGTACCTGCTGAGAGGCAGAGGCAGCCCACAGGGACCACAGGAAAAGCGCTGCAGAACACGGATTTTGGGGGGATGTGGCCCTTGCACAACTGCAGAAGGGAAGATGCTGACAGCTGTTTGCAACCCCTGGCACTGACCCCACCTCTCTCCCCCCACAAAACTCAATTGCATCATTTCAGGGATGCTTT
>VWZT01028048.1:58786-147195 GCA_013397055.1 Pachycephala philippinensis | reverse complement strand
TAATTTATATGGTGTAAGGACATGGTGAGACCAGACTTTGGTGGGTTTGCAATGAAGATGTTACAATGTGAACATGCTGACCAGTTAGATTCAACCATCAAAAGAAGTTACCAAATTTATCCAAAGTTCATAGGGTAGTCATTTTGATTTGGACAAGTCCATTAATTTTTTAATCACAGAATTCCCCAAAAATGTGTCTAGATTCAAGCTTTTAAAAGATTTCAATAGTTTTACCCATAAATAAAGCCTTTTTAATGATTTTTTCAACATTGTTATACTTCCATTATATTTGCATGTTTGAAATCTTATCCTTACTGATGATACCTAAAATGTTTGAGGTCTTCAGCGTTGTGAAACTGCTCTCAGCTTGTTTCAGTGGTTGTATTTTCAAGTCCTGTCAGGAACATAAAGGATGGGCTGAATGCATCTAAAATCAGAATTTGTGTGCTCTGAATCCATCAGTTCCCACCTACTTGCTCTGGATGATTCAGTAATTTGGGTTTTTAGTCAGAGGATGCAACTGTCAAGGGTTATCTCAAAGAGATAGACCTATTCTGTAGCAAATTCCTTCTGTTGTCCCTTTATTTCTGCTGCTGGGGTCATCATCTTAAATAATCACCTAGGAAAATGTAGATAAATGAGAGTGTAAAATGTGTACCAACATACTCTGGGGAAAGAAACTGGGAAAAGGGAAAGGAGAAAAGAACCAGGGATACCTTAAAAATGACCCTAAAGATTTAGAAATCCTCACCCAAAGTGTGAGCACTTGTAACAGCACACAGCACAGATAAATCTAGTTCTGTGTGGTCTGGAGGGCTTCCTTGCCATGCAATCATTTGATAATTAATGTATTCACCTGGTGATTAATGCAATAATTACATTGTGATATATTATAGGGCTCGTTATGCTTGTCAGGTAATGCAAACAAACATTGAGAAAAGTGTAGGTTAAACTACAGAGAGTTTCATTTAGATGTAGGAGTCAGGTAACAAAATAACAGGTTCGTACCAGAAAAAAACATCCCCTGAATGATTTAGGATTTAAAGCAACTTCCATATCCTATGTCTAGAAAAAGGCTTTTTCAGGAGAGTCTTTTCTACATTTCCTCATGCAAAGTCTGTGCTGTTCTCTCGTGCAGTTTTGTGTGAAACAGAGCTGTTCCCAAAGCTGTTCCCAAAGCTACCAGACAAAACGAGTGAGTGTCCTGGTCCAGCTCACAACCCAGTTTGCAACGCTTCCCCAAGGCTTCAGGGTGGCAATATCCCCAAAAATGTCACTAACCCTGAGCTGGAGAGCTCGGCCCAGCCCTGTCACTCATGGGCCTGAAGTCAGTCACAAAGGATCTTCGGTGTCCAGTGGTGATTGGATCCTTTTCTGAGCAACTAATTATCAGGTTCTTGTAATAATCTACCAGTGCGTGTCGGTGTGTATCCTGCGAAAGATTTGCTCACCCAGTGATCTGGTGAGGAATGAAGCACCTCTCTTCTCTCATCATCATTTGTCTCTTTTGGGAAGGACATGGCAGGTGCATTTAGCAGTAGCTTGAAATTACAAATCTTATTCAGAGCCCATTACAATCAACAACCCTCTTCTCATAGATCTGAGTGAACATTAGATCAAATACTTGGGTGTGCAAAATAGGCAGAGGGATGAATCCATTGATCCTGTTGAGGGCATTTTGGACTTGGAGTATTGCCTACATCTGCTTTGAGCTTACCAGGATTCACAGAGAAGTCATTGTTAATTGATTTTTTTTATGTATCTCACACCGTTTGGTTTCGTTTAACCAGCAAGAGATTCAAAAATAAATTAATACGTAAGTAAATGAAAGCAACTCTGATAATCTGTTCAGCAGCAGTAGGAATATACTGAATTTCAGGTTCTTACTCACGATATTTTCATGGTCTTGGAACTTGGATTTACATCCCTTATTTCCATACAGACAGTAGAGGTGTTGTGTACCATGCTGCCACACCAAAGGAAAAAAAAATAAGAAAAAAGAATGGAGGACCTCTTTAACTCTTTTAAAAGAATGAACTGAAAAGTCTTCCTTGGTGAAACCCAGACTTCAAAAATGATTATGAGAAGCTGGAAGGGGAATAATAGAATACTTTTCTTTCTTTGTAAGATTGATTTTTTTTTTCGAAGGCAACAGATCAATTTGGTCTATTTTTAAAAGCATTTTTTCCAGCTGGTTTTAAAGACATTGTTCTTGAGGAAAGTTCTGTCAAATCTCATTTATTCAGAATGTTTTTTGTTTGGGTTTTTTTTTTCTCCTCTGGATGTTGATGAGTAAGGCTAAAAGGCAAGTATGATATTAAGGACTTGTGACAAATGGCATTAATGGGGAGCTTTTCCTTTTGTTTCTCTGGGAACTGACTCCATTTGGATTGCAGCTGATGCTGGAGGAAGAGCAGATTAGCCAGGATACACCAGGACACTCTCCCACCCCCACCAGACTCCACCATGTGCCATTGGGGGATTGAGTGGGACCAGAGAGAGAAACTTCCAAATTCTCCAGCTGACAGAAACAGCAGCAGGCAAAGCAAAGAGTCACAGGAAAAATAAAGTTGTAAAAGTGCTTGGCTTAGGTCAACCCCCTTCCCAATGGTGTGGGATGATGTCAGGGAGATGTCCAGCCAAACCATGCACCCTTTGGAAACATCAAAACCTGGAGCAATCCCACCTAACTTTAGATATCCATCTGAAGCACACGTATCTGGTGGATCAGTCCCTCCAGAACTGGTATATCATCACTGGAGGCAGAAAAGAAATTCCAAAGAAAGATTGATATTTTTGGCCTCCATCTCCATCCATGAACTACTGCAAATGAAAGGCAACAGGATCCCTGAACAAGGTGCATTGGAGAAATAACTCATTGTTTGGAATCCATCTGAGTTGAGACCTCTGGATCCAGGGAGATATCTGTAGCACGCAACTGAATTTTTCTGCTTTTTCCTCATTTTTTCCCTGCATTCCACAATCCTCCCTTCTCCCTGTACTTCCCTCCTTCCCTTTTAATCTACCTGATCCTTTAGCCTCGTGTCATTTCTCACTTTCTCCTTGTCCACACAGTCAAAAAAAACTTCTCTATAAAATGTCAGGCAGGAACGAGAGCAAATCATCTGCTGTGGCCCTCTGTGTGTTACAACTCTCCTTCCATCCCGACTGAAACATTTCTACTTAAATCACGAGCCCTGTGTGCTCCTCTCAGTGCAATGCCAAGCACAACAGGGATCTCTGAGCCCTTAAGTGCAAACATAATAAAAGCAGCAACAGCAGCAGAGGCGTGGGTGGGTGAGGCAGCTTCCCTTTTCCTTTGATCCCTGCGAGCTCCAAGGTTCACACCGGCACCGCTGGGAACAGGGATCAATGAGAGCTCCACTGCCACGTGGCCAAATGTCTGCAAATGAACTGCAGAGCAGGTGCTCGGAGAAATTAAATGATTCTGAGTAATTTACCGTGGCAGGAGCATCAATTTGAGAACTGCTAAACTGCGAGTTACTGAAAAACAGTATTTTATTACATTTTCAACCAGCAAATGTCAGCTGCTTTATTGGTTTTAACATCCTATCAGGTGCACCGATAAATTTAGCAAACACCGGTTGGGTTTCTAATGAGCATGGACTCCTCACCTCAGATATCATTAATTCTTCTTAATTTCTGAGTGCCATGAAGCTGGAGGAGTATTTTAGGTGTAATTTGCTCCCATCCTAATCAGATCCATAGCAATTTATTACGCAATTTCTCTGTGTCTTGAGCAAAGTGTTTTTGGTTTATAGAGCGTGGAGCTTGTTTTATTTCAGGTTTAGTTCTATTAACCAAGTTCTCTTCACTCAAATCTGGAGGAATATTAAAGCTGATTTGCAAGCTAACAACTTGCCTTTCAAAGCTAGAAAATAGAAGGGACACCCCGTAAAAAACCTTCAATTTGGCATTAAAAATCATGAGGTGGCTAAGCAGTCAATTCAATGCATGATGAATGCCAAAATCAATTAAAATTGATTGATAAACTTCCTGTACAGCTTAAATCTTCTACTGATGAAAAGGGATTTTTTCTTATTGTTAAAAAAGAATGAAAAAAGAATCCATCAGCACAGGCATCCTAAAGGCATTTATTGAGTGTAAAGTTAAAAAAAAATCATGGTTTGAAAACGCAAGTTTGATGAGGAATGAAAAGACATCAAGCCAAGGTCACTGAGATGATTTTTATGCTCCATGAATACGACACTGAATGTTGCACTACAATCCAGGGCTCTCCCCCGTTCCCAAATCCTTTGTCAGTGCTGCTGTTATCCTGGCACACCTCAGGATATCACCTTGCATCGGTTGGGCCTCTGGGTGCCTGAATCCCTGCAGCCAGGGCTGAGGTGGAGGTGTCTGCAGAGGGAGGGATGAGCTCAGCTTTCCCTGCACTCACTCTCCGTGAGTCAGGCACGAGCTGGAGGTGGGAAAGGGTTTGGATTGCTCTGCCAGGGAAGGTTTGGGTGCGTGAGGTGACTCAGTGTGGGTGGTGGGTCGACTTAGCAGCTAATATGAAAACTTGCCAGCGACAACAGGTGGGAAGAATCTATTTTTATTTTTTTTTTATGCTTGTTGGAGGAACTGTAGTGAATTCAAAACCTTCCCTCCCTAACCTAAAGGAAGGCTGCCATCTAATGATCACCAGCAGCAATTCCTGCCTTACCACCAGCTTTTCCTGCCTTAGAGGAACAAACTTTATTCAAACATTAACAGCTTGTTTCAATCTGTAGGTTCAGCAGCTCAGCTGACCTTGAACTCAAAGTAGTTTCTGATGTTGGGACCTGGTTCCTGACAGGGCACATGACGGTAAAGGCGCTGTCTATGAGCTGTTAAACATCATCTCTGCCTATTATTTTTTTCGTTCTTGCACCTCAGTGGGTATTGGGAGAGTGGTTTTGCTGCCTCATTGTATCATCTTTATTCAGCTTCACATTCAAACACACTCATAAAGATCTCACTGCAATAAAAAAATCACTATAACCACTCTAGGGAACAGGTTCCTTGCAATTTCCACCCGGTGCTGCACAACAAAATTATTCTTTTACTACTCCTGGGACATCAGGAGCTCTCTGCAATGTCTCACAGAGCAGAGATCCACAGCTGACGTCCCTGTTTCCCTCACCTCTGAGCACTCTGGGGGTGGAAATAGATTCCATATATTTTCCTGTATGGAGAATGATCCAGCAAAAACAAGGAAGAAATCTGGTTCCATATTCATAGTATGCCGAAGAAGCGAGATGTATAAACTGAAACAACACCAAAAAGGAAAAGATTTTTGAAAATTAGAGGAAGTTTCTAAAAGCAGGGAGAGTGAAGTGTTGACATTAATTGTCTGGGACATTGCTAAAACTCTGTTAATGGAGTGTTTTGGAAACAGGTTGGACAAAATGCCTGATAAGGTCAAAATTATACCTGATCCTGCCTTGAGACAGAAAGATGGACTAACTCATCTCTGGAGGCCACACACAATGATTCTAGTTTTAAGGGTATAAAAAAAATGAAAAAGCAGCAGGTTCTAGAGGCTTTATAAATAACCTCCAAATTCTTTACAAAAAACCATAAATTCTTTTCAAAATTAATCTAATTTATCCCATGCACTCGTGAAAATATGACTGCTTTATTGCCAGGACTAACGCTCCGTTTTTATCTGATGGAGTAAACACTGCTGACCTCTGGAATATTTCCCACCTCCTGGCCCAGTTCTGGAGCATCCTGACTCTCCCATCAAAGGCTCACAGCTGTACAAACTGTCCAGCACGGCTGCTGCAGTTCCAAGCTGCCACATTTCACCAGTGCTTTGCAGTTATAAGTAAGGTCATTCCATCTCCTCTCACTTAAATCCACCTGAATTACATCCTCCGCAAAGTCAAAAGTTAATTTAGGCAGTTATTTTAATTTCAGGAGTGCTGTGATGAAGTGACCTCTGAAGGCACGAGTTAATATTCTCAGGTGCTTCTGCCGCCACCTTTGCTTTATTTTCTGTATTTCTAAAAATAAGCCTGGAATTACTGTAGTCCTTTTGCCTCTCTGGAGAGCATGATTCCAGGGGATGTGACTGGTTTCAGCTCACATAGAGGAATCCCTCTGGAAAAAGAAGCAGCTTTTCCTCCAGCACATACCACAGGCAGACCCTTGTGTTTTGTTCTAAAGGAGAGATTCTTCCGCCTCCTCACCCAGCAGGGACCAGGGCACTCCCCAGACTGAGAGATTTGTTTTTCTTCCTGCGTGGAGTCCTCAGACAGTGGTCCCAGGCCCTTTCTGGTAGCCCTTGCTGTCCACAGGTGCCTGCCTCAGGCAGTGAGCTTTAAATAGCCCCCTCATCTCCACCAGCCCATTCCAACACACATTTTTTCCCAAGCTGGAGTTTTGCTGCAGTTAAGGGTGGTCAAACTCATCCTGCTCCAGATGAAATTCCTGTCTGGGAGAACATCATGGGGAGGAAGCAGCTGCCTGCAGTGAACAAAAGAATGAGAAAGCTGGCAAACTGCTAAGATTTTGGATGTTTAAAGTGTAAAGCTTAAGGATCAGCAACAGCCAAACTGGTCCTGCCACCACTGAGGGAAGGCTGGTAACTGGTGTCACTTTGTGTAAAACCACAATTCTGTCACTCATTTTTTCTTTACCTTTGTCTTACAACCAGGCATCTTCACTCCGAGCATATTTCAGCAATTAGCCAACCAGATTAATTGGTGGAAAAATCAGTGTAACCCACAAGAAGCCTGAGAAGCTCATGTTGGGAATCCCAGTGTTATTTACAGCACAGGTGATGCTGAAATAGAGAGTGGTGGTGCTGCCAGGTGTAAAATTGTGCCTGGCTCTTTCTTCCCACTGCTGCACTGTGAAACACCTAAATTTCAGCCTGTGCAGATTGAATCTCCAGGATTTTCAGCCTGGCCCAAGAGATGCAGGCCCAAGGATGTGTGTGACACACCAGCCAGCACTGACACTGGGGCTGAGACTCCCTTATTTCCTCATTAAACAGTGCTGAGGCTCAACATTTCTGAGATCACAGGATTGTTAAGGCTGGAAAAGACCTCTGAGATCATCAAGCCAACTGAGTGAACCTAATTAGCTGAGCCAAAGAGCTCCCATGTGAGGCCAGATGTGGTGGCAAACATCCTGCATGGCATAGCTACAGCAGCTGGGGCAACCCCCGGGATCAATACGGGCTGGGGATTGATGCCTTGAGAGACCAACCTAGAAACAGAGACTGGACAGGAGTAAGGGAATAAAGGTGGATATTTATTTGAAAGGCCTTCAGAGGCACACCCTGGGCAGGCCAAAGGCTGCACCCAAGATGGACCCTGAGTCACGAGTTCTTCACACTTTTATAGCTTTGCTCCATTTGCATCTCAACCCAATTTCACCAATTAAACTTTAGCTAATGATGGAATTTCCCCTCAGCTTGCCCCCCTTCTCAAGATGCTGGGTTACACATTTTGGGCCTAGGCCGGGCTGGGTGTCCTTGGAGAGCAGCCTGGAGAGGCTTTGTTCTGTCTGTCTCAGCATGAGAGAGCAGCAGCTCCCAGGCTGCAGGACACTGCAGAGTTACACACTGGGAATGCAGGATTTGAAAAATATAAAAGTTAAAACCTAAGGCATCAGGATGAGCAGATGTTTGCAGTACAAATTTACAGTATTTGACCTCACAGAATTCACAGTTATTCACAATTATAAAGCAACAAAGCACCTATCGAGCTATGTAAGGATTTTATCTGTGTTTGACCAGATCTCAGAACTTTTTATTCACTCACTGGGTGCTTTTTATGAGTCAGTGTTCCTCATCTTTGGGCTGTGATATTAAATCCTCAGAACATGACCACGTGGTTTGCCACGCGAATGAGCACTTCATGCAAATAGAGTTTGTTCCTCTCCACTGTTTGTGTTTCTGTCGTATCTTCTGTTGCAGTGTTACATCTTCAACAACCAAAAAAAAAACCCCAGAAAACTGGTCAGGATGTCCCTTCTCCTCCTGTCTGTACTTCATATCTTTTAACCTCCTGTCTCCAAAGTAGCAGAGAAGCAGATGTTCCCATTTCATTAAAATACTCATTTTCCTGTAACCATTAATTCTTATCAAACCAGCCTTACATCATATTAATTCTGTGGGCCAGGTAGCAGTGAATGAGCTGTCACTTCTTTTCACTTTAATTTTTATTTCACTTTTCTTCCAGTGACAGACAAAGCAATTTATTGAAGAAAACCAGGCCTTGGAAACACATCAAAGGTTGAAGGGCTTGGATTTTGTCTGTGTGAAGGCCCCTACAGTTCTGATACCCCCACGAGGTACCATCACTACACAGATTGTCTGTTTTGATAAGCTCTGCAGCCATGGAAAGCTCCACTTATTTCAGAGTAAAGTGATTTTCTGGTGCTCCTTGGGCAGAAGAGATGGTTTTCCATCCACCAGGGAGGGTTTCTCTCCTCAAGCCAGCTCTTGCAATTCCCTGGGAGGATGTCCTCCAGCTCCACGACACCCATTTTGCCTTGATTGGCAAAAAGAGTGAAAGATGTGTCTGGCAATATCATTTTCTCCAGATCTGCTGCTGCTTCTGCAAAAGCCACACATTCTCAGTCTGTCACTGGGGAGTGCTTTAATGCAGCCTACAGGAGAGATGGGATTTGATTCCAGCACTACAACAGCTCCAGACTTTTTTCACCCCACCCCAAATGGTTCCTGAGTGTGCTATGAAGCATCTCAGAGACCTGAGGATCACAATTATTCTTCTGTTCAGTGTCTTTCAGAGTTCGTTTCTACTAAAGCCTCTTCTCTTTCCCAAGTGCTGTTGATGGTTAATGACATTTCAAAGGATCCATTAAAAACATTTTTATTAATAAACTTTTATTAATTTAGAAGGGCTCATTGCACAGTGCCCTTGTTTGCAGCTACTTGGCATGAAATGAAGTGTTCTTCAGTGGGTTTGGTGATGATTCACTTTCTGAGATGAGATCAGCTGTGGAACACTCCTCATTTTCTTCCCAATACCATTCCCTGTTTACCTTCTTTCAGGAAATCGACTGTATTTGATAAAACCCCACATTTTAATGTTTGACAAATAATTATTGTAACTGTTTAATGACCTAATGTGGGTAATTTGCGTTGCACAAAGACCAGATGGAACAGCTCAACCCAAATGTACAGCAGGACAATGACTCTGGAATAAAGTCCTCTGATAGCAACCAGGGGAAGATCTACTTGAATTAAACAGTACCAATTCACAGGATCATCAGTAATTCCTATTTTTAAATGGTCCCAAAATGAAGGGAATGTTCTGTGGTCTGTCTAGGATCAGGAAAATTATAGAGTAGGAAGACCTTTGAATTGTGGCAGGGTTGGATGAAAAATAGAATTAAAGAAATTGCCATAGTTACCTTCTGATTGAACTCGTGACAGAATGATCAGCAAAGGTGAGCAGAGGTTTACAGGGCCACAAACCTTCACATCAGGGATGATTGGTGACAGAGGAAGTTAATGAATGACAGCAGAAATTAATTAGAGCTCGTGTTTTCAGGAGCTGCTGGGTCACAGGTGTTTACAGTGGCTCGAGATAGTCCTGTCTTTGCAAACTGCTCTGCTATTTCAGAACCAACTGGGAGAAATTTCAGCAACCTCGGGATCACTTGGGGGTTTTGGTGGGTTTTTTGGTGGTACTAGATGAGATAAAGAGCAGTTCCCATTAACTTTTATCAGATTTCTGACGCAGTGAGTAATTAGGGGTTTGTGGAATAGCACACGCATTAGGGACATGGAGATATGTGCTCATTTTCATGCTCTCTACTGCCCTGGATTTATGTTTAACACAGGCTGGGGTTTGTTTTGCTCTCAGACTAAAGAGGAAGCGATCTGTCATCTTGGCAAGTTTTAGTATTGATTTATTAGATCGACTAATTCAATTATATTTTAACTTTTTTGCTGGCGTGTTTCTCAGAATATAAAATCCAATTATCCCCTCTGTTATTTAAATAACACAAACTGTAGTCCTTTATTTTGTGTCTCCCTTCAACAAGCCCACAGCATGTGATTTACTTGGAGCCACAAGATTCAATTAAAGGCTTTAAGTGACAGTGAATTTCACACAGTCCTTACTAAGATGTTCCCATGGTTAATTGAAACAACTGTAAGAAATAGTCAGATTTAATTATAGGCCTGGATTTTCCTAGATTCAGTTTCCAGCCATGAAATCTTAATATGTCTTTGCTAGAGAGAAAGATCTGTCTGCATGACCAACCTGCTGATTTTTATGTTGATTTTGAATTGCGTTTGGTGCTGTTAATTGCTGTTAATTGCTGTTAATTGCCAGATTGGTGGCAGCACGTCCAGTGCAGTAAATGCAGCATCCAAAATTAGTGGGTGTTATGTGATGGAGAAGCTGGGAACTCTTTAGGTAGACTGTGCTGTAGAAATGCAGAGCTTTTCTTGGCTTACGATTTTTAATTGCACAACGTGATTTAATGAATGCAAATAAAATTCCTTGTTGAAGCACTGTAGGATCTGTCACCCTGGGTTGTACAACCCTGTTTGAGGATGAATTCTGTGGTTCTACGAGGGTTGAAGAGTCCAGATAAAAAGCACACTTTGGTCCTAAGTACAAATCAAACACTTTTAGCATCGGCCCCTGGAGGTGGCTCGGGGACAGCCAAGGATCCAATTCCATCAGCTGCAAACCCCAAATACCTGAAAGCACAGAAGCAGTTAACACTTTAACTGTTTAAAATTTTAATTACAAAATTTGCATCTCTTGCCACATCAGCAAAGCTCAAAAGTACATATTTCATTAGATATCACAGCAATTTTTCATACCTTTGGAAGGTGCAGGAGTAACACATCTTGATTGGAATAACTAAACATCATAATTTCAGCAATGCTTTTCTGCAGACATGAAATTTAAATATGAAGCATGAAGCTATTTGCCTTATGACACAACATTTCTTATTATTATTTTAAAATATTATTATTTATTACAAAAAAAAAAAAAGACTTTCTACATTTTAGGCTTCTTTTTCTCATAAACTTGGTTCACAAATTCGTACAATCTACAATTACAGATACTGCAATTATCTTAATAGATGGAAAGCAAAGACTTTTTCAAGGCATTACCCAGACCACCTAAGCCCCAAATTGCCTGGATTTTGCTGTATAATTAGACATATTTGCCTAAAATTAATCTGTGCCATGATGTCCAACAAGTTATTTATACATAATATGGGATGAGGAGGACAATCCAGATCTGAAATGTGCATCATGGTTGAGGGTAAAATGTCTTTTCTTCATGATAAATATATTGGATATAGAAATACATATAAAAAAAGTGGATTTTTTTCCAAATTCATCTATATTAAGGTATTACTCAGACCACCAACATTTAATATTCCATGGATGCCACTTAATCACACGGCACCTTCAGCAGCTCTGCTTCCTCAGGCTCTATCACTTCAATAAAACCAAATAAATTTGAAGGCCAGGAGAGAAAAAGAGACCCTGGGAGATAAACCAGTGCATTTTCTGTGATTATAAAAAACTAAGGCAGGTAGTTCTGGGCAAAAAATTTCTGAATTCAGGAAAAGAAATGCCTTCTTTCTGCTTGTTTTCTGCACTCTTGGTAAGGCTTTCAATTTTGCTTGAATATCTCCCAGGCAAGTTTCAATTTTAGGAGATGATCAGGTCCCATATGACTTACAGGAAAAAATATATTTAATATCCTCATGTTTATTTTCGGTGAGCAGATGCCTTCTGAAGAAAAGCAGTCACATGGGGAAAAGGGAATTGTTATTGGGAAATGACTGTGATATTTATCTCTTTTTTTTTTCCATCTGTAAAGAGCTTTCTTTGGTGTACAAGCATGAAAGAGTGGGGATAAAGGAGCACATGGAAACAACCCACTGCTTAATTCAGCTGGTGTGGAAGTTTAAGTTAATAAAAAGAAAAAGAAGGATTTTTTTTTTCCCCCTAACCAATCATAAAGAAGCTGATTTTATCCTTCATTTCAGCTGTGAAAACCAATGAACCAAACACCCAAACCAAATTTCCTTTAGCTTAATTAATTGTACCAACCCCCAGACAAGAACACTCCACTTCTATGCACATGGAATAAAATGCTGGATCTTTTTGGATGCAGCTCTGGGGACACTTTGCAGTGCTGCCAAAAGGAAAGGTCACACAGTGCCCTCGATGAAGCACAGCACTGGTGCAATAAAAGTGAAAGTCTGGGCTCTTTTCTTTCCTGCCACCCCTGGAAATTTCAGATAAGTTCTCAGCAAGTCCCTCCAAAAGTTTAGGGTAACTCTGCTCCTACTCCAAAGCCTGATTTCAGCACGACTTAGGAGCCATCAGAAAAACAATCCCACAGCTTTCCACAGGATTCTACAAATATATAACAAACTGGTTATTTCTGTAATTCCAGTGACCTCAGGTGCCACAGACAGCACAAGTGACATATTTGCATGTGAATTCTGCAGAAGAGCAGTGAAACAAAGCTCAGCTGCTGCTGCAAATCTGTTCAGAGCAGTGAACATGTCATAAAGGTTATGTAGATGGTGATTCCTACCTTTGGGATTCATGGGTACCAGGCAGAGGGGAAGGAGAAGGGAGCAAATTTATCTTCCTGCTTGATTTCTGGTACAGGATTTCCCATTTTTTCCTGCCTTGCTTTTGGGCTGAAATCCACCTTCCATAAAAGCATCCACTTTTCGTGTGGGGAATTCACCGCTCTTCTCAGTGGTCATCCCTAAAGCTAAACATGTGCCATTTGTCATCTGCATTTATCTTTTCTTACCTTCAAAATGGTCAAAAATCACAGAAAACATGGTGGTATCCCAAAGAGACTGTGCTGTTCAGCAAGGGAGAGGGATCTTATGGAAAATTATAAGGTGAGAATGAGATTTTGTACTTAAAAGAACAATGAGAGCACAGGATAGAGCAGGTGGGTGTAACAGAGAGAAAGGACACGAGTTAAAATAATCCTATTTCATAATAATTTAGTCCAAAATTCTTTTTTTGTTTGTTTCTTTCCTGGACTCTTAGATACTTGGTTGCAACCAAGGACATCTGACCTTAAGGGAAATTACAGATGTAAGTTGGTTACAACACACATTGTAATTGAACAAGGATGAAGTTCTTTAAATAAAGGCTTTTTTTAATATATACACCATGAAAACTAAACCTAAACCGCTCAACCATATAAGAATTCAGGACAAAGCATGCAGGATTCTAGATTTTGAAGTGGAAATGGTGGAACCAATGAGAAATGAGTCACACGTAGAGGAGGGGCAGCCCATTTCTGAAATAAATATTGTTTGACAAGAGGAAATGACCTGACAGCTGGACTAACATTAACATATTAATTGGAAATGTCTCCCTGCAGAAAATGTGAGATTCTACAGATTCTGCTTGGATTTTAGTTACATTTTCAGAAAATGTAACTAAAGAAATGTAAAGAAAATTGCATTATTCTTAAAGAATTTCTTGTTCTTCTCAGGATGTGAGTCCTTGAAGATCCTTTTCAACCTTTAGGAAGCAGTGGGATTTTCAGCCAGCACTCGAGCTCTGAGCTAGAAAATTTTCCATTCTTTTTCTTTCCCTTCCCCCTTCCCCAGAATCTCATTTGATAAGTAACCAGAGGTTGCTCAAGTTCTAAAATGGAACATCAAACATTTCTGCAAGAGCTGGCAAAGCTGCTAAAGGCAGGATAATTGTAATGAACAGAATCACTGCCTGCTTTGACTCACATCCTGTTTCACTCATGCGAGGTATTAAGTTTATACAACGGATTAGTTGATGACAAACTTGCTCCTCTATGGATTACAAATGAGAAAGTTGTAAAAATATCAGCATACAAGCAGTGTTACCAGGTATTACAATTGATTTACACCGCAGAGCACAGGATTTCAGGTGTTCTTTCAAATTGCACCTGGCTCGAACCAAATCGTAAGGAAAATGTGAAAATCTAACTACTAATGGAGAAATACCTATGTTCTGTAGTAGTTTTTCCTTTCTATTTGAGATATTGGACTGGTGTGGAGCCCATCACTGGTGACCATTTGATCATGGCGTGGAAAGAGATTTATCTAAAACTCTCTGTAAATTAAAATATATGGCCCTAATTCATATAAACATGACCCTAGAGCCATAAAGAGTGGACCAGCTGTGATTCATTGACCAATCTCTTATGAATTGAAGCCCAGAATAATAAAGAACTGAAATATAGGGAGAGGGAGTAAAATATGGGATTCAGCTTCTAGACTAGCTGGAAGGAGAATAATTGTTTCCAGGTATGTAACTATTCTATTTTCTTAGGCAACCTGTCACTGTGGTACTTTAGAGTGACAGGGCAGAAAGAGTTTCATCCTTGCTCACATTTTCAAGAAATTGCATGTATTTACGCTGAATTTTAAATTATGAGCAGATTAAACTGCCTAAACAACAAGGTACTATAATATTTGACTTTAAAAAAAAAATAAAAATTTTAAAAATCCCAAACAAACAAAACAAACTGAAGCAATTTTTACCTGACCAAACTAAAATGAGATTGCAATTCTTCCCCTTCAAATCTGCTCTGGCTTTGTGTAGAACAGTGTTTAGTAGGCGTTAGAGGGTCATTGAGATGGCCAAGCTCCAAATTTGCTGGTTCTTGAGACAGGCCAGTGGTGTTATCTGCACTTGGTGAAGGACAGATCATCATCAAGTGAGAGTAAGAGGTGGGGGCAAACTGGGAAATCAACTCATAAAAATCTTGGAATGAAATTCAGGTTTATCTTATGCTCGTAAACATATGGGTGGGTAGAATAGGAAAAGCCCATTTGTTTCTTAGAAACAAAGTAGGGATCTGGAAATATCTGTGATATAGTTGTTGGGGAAAAATATGGGGGGAAAAAAGGTGAAGTTTCGTGCTGAATACTGAAAGACCATCAACAAGTTTGGCAAAAGCTCTACAAACACTTTGGAGGTGGAGCTGGGATAGGCTGGTTTGGGTGGCACTGTCTTTCTGAGCTGTTATCATGGGAGCTGTGATAACTGGTGATGGTAAAAGAATCAAGGTGTCATTTTCAGAGAGGTTTGAAAGAAAACTGAGCTAAAAACAAAGAGATTTTCAGCTCGGAATGAGACTCTTTCGTCCTTGTTGGAAACCTCAATCAGTGCTATTCATGCAGGAGCTCCCCTGATGTGCAGGTTGGCTCTGGGATGTCCTGTTCAGTTTCCAGGGACTCTGCTCAGGTGACAGGAGAACACAGGACTGTGGCTGGGTGTTTGTGATCCTCCTGGCAGCACAAATGATGTGAAGCAATTAGTGTAACAAATGGGCTCATTCTTGTGAACAACAAGGATGAACATCTTCTGCTTGGCAGACTTGGGATTCCTAGAATCATAGGATGGTTTGGGGTGGAAGGGACATCAAAGATCATCCAGTTTCAACCCTGCCATGAGCAGGGACACCTTCCACTGTTCCAAGTTGCTCCAAGCCCCATCCAACCTGGCCTTGGACACTTCCAGGGATCCAGTCACAGCTTCTCTGGGCATCCTCTGCCAGGGCCTCACCACCCTCACAGGGAAGAATTCCTTCCCAATATCCCATCTAACCCTTCCCTCTGGCAGTGGGAAGCCATTCCTTGCGTCCTGTCCCTCCATCCCTCATCCCAAGTCCCTCTGCAGCTCTCCTGGAGCCCCTTTAGGCACTGGAAGGGGCTCTGAGGTCTCCCTGGAGCCTTCTCTAGGCTGAACACCCCCAGCTCTCCCAGCCTGGCTCCAGAGCAGAGATGCTCCAGACCTCTCCCTCAATCCTGACTCCTGAGAACAATTAAATCCAAGCCAATTCTTCCATCTCTACCCAACCCGCAGCTACTTCTGAATTTTTTGGAAGAGTGAGTGTGTGTTTGTGTACTACATGTACCTACACGTACCTGTAGACATACAGGTAGATAAGTTTTGGCAAATTAATTGTTCAGGTGAGTGTTTCAGGCCAGAGGTCACAAAGCAATAAAAACTCCAGGCTGTCCAGTTCTCAGAATATCACAGAATTTCTCCAAAATTTTTGAAATGGCACATGGCCAAAAGAAAAGAGGTTGTTACACCTCATCCCTCTGGCTGATGTTGAATACTTTTGACTGCAGCCATATCCTAACAACAACAAAAAAGGCCATTTAAAAAAATTAGATTGATTATATTAATTTGAATTTAAAAGATTGCAATTACTCATTCTTTGGAGGGAAGAATGTGTTTGCCTTGAGATGCAGCAGTTTGGTATCTGTGAGCATTTTTAGTCAGAGATCCATTGGATTTTGCATCATACTGGGAGAAAAACTGCACAAAAGATTCTCTGAAGACTCTAAATTCCTCTGAGCAAGTAATGGATTTGCAGGAGGATTTCATGCACTGGTTGTCCCCGAGGAGCTCACGTCCTGGCCTTTCAGGCTGTGAATAGCTCAAATCTAAATATTTCTGTGATTTCTGGAAAAGTGCTGTGATGCAATGAGCTCCTGGTTTCTTGGAATGACATGAAAAAGCCCCTGGTAAAGTAAGGCTTTTATTTCTCAGTTTTAGCTGAAGGAACTTCAATTGCTTGCGCAGTATGAGAAAAAAAGCAAGACATTCCTCTTAGTTTCACAGAATTTATGCCTGGAGGGTGCAAATTTGAAGTGTGACCACTTAAAAATATCCTGGAAATATTACTTTGATGGCTTTTCTCGGCACCTCAGTATCAGTGACATGTTTGCTGCGTGCTTTAAGCTACTTATAAACTGCAGTGACCCATTTCCTCTGACAAGCTCGTAACAATGTTTGTAAGTTATAAAAAAAATGAGCATGGAAAATAGAGATATTCATGAAATTTGGAGCCAGAAGGAATTTTCCTTATGCTCTTGTTCTTAATCAAGTAAAATGCCTTCTGCCCAGGAAAGAATGAAAAATTCTTATTAATATCAAAGTCCAGCTTTTGAAGGGTCAGAAAGTTGAAAACAGTGTCAGCAGAAGTCATCTAACAGAGAATATCAAGAAAAAAAATTCAATATATTAAGTATCTTGAAGGGGGCTTTAAGGATAACGTAGAAAGAAAATCTGTTTTTTAAATTTGGTCAAATATCCTCAGTCATGTTTGTGAAAATTGCAATCCCTCCCCTACTAAATTCATAGTAGAAAATTGAGGACCTGCCTCAAGTTGTCAGAGGGAGAGGAGTGGGCACCTCAGAGACCTTCACAACTTGCTGGATTCCTCAATGAGACCTTTCTGGTTGGACACCTACAGGGTCTAAAGCTGGGAAAAGGAGAAGGAAAAGCAAGGAAATCATTCTGTCCTGAAGAAAAATGGAACAGAATAGTTTGGGTTGGGAGGGACCTTGAAGACCACCCAGTTCCACCCCCTGTCCATGGGCAGGGACACCTTCCCCAATCCCAGGTTGCTCCAAGCCCTGTCCATCCTGGCCTTGGACACTGCCAGGGATGGGGTGTCAACCCATAAATCATCTTGTTCCAAGTAATAAAGACCTTGGGCTTACAAAAGTGGAAATGAAATTATTAAAATTAACATTACATTTCCAGAGAGAGTTGTGGCAGCCAGACCTGAGCTCGTGCTACAAAGAAACACTAAACTGAGTCCTTCTGCCCTCCTACTCTTGCTCTCAATAGCCACAGAAAAGCAGATATTCCTGAATGTTCTGGAACTGCGAATTTTTGAAAAATGGCAGGAGAAAGACAGGAAAAAAGTTCTTTGTACTTACCCATTTTCTAGGGCATTTTCAATAGAATGTTGTCCCCTCAGACTTTCTCCAGGCTAAACAACCCCAGCTCCTCTTCGTAGGACTTTTGTTCCAGACCCATCTCCAGCTCCATGCCCTTCTCTGGACACACTCCAGCCCCTCAATGTCTTTCTTCAAGTGATGGGCCCAGAACTGGACACGGTACTCAAGGTGGTTTTCAAACACTTGTTAATGCTCTTTTCAAAACAAGAAAACAGATTCAGCTGAACCCTTCTAAATATTTTATAGGTAAAAGGGAAAAGAATAAACAACTTCCATTCCCTGCAATTTTAGTAGGATGGAGAAACTCCTAGGGTCCAAAAGCCCAGGTTTTAACTCATTTTCATTCCCCAGCTCTTTGATGTGCAACCAGAGAATGCTGTTAATTAAAGCAGGTCCCCAAAGGCAAAAATTGTTGTTGTGTTGAAAGCGAGAGAGGAAAAAAAAGCAACCTGCATCATTTCACATTGCAAGGGACCAAAGTAACACCCTTAAAAATTCATTTCCACTGAGTGCTCTGAAACCTGATCACTTGTCCCCAGAAAACACAACCCCTGGGCCAAATACTCAGGTGGTGTTGATCAGTGTGGCTCCCACAGGCACAGAGGAGGCTGTGATTCATGTGAACACTTCGTGCCACTGACCGTGCTTTGGCTGTGCCTTGGTGCTGTCGAAAACCACAACACCAGACCAGAGATCATCAGGCATCCCAGAGGCAGCCCCAGCAACTTGTTTTTCATTTTTCTTGACCAAATTCATTTCTGATTGACTTAATATGTATTTTCTACTTTCTTTCCAAAGCTGCCTGAGCTGTTTTATACCAGCTTCATGCTACAGCACATTCTCTGTGGTTTTCTGCTGCTCTTACCCATAGTGCTGTATGCAGTGCATCCCTTTCATCTCCCACAAGTCCTCTCAGCTTTGCCATCATCCCTCAGCCCCCCTGGTCCCCTCAGACCCATGGTCGTGGCAGCTCCCATCACTCCCAGGAGACTCTGGGTGGATGAGCCTGGAGGTGACGCCCGCTGAGCCCAGAGGTGACAGCAGCTGAGCAGAAAGGACCTTGACACTGTACAAGCACTTCTCAGCAATTACAACTCTCTTTATTTTCAAGTTTTAAGCACAAAGTGAAAATAAACCCCACATGAGCCTAAGCCCATACCAGTTTAACTCTCCCCCCGTTAAGCCAGCACACTGGGAAAGCTGGCTGCTGCCTACTCTAGGATCAGCAAGCTGCCTGTGCTGCCTTCCTGCACTGCCAAAACCATCTCAGGGCAGCTCTGCTCCTCGGAGGGGCTGCTCCCCAGGAACCTGCAGGAGCAGCAGCATCAGACGCTGGTGCAGCCACTGAGGCAAACGCAGCCAGGCTGAAAACAGCAGGATTTGCACCCAGATGGAGATTTGCTCTGGGTGTGAGTAGGAGCCTGTGCAGAGGGTTTCTAGCAGCAGTGAGCTGTGATCCTGCAGCAGCTCATTGCCCCGGCGATGGACAAAACACAAGGAAAACTCATCCCATCAGACGCTCCATGGAGCACTGCAGCAGCACACGGATGTCAGAGCACCTCTCTGGCTGCTGCCCCACAGTGTCCTGCTCCAGGATGAAAGAGAGCCCAGGAGGTGGCTGCAGGAACATGAGCAGCTGGTAGAAGATTCAATTCTTGTGAATCTTCCAGGATTCATGGGTGCCATTCATCCCAGAGTGTGGGGAAATCTTTGGCATGAGAGTGCTCTGTGAAAACTCTTGGCTGATCAAGAAGTCACCCAGCAGCTGCTTCAGATTCCTGCCCAGGCCAGGCAGTTCCTGCACTGGAAATAGGGTGGGCCAAGCCAAGGACCTGGCAGCATTTTGTGCTCCATTGAGGTCATCATCCTCCTCGCTATCATCCTCCTCCTCTTTGTGGCTGTAGCTGTCCTGCTCAGGGCAGCTGCTGGAGCCAAGCTGCTTTTGCATGCAGAACTCAATGAGCACAGCTGCCACAGCGGCCCAAAAGAGCCAGTTAAACATGGAATGGAAGAAAGCTTTTTCCAGGGCCCTCCGCTCAATCTCCTGCCACAGCCGGGACATCTCCTGGCGCAGAAACTCCTCGCGCTGCTGCATCCTCTGGGCCGTGGCCACGTCGGCCTGGGGATGGTGTGTCTGCCCGGGCAGGAGGGCCAGCACAGCCAGGAGGAGTGTGACTGATGCACCCATGGCCTGGGGGAGATGGGAGAAAGGTTTACCCAGCAGATCTGGGTGAATGGGCTTGAAGGGACTGCAGTCCCTGGCTGGAGACAGCGCAGGGCCCATCCTGCCCAAGCCACCGTGATGGTCATCCTCTGGCTGGGCTGTGCCCCATGGAAGGGCACCCAGGCAGAGTCTCCCAAGGCCCCATCCCTGCCATGCTGGAGCATTCCATGGAGCCAGGGGCACCTGGCACATGCCCAAAGCCTTTCAGGGCACTGCCAACCCTGGGAGCCCCAAACCCCTCTGTGCCCAGCCCTGAGGACAGGGTCATGCCCCGCCCTGAGGGGCTCAGCTCTTGCTCTGGGTTAGAAACCCCCCCAGGCATCTGCCCCGTGCCCCACCAAGCCGAACCTTGCTGAAAGTATCTTGCAACATTTAATGGTCATTTAAAATAAGAACTATAGTTAGTTTGAGCTGAAGTTTGCCATCCTGGAATTTTCCAGCAGCCTCAGGCCATTCTGTTTAGCTTTCTTACAGGTGGAATGAGGATGAGGAGGGGACAGTTGGTTCTTTCTTCTCCTTAATTTTCTCTAAAGTGCTTTATGTACTTCAGGAGATGCTAATTAAAGAAATTATGTTCTATTTGCCTAGCCTGAAACAGTATTTAAAAAAAAAAATCAGAACCAAATCCACATCTACTTTATTGTTACTCATCCTTTGACGCAAAGACTTGAAATCTATCAGACTGTTTCTTCTTTTCTATTTTCCTGCAATGCACATTATTACAAGCATCTGAAAAGTCTTTGTTCAACGAAGACTTATTGAATCATGCAATGAAGCACAGAGCCTGCACTGAACATTCTGTATCTCCTCTTTCAAGATAGTTACTCTACACGCACAGCACCCACCCAGGAGATCTCTTCTGGTGTTACACAGATGAAATGGATTTTCTCTCACAGCTGGACTTCAGGCCGTATAAGCACTAATAGCTTTAAGGAAGAGATACTGAATTTGAGATTCTGTAGTTAATTCAGTGATACTGTAGTACTTTGGACCTGAAACAGGACTTGCATAGGATATTTAACTTGGGCCGTTTGGAAATCAAAATGTTATTTTATAAAATGTCCTTCTCATTTTTATCTGGTGGGTGTATTTGTGCCTTATTTTGCAGGAAGGCAGACAGGACCAGAAACTGGAAGGTATTATATCGTGGAATAGAAGAGAAATGAATAAACACCCAAGCACTTCAGTGCTAGCCAGTGCCTCTTCTGCTGTTTAGGAGCTATTGGTTACATGGTTTAAACTTGCAAGGCTTTTAGCTTCATTTTGGTTACCCTTTTCCACAGCATGGTGGAAATTTGCAGAAAACGATGCTTTTAAAAGTACAAATTCAAACCTTTTTTTGCAAAGCTGTGCATGAATTGGCTCCTTCTGCCAATCAGTCCTTCCTAAGCTGTGGAATAACATCC
Organism: Pachycephala philippinensis; assembly: GCA_013397055.1. Taxonomy (NCBI): domain Eukaryota; kingdom Metazoa; phylum Chordata; class Aves; order Passeriformes; genus Pachycephala; species Pachycephala philippinensis. The sequence continues at coordinate 125,814 of VWZT01028048.1, read as the reverse complement.
CTTACCAGCAAACTTCCTTTCTCCTTTTCAGGAGAGCACACTATGACTGCTTGTTCTTTCCCATCCTCGTTGTTATTAGATTTTAAATGCTAATGTTTCGTGGGAATGCTTTCTTAAATAGAAGTGTTGTGATGTAACCCAGTGGATATCAAAGTAGGGTTCAACTCCCCAACCTCCAGCAGCAAAAGCATAATATATTTTTGTTCAAGTAACTTTGATATTTATATCTACTTTCTCCTACTCTCTACTGGATTATATTTTTTTTTTAGCAGGAGTAAGTTGCCACAGAGGGGAAAAGTTTTCCCCTTTGCTGACATGAGTGCTGCACCACTTCTGATGCCTGTGAATAAAAACTGAGGGTGAACATTTCAAAAGGTAAAAGCATTATGAATATTTATACCAGACCCTAAAATATAAAGCAGCTCTTACTCCTGAGGAATTAGTCATGTTTCAGGAAAAAAAAACCCTGTTCATCTGGCAGATTAGTTTTATTGTTTTATTTGTATTTTACACTCCTGTTTGGTTTGAGTACAGCAGCACCCAGGCCAGGTTATCCTTTATGTTTTAACCACATTATTAATGTGCTTTCTGATCAGCCAATATAACTGAAATAAAGGTAATATGCCCGGCATTAATCCTTTCCTGCTTTTTTAAAGCCAAACAAACAAATCCTGAATAATAATGTGGGATTTTCCGGTTTGGCTACAAACAGTTTCTTGCCATTCTCCTCTTTAAAAAATTTCCATCTGACATGCCAGCAGTGCTGTCTTGTTTTTGTTCTCATATATAATTAGAATGTCAGGAAAAATAAAAGCTTGCAACCAGTTTAGTGCTGAGACCAGGGGTTTTTCTTCTGGAGGAGCAGAACATCAAGTTCTCATTAGGATTAAAATCATTAGTGTTTAAATACTCACTTGAAAATCCTTAATGTAAAGTGTTCTCTTAATGCTACGGAAGTATTTCCTTAATCAGGGCACTTTTAAGTTCAAGGGTTTAATTACAATCACAGCCAGTAAATGTGGAAAAATTACCCAGCACATGAAACTGTGCTACAGGAATGTTATGGATTAGGAAATATGGTTATGGATTAGGAACTATGGATAGGACCTGAACTCAGCCCCAAAAGTTTAAAGGAGTGGATGTATTAAAAAATACAAAGTATTTTTGTTTTTTGAGGGTGAAAAAAAGGCTGAGAATTATTGAACACTTCTAGGGATGGGGCAGCCACAGTTTCCCTGGGATGCCTGTGCCAGGGCCTCAGCACCCTCACAGGGAAGAATTTTATTACAGAACTTGTATTTCCATTTGCCTTTTTTTAAGCACCAGGGCCTTCTGAATGAAGGCAAGATATATTGCTTTTACATTTTCCAATTCAGAGTTATTTTCATAATTCTCACAAGAGGCTCTGACAATTGAAGCTCATCAGCTGACATTTAATGGCTTATTTGAAATTGTCAACAGATTGGGCAAACAATTTTAAAATCCTGCTCAGTGACAAAATTCTCTCACTGCAAAAAGAGACGGGAAGGGCACAGTAAAACCCCAAATACTTTCTAATTCTGTTTCAAACAAAAGCGTTGCACCCTTGTCAATGCACAAACATAAGCATAAAGCAGGTATTTCCTTATGAAAGGAGAAAATTGAGAGCCTGAAGTCTCTCCTCTGATTCTCCCATCCTTTCTGTTCCTGAGCTGTGAGAGCCCTCTAGGGTTAGTTCAGGCACTTGGTGTTGCATTAATTAGCCCTAAAAAGATCCCAAGAAACAGCACACAAACTGTGCCCCATCACATGGCTGGACATCCTCACTTCTGCAACACAGCAACAACTACCCAGAAATCTGCTTCTGTAAATTTACACACAATTTACATCCCTGTGTTCCTAAATCCCCAACTTCAAGAGTTCTCTTGTTAAAGCCAACTTTACCCTTCCCTAACAAAATGGGATCCATTTTCAATCTTGGTACAGTTAATTTTTTTTTCCCCTAATTTTCTAATTTATAATATTGCCAACTTTAGTCTGGGCTGCAGCAAAGGGAAATCCCTCTATCCTTGTAAAAGAGGTTAAGAGCTGGGCAAGTCACAATATTTAAGCCCCAATGTGCAATTGCTTGTAGGAACTGGTGGCTTGCACCTTGTCAGGTTTAAAATTATATTCTCGTTTTAAGATTCTTTATAAGATTGAGACTACTTTTCTTCTCTTATTTGTCATTATTATTATTAAAACCCAATCATGGCATTAAAATGTTGAACAAGTGTTGGGCTGAGCTGCAGTTCCTGTCAAGCAGGTTCCTGCAGGACTTTTCCACATGTGCCATGCCTCTTCAAAGGAAATATTGGTACAAAGACAGAAGACAAAGACGGGCAATTCAAACCCCAACATAACCAGAACAAACTCTTTTCCAAACTTCATAAGTCTTGTTTTGACTTCACACATAAATCATCAGTGAAGACACATACCATGAAGAAAAATCAAAAGCAACAACAAGCAGCACAGCAAAAACAAGACCAGCTTTTCTAACATTGCTATTATATATAAATATATATAGGCAGAGGTTTATTGCATAAAATTTCAGGTTAAAAGTCCCAAAGGTGTCTTTTTACAGAAACAGGACCAGACACATCCAAAGAGTGGGTTATAATTCCCTATATTTCAGAGGCAGCAGTTTCACAATAGAGACAAACCATTTCCCCTGTGGTCTCTTCCTGTGTCTCAGGAACTTACACTTCTATCAGAGCTTACACTTCCATCTAACACCCATTTTTTAATTTTCTCTTGCCAAATTCCCTTCTAAATGTCACATATTGTGACACATATGTAAGCCAGGTGTGGGGAAAAGGAAGCCAATTTAAGTGGGCGATGCTGTTACTCACAGTTTAATGCCCAGCTTCAAAATACACACAAAACTTGGTATTGTGAAATACAGAACTCGTATATTGCATTTTTTTAAAGTCAGATGATAACAGCTGTAACCACCACTTTTTTTTTTTTTTAATAAGAAAGAAAAACAAAACTATTTAGAAGCCAGTTTGTGGCAGAAGGGCTCAGAAAGCCAAAGGTGAGGAGAAGGAATAAAAATGTGCTCCTTACACCAAAACCCCTTTAGGAGAAATTTGAATCCCCACCTGGTTTTGCTGACAGGGTGACTTAGAGACTCATGGAGTCATTTAGGGTGGAAAAGACCTCTGAAATCACTGAGTCCAACCATTCCCCAGCACTGCCAAGGCCACCACCAACCCCTGTCCCCACGTGCCACATCCACTTGGCTTTTAAATCCCTTCAGGGTCGGGGACTCCAACACTGCCCTGGGCAGCTGTGCCAGGGCTGGACACCCTTTTCATGAGGAATTTTTTTTCCTAATATCCATTCTAAACTTCTGGCACAACTTGAGACCGAGTTTCCTTTTGTCCTATCACTTGTTGTTTGGGAAAAGAGACCAATCCCCAGCTGGCTACAACCTTCTTTCCAGTGGTTGTGCAGAGCCACAAGGTCCCCCCTGATCCCCTTTTTCTCCAAGCTGAGCCCCTTTCCCAGCTCCCTCAGCCGCTTCTGGTGCTCCAGACCCTTCCCCAGCTCCATTCCCTTCTCTGGACACGCTCCAGCCCCTCAGTGTCTTGTCCTGAGGGGTCCAAAACTGACCCCAAGATGAGAGGTACCTCAGCAATGCCCAGCACAGGGGACAGTCACTGCCCTGGTCCTGCTGAGAGAAAACTTGCACCAATATAAAAATGCACCCAAAAAAAGCATTTTAATGCATTTTTAAAGCATATTTTAATGATATTTTAACTTACTGACTGAGTTTTAGAATTTCTAAACCCTTAATACCAGCCAGCGGGTAAAACATGGGAGGCAGCCAGAGCTCAGCAGTAGCAGAACATCCTGAGTCACAACCTGAATATATTTCCCCACTCATATTTCCAAATCTCCTTCATCCCTTCCCCCCCCCTCCACGTGTGTAGTGAAGAGATAGTGATGATTTTCTCAAAGTTTGTAGTTGATGCACAAAAAAAGAGGAGAAGGGTGGACTGGAAATTCCCACTACTCTGCTCTCCATGCTGGTACAGATGCCTTAGGTTTTAGCTTTTATATTTTTCAAATTCTGTATTCCCAGTGTGTAACTCTGCAGTGTCCTGGAGCCTGGGAGCTGCTGCTCTCTCATGCTGAGACAGACAGAACAAAGCCTCTCCAGGCTGCTCTCCAAGGACACCCAGCCCGGCCTAGGCCCAAAATGTGTAACCCAGCATCTTGAGAAGGGGGGCAAGCTGAGGGGAAATTCCATCATTAGCTAAAGTTTAATTGGTGAAATTGGGTTGAGATGCAAATGGAGCAAAGCTATAAAAGTGTGAAGAACTCGTGACTCGGGGTCCATCTTGGGTGCAGCCTTTGGCCTGCCCAGGGTGTGCCTCTGAAGGCCTTTCAAATAAATATCCACCTTTATTCCCTTACTCCTGTCTGGTCTCTGCTTCTAGGCTGGCCTCTCAAGGCTCAGTACTTTCAGCCACGTGCTGGAAAAAAGCTTCTTGCCCTGCTCTCTTCACCAGTGTCCCCTTCAGCTCCTGGCAGGAGGGGGATGCTGAGCTGCAGCACATCCTGGAATCCTGGATGGAGCAGCTCCTTCCAGCTGAGCCAGAAGAGGGAGACCAAGGATGCACTAAGCCAGATGCCAGCTCCTTTCACTGCTCACCGTGCCCCTGCTCACACTTCCTTTCAGGAAAACTGAATTTTCTCTCTGACTGCAATTTCTGCACCTGCATGAACTCCAATTGATGTAATTTATAATCTCCAAACCATAGTACTGGAGCTGTGCAACCACACTCTAAAAGAACCTGACAAGGGCTAACAGCATTTTGAAATCCTTGAGATAAAACACCTGTACAGCTTGCTAGAAATACAACAAAACAGCCTTAATATATATTTATTTTTAAAGTTGGGAAACCTAAATGCTGGTATAAGAAGGCTGTTTGATGTATGTGGTAGTTTAGCAGCAAACTACAGCAGCAAATTATATTTCAAAAAAATATTCCTGTCATTTCTATGCTGTGAATATTTGAGATTCTCTGGGTCCACAAGTGGTTGACAGGAGAATCACTTCCCCAGTTCTCTTGATTTGAACATGCTTTTTTGTGCATTCTCATTCTTTTGCTCATTGCACTATCATCTTTTTATTTACATGATGATTTTGGGGAAAACTAGAAGTTGCAAAAATGGCTCAAAGCCTCCCTGTAGTGATTGGTGGAGAAACACATATAAAGAAACTCCCTGCCACTTAAATCCTGCAGTCTGAGCAGATTTGTACTCAGGGCAGACAGAAAGGTGGGTGCTTGGGAGGGCTGAAGTGCCAGCAAAAATCCAGTGACTTCTGTAGTAAGGTAACATATTGCAATATTGTCCTGCATTCAACTGCTCTAGGCAGGTTTAGGATTATTTTGGGATTATCTGGAGGTATCTTGTAGGAAAGCACTTGTTTGATTTCCTAGCCCCTTACACAGGACCTCATGAATGAACAGTGTTGGGAAAAAAATTTCCAAAGGAGGTGTAGCATCACATTTTTTCATTACAAAGGAAAAAAAAACAACAAAAAACCCCACCAAAAAACAAAACCCCACCAAAAAACAAAACCCCACCAAAAAACAAAACCCCACCAAAAAACAAAACCCCACCAAAAAACAAAACCCCACCAAAAAACAAAACCCCACCAAAAAACAAAACCCCACCAAAAAACAAAACCCCACCAAAAAACAAAACCCCACCAAAAAACAAAACCCCACCAAAAAACAAAACCCCACCAAAAAACAAAACCCCACCAAAAAACAAAACCCCACCAAAAAACAAAACCCCACCAAAAAACAAAACCCCACCAAAAAACAAAACCCCACCAAAAAACAAAACCCCACCAAAAAACAAAACCCCACCAAAAAACAAAACCCCACCAAAAAACAAAACCCCACCAAAAAACAAAACCCCACCAAAAAACAAAACCCCACCAAAAAACAAAACCCCACCAAAAAACAAAACCCCACCAAAAAACAAAACCCCACCAAAAAACAAAACCCCACCAAAAAACAAAACCCCACCAAAAAACAAAACCCCACCAAAAAACAAAACCCCACCAAAAAACAAAACCCCACCAAAAAACAAAACCCCACCAAAAAACAAAACCCCACCAAAAAACAAAACCCCACCAAAAAACAAAACCCCACCAAAAAACAAAACCCCACCAAAAAACAAAACCCCACCAAAAAACAGTGTTCCCAAAGGAATGAAAAATAAAAAAATAAACATCCAGTTCTCCACAACTCTGCTCCAGACTTCAGCCAGAATTTACCAGAACACTTCTACAGATAAACTTCTTCAAAATTTGAGGCAACAGGCAACACTGGGAAATGTTTTATAACCTCTTTGAGAGGTAAATTTACAAAAAACCAGCATTGCAAAATCTCGAAATAAATGTTTTACAGCAATTCCAACTGTGAATTTCCTTCACCCCATTTAATTACACTCTTTTCAGATGCTTGGGTTTTCTCCTGGCATTCTCAAATTCTTACCCAAAGTTCACTAACAGCTATAAAAACACCCCCTTTGGCTTAGTGAATTTTGGATGTGGTCAGTTCCAAACTGCTTTCCTTAAATTAATTAAAAAATTAATTTAATAAATTCATTTAGCCATGAGCATGCCAAAGAGAACAGCTCTAGCTCCTTCCTGATCAAACTTGGAAGATGCTTCAAAAAAACCAAGTTACTTCTATTTTCCTCATTTTCCAGCCTGTCAGGGGGACAATTTTGGAGTTTATGGGAAGAGTGCGGGGTGTGGTCACCAGGACCCAAGGAAAGCAGAGGAAATTCCTCCTGAGCAGAGAGAAGCAGGGCAGTGCAGGGGATCCCTGCAAACAGCAGCCTTCCAACAAAAGAAAAGCCTGGGGCAACATCAAATTCTCCTCGTAATGGGAGCAGCAACGCTGAATATTAACAAAACCTGCTCAGAAAAGATTCAGAAAATCATTCTTTGGGTCACCAGGCCCAGAGTCAGGAGCATCCTGGTGTCAAGTCCAAGGCATTGATGCAAACACCACAAAAACTCCACCTGATGTGAGTGGAGACCGCAAAGGGAGAGAAAAAGAGATCCAGCAGCTCTTTTAGATGCTGAAGCCTGATGCTCAGGTGCAGCCAAGACTTCCAAATCCTGCTTTTTTTCCCCCCACATGACCCCGTTGTAATTTCTATTCCTGCAGTACCAAATTTTCTGTCTGCCAGTGGGCATGAACACAATCATCCAACTGCTCACAGCTCCAAAACTTCTGTGACATCCCTGAGAAGATTTATCTTCTAGGGTTTTCCAAACACATTGCTGAGACAGCACTGTGCATCAAGAGGAAACCTGGGATTAGCCCTTTACACAGAGCCCTCATCTGGCTTTGCCCAACTGTTAGGGGACTCCGGGGTTTGGAAAACCTGGTTTTGTTTTCCACCAATGTTTGATTGGAAGCAGGAAACGAACTGTAGGTTTCCTGTAAAGATGCTGCTGCAAACATGAGTTTTGGATACATTAATCCCACTAAATTTGCTTTGGTTTTGTGCAAACAATTCACTTTCCAATGCACCTGAGAGGAAACAAGCCAGAAAATGAGTTGCTGTTTGGTCATTATATTTTCCCAGTACCTGGGTGAGGAGACAAGGTCAGACACTTCTTCCAATGAGTATTTATTTATTTATCCAGAATGAAATTACTTCAGGCAAAGATTTTAAGAGATGTGTTTGCAGGAAAGTCTGAGACTGATAATTATTTTCGGGGATTTAAAAAACCATCCTCCACAGTTGATCAGAGAAGAGATTTGAGACCATGTCTTCTGTTTTCCACATGGATCTCTTCTCTTCCTCCTCCCCCTGCCTGGGTATCTTTTCAAAGGGGCAAAGACAAGTCTGGCTTTAGCATTCAGTCTGAGAGCTCACAGATGAAAATCTGAATCAAAGATAGATCCTAGATAAACTTTTTCCCTTTTAATTTACTGGAGATCAGTTGCCTAAATGCCTTTAAATCTGGACCCAAAGCTGCAAGGATTAGAACACTGATAACTAAAAAGTCATCTAAGGGCTGAGTCATGTTCCTAAATGTCTTTGAGACATTTATCGTGGATTATACAGCGCAGCATTAATTTCTTTTCAGACTTTTTACTGCAACATTAAATGATGGAAATGATGGCAAAAAAATGATCAAGCGGTTGCACAGCCTAATAAGGCAAGGAACCATCTCAGTGAGCAGAGAAAAACACAACTGAGCACTAATGAAAGAAATTACAGCAAAAAGGGGCAGTCACAGACTGCATTACACACGTCAGGAAGCGATTTAACAGCTGAGTAACCAGAACCAAATTATTGAGACTTGATCCCAGCAGAAATGAAATATTGTGCTGTGCTGACACCTGCTGCACAAATCCATTTGCTCAGGGAACCACAGCTCCCCACCATGCATTCCAAATAGCAGCTTTCCAGCCCAGAGAAGTTACCCCGAGGCCTTTGGAATCATCTGATGTTTGCAAAGCACTTAGAGACAACCAGAGTTGTCTGGGAGTGACATCTTCCTGAGCAACTCAGTGCAGCAAATTTTCATCTGTTTACATGACTTACCCTGGTACATCAAAGATGTGATTAGAGGCTTGGGAAGAGGTTTTTTTCAAGGACACAAGTGGCAGTGGAAGTGCTTGTCTGAGGAATGTACCTTAAGGCTAATTCCTTTTGCTTCATATTGGTTAATTTGGAGGCTTTGAATGTCAGGTTTGTGGAACAAAGAGTCATAGAACCACAGAATCACTGAGGTTGGAAAAGACCTCCAGAAATAGAGTCCAACCCTTAGCTAAGCACTGCCAAGGACTCCACTAAATCACATCCTCAAGAGCCACATCCACACAGCTTTTAAATCCCTGCAGGGGTGGTGATTCCACCACTGCCCTGGGCAGTCAACCCTTTCCATGAAGAATTTTTCCCTAATATCCAATCTAAACCTCCCCTGCCACTACTTGAGGTTCTGTCCTCAGGACAAGTGACCAACACCCATCTGGCTCAGGTAGTTTTAGCTGCAAAAAGTGATAAAGTCTTTAGGTCTTGTCTGGCCCAGGTCATTCCCTCAGGTTAAACCCAGAAATGTTTCTTATCTTGCCCTGTTGTGCTCCATCAAGCACCCAGGAGTTTGCAGCAGGTTAGAAAGCAGCCTCCTCCACAAACACAGTCACATGCAGCTCTCTCTTTTGGCACGGCCTTGATCCTTTCATATAACACTCTCTTCTTTTTTCAAGGAAAAAACAAACTCAAAATATCATAAACCCTGTATTTCCTTGCTTGTGCTTTAGAGACTCTTCTACTCAGGGACCATGAAGTTTCACTTGGGTGAAAGTGACCCACCAACAACCCTGTGATATGAAAAGTGCCATTTCCAAACAGAGGCTGCATCTTCCTCTTAGATCAATTAAAATAAAAAAATTGAACTATTGTACTTTTCAGCCTCCTTTAGTCCCCTTCTCTTTAGCCCAGCTGTAAATGGCCACTCATTTTGGGAAGAACAGATTCACCCAGACATGATTCTTTCCTCTGCTGTGGGAAGAGGGTGTGCTGTAGCCAGATAAACCACATGGCCTTAATTTTTAATAATGGATGCCCTTATTCTGTGTTCTTTTCTTTTAAACCCCCCAAATTTCTCCACCCTTTTGCTGTTCAAGGTTCTGTGCAGGAGAGGCATCCTGATAACGAGAGCAGTTCCCTGTAATTACCTATGCAGACATGGTGACCTAAAAGGCACATTACACCAAGCAAACAACTCCCAGCAGCAAACAGTGGGCTTGTTTACTTCCCTTGGAGCTTGTTAGGTTTAATCCTTTCTGGTTATTTTTTCAGCTAATTGATTTATAGCATCAGTTTCAAAACTGAAGCTCCTTATTTCCATTTGCTGAATGCTCCACACCCCAGAGTGCTTTCAGTCTGTATTTAATATTGGGTTCAGGTAGCACATGCAGAAGAAAAATAGCTGTGTTAAGGCTATCATGTGCCTCATTTGACACAGAATTGAGAGGCAGCCAAAATACTACAAGAATCTCACTTAGTTACCTCTTACTTTCTCTGCCTGTGTCCAATCATTAGTTCACACTAAACACATTTAACTCACAATGACTAATCCTCCCCTTGGAGCCCTTCAGTCAATTTTTCCCCCCTTAATCCCCTGGAAATTTCTATTTGTTACCTGAGGCACCTCGGCTGAGCAGGCCTTGGGAGCAGCACACGGGGAGCTGACATCAGAGGTTTTAAACAATCCCCACCCCTCCAAGCACCTTTAAATGAGGTGGCTCAGCTGTCAGAAGCATCAGACTGGATAAAGGAAGGCAAAACACCTGGGGGTGAGTTTGTGGTGAGCCTTGTGCCCTGTTAATTCTTTTACAGCTGTTTCTTAACACCTGGAAATGCTGCAAACAGTTACAGGTGACAAAACCTGTGGGCTTTTATCTGGACTTCAGTGTCAGCCCAGGCCATATCTGAAATTGTGGTGCTTTCAGATAATCTTTCTAAATTATCTTGTCACCGTTGCTAGAGAGCTAAAGCTCTCCTGATTTCATGTCTTGGCTGTTATGAAGTGTGAAGGTTGCAGGTTGTCACATCTGCACAATCTTCCCCTCCCACACTTTGCTGGACTTGGGGAACATCACCTGAGCACGTCACTTCTCATTTGTGCCTTTTCCCCTTTACTGTTATAGGAAACGAGCCATTTGTCTTCCTTACATGCTGAGCAATACCCTCGTGGTGTTTTCTCCTCCTTGACTTGCCTGTTGTTTATTGTCCTGTGGTTAGACTGGCAAAGAAGATAATCCTTTTATTTTGTATTTTTACAGCTCAGCACAGTGGGACTATGCCCTGAGCCAGAAGCTGTAAAGTAATCCAAGCCAGCAGCATGGATATATGGCAGTATTTCACCCCAGCTTTCATGCAAATTGTGAAAGGTATTTAGTGTCCATCACTCTCCAAGTTTGGGCAGTATCATTAGGATTTGAGGCTTGTGGGTCTTCCTGCAAGGATCAGAGGAGTACACCTCCCCTCTCCATGCCAGCAGGGAAAATGCCCACTCCTGTCCCTCACTGTGCACTGCCACTTGCCAGGCTGCTGTGTGTCCCCAAATTCACTCTTAACATCTTTTCTCCCTGTTCAGAGAGAAGCCAGTTGCACAACAAGGTCCTCATTAAGTGCTGCTTCCCACGACTCCTGGATATTTAAAGATGTTCACAGCTTTTAAGCTGTTTGTGGAACAGACTCCAGTTTTGTAGGCAAAAAATTGGCAAAAGGCAGCAGAGGCAATGGTGGTTATGCCTCGTTTGTAAATGGATAGATCCAGAAGAAGGCAAGTTCCTGCCTCTCAATCCATCAGTCAGACACAATTTGCCTCAGAAACATGAACTGTCTCACTAAAACGTGATGGGGCCTGGAGCAACCTGGTCCAGTGGAAGCTGCCCCATGGCAGGGGCTGGAACTGGATGGTTTTTAAGGTCCCTTCCAACCCAAACCATTCCGTGATTCTGTGAGTCCAAAGGATGCTCCCTATCCCACCTGCCGTGCACCTGCATGGAAACACACATTTGTTGCATTGAATCTTGCACACTGCACAGCAATTAATATCAGAAGAGAGCTCAATATTTCCATACAGGCTGGTTTGCATCGTGGGAAAAGGATTGTGAGAGCAAGTAATAGGTGAAATAAATGAAACACTCAAACTCACTCTGGGTTGCAGACAGGGTCAAGCAAGCAGCTCATTAACATCCCAAAGTGACCTTGTCCCTGCCTGGCTCTGCCCTCCCCAGTGTTACTGAAAACACATTTCAGTGGCTTCAACCTGTGCTTTAACACTTGTTTTTGCAATGCAGGGAAAGAAAAAGAATAGGTTTTCAAGGGACATTAAGCTGTTTACTTTTTCTTCCGTGAGCTGCCATAACTGAAGCTGTTCTTGCAGGAAGTGGATTCGAATGTGGACATTTTAGCATTTAAGAACCCTCAGAGAAGTGAAGAGTTGCTTAGTGAGCAGTTCACATCCATCTCTGAGTCCAGGGATTAAGAGTGTGCATCTTTTACAGCCAGCACTCACGAGATCCTGTCCTTCAGCTCGTGCAGGAATGGACTGAGCTCAGTGATAATCCCAGCTAAAGCCTTTCTGTAAACACAACTCCAGAGATTTTCCATATCATATTTGTAGAAAGTTTGACTGGTATCTTGCCCCTGGTGCTCACAGCTGCAGCCTTTCCTAGGCTAACAGTGCCTCCCCCTTCCCGCAGCACACAAGTCTCTGTGATGGGGAAAGCCAAGTCAGAATTCTTGAACGGGGTTTACATTTCTGCATTTAATAAATCTTCAGTAAGAGACGTGATAAACTCTCTGGAACTTTCTCTTTAGAAGCCTCGAGATCTGAGCTCAGCAGGGAAACTGGTGACTTCTGGCCTTTGGCCCTTCAAGGGTCACTGGGGAGTGGAGTCAGCACCCCGGTACGAAAACAGAGAGTGAGAACTGGCAGTGCTTTCCTCATTTCCAAGAGCTTCAGAACAGATCTCTGGGGGAAAGGACAGTTAATCGGGTCCCAAAAGTGTGTGGAGCCACACTCCAGTACATGGTGAGTGTCCAAGAGTGGTGGAAAGAGCTGCAGTGGTTCAGTCAGTGGGAATGATGGGCTGGGATACCTGCAGAGCTGCAGATCCCCAACAGCAGAAGGACGTGGAGCTGCTGGAGCGAGTCCAGAGGGGGTCACAGAGATGCTCCAAGGGCTGGAGCCCCTCTGCTCTGGAGCCAGGCTGGGAGAGCTGGGAATGTTCCCCTGGAGAAGGGAAGGCTTCAGGGAGACCTCAGAGCCCCTTGCAGGGCCTAAACGGGCTCCAGGAGAGCTGGAGAGGGACTGGGGACAAGGGATGGAGGGGGAGGACAAAGGGGAATGGCTTCAAACTGCCAGAGGGCAGGGATAGATGAAATATTGGGAAGAAATTATTGCCTGTGAGGGTGGCGAGGCCCTGGCACAGGGTGCCCAGAGAAGCCCCTGGATCCCTGGAAGTGTCCAAGGCCAGGCTGGACATTGGGGCTTGGAGCAGTGGGCTAGTGGAAGGTGTCCCTGCCCATGGCAGGGAATGGAACTGGGGTCTTTGAGGTCCCTTCCAACCCAAACCACTCTGGGATTCTGTGATTTTGCCTGTCTTGTGTAAGACCATGACACACCTGGAGTAGTGTTGCTCAGGTCCACAACTCTCCAGATTTCAATAAAAAGAGAGGGCTAAAGTTAAGGGAGACAAATCTCATCAAAACTTTCAGCTGCTTATGTTCACATGTCTCCATGAAATGTTTTATTGGTGCTCAATCTTAAAAACAACTTCTGTGTTGAAAGAAAAAAAATAAAATTCCAGAATAATCAAAATTCATATCACTGGGCTTGGACCCTCAACTGCAAACCTTCCAGCCTATCATTTTGTTTCTTTTCAATGGTATGTTCCATTAAGCAGTGGCTGTGTCTGTGATTAAAAACCATTGCTTATCTTCATGCCTCATTTCATATTTCTTCTGTAGACATCCCATTATTGAAAAAAAACATAGATCACTCCCAAAATTTTCACTGGCTTATTCTGGTTAGCAAGGATCACATGTATTTTATTGTCCTTGTGTTGTCTTTCAAGCAGAAAAATATGAGTTATCATAAGGAAAACACAAGGGAAACACAACTGAAAACAACAGCAGTTCTTCACTGGCTTAAGATATTTGTTGCCCTTGAAGTAAAATTATCAGTGATGCTTTCTCAGGGAAAGTGATCTTTTTGTTCTTCAGGCATCTTTAATCTATTGAATCTGTGCTTTTTTTTTTTTTTCCTTTCCGAATACAGGATCACAGAATGGTTTAGGTTGGAAGGGACCTTAAGGATCATCTTGTTCCAAACCCCTGCCATGGGCAGGGACACCTTCCACTCGACCAGGTTGCTCCAAGCTCCAGCCTAGCTTTAAACCCTTCCAAGAATGAGGGAATATCCTACTAAAAGCTCTCAGGTTCCCAGGAAATGTGTCTGGATACCAGCAATATCACTATAGGGAAAAAAATGCCTAGATCTATATAGAATTAAAAATATTTAAATTTATTTCAGTCAATCTGCTGAGATTTGTTCTTAAAAAAAAAAAACCAGCATTTCTGTTTGCAAATAAATTTAAAAATAGCTAAAATTTTAATTTCTTCTCCTTTCTTTACCCGTCATCCCAAAGAGAGGTTCACACTCAAATCTGTCTTAGTTTGAATCCCTTCACAGCAGCTTCAGAACAGAGTGAGAGAGATGTCATGTATGGATCAGGTGTGACCTTTTCATCAAGACCTCATTCTGTTTGTTGTTCCCAAAAGTCTCACAGCCAGTTGCAAGCACTGATTTTGTTTGCAAAAGGATCTAGAGGGTGATAATTGGAAAAGAGATTAACGCAGACAGAACAAATGTGTGCTGCAGATGAAACCAGCTCTTTGGGGTTTGTAACTGTGACCCTGAAAGGAGAATTACATTATATCACAATTCATAAAATTTTTCTTCAAGCAAGAAGAGAATCAAATGTTGGAAGGTGAATAAATTATTTATTCTCACCGTGACCAGGCTTTTTTTTGTCCATCTACCTTTCCCTCATGTTGCCCCATAACCTTTAGGGTGGAGGAAGAAGATGTGATTCTGCTTGTCCCTTAATCTCAGTGCATGTTTCTACAAACTTTGGGAAATTAAATTTGCCATCAAGCTATGGCACTTGCAAAGAGCTTCTTGTTTAATAACCCAAATAAATCCTTTCACCCCTGAACACTGGGCAGGAAAAGAAAGCAGCCTTGCAACAATCCTGGCAGACCTGTGGCCCTCAGCTCCCACCTCAGACCCCCTCCCACCCTCAGTGCATTTAAATTAATCCATTCCTATTTTTTGTACAAGAAATGTTAAACTGGAGTTGATGGGGCTTGAGGGGACCGTGGAAGGTCGATTTGTCCATCCTCCTGCATCAGGACAAGCACAACCCTGTGTAAAACTGTCCTGTCTGCTCTGAGGAACCTCTGAGGCTGAAGATGTTCCTGCTGTCTCAGTTAATCTTTTTCAGTCCTTTTTTCTTTCTGTGACCATCCTAAACTCCAGTTAAACTATTTCACTGTTCTGGATGATTAAATGCAAGATTTTAAATCGACAATCAGATTAGATTTGCCCATAACGTAAAGTACCCTGAGAATAAACATCCTTTTCCTCCTGAATAATGAATATCCTGGTCTCCTCTCCTTTGTGAGGGAAATCATCTCTCCATCCCCTTGAATTCTTGGGGCTGCCCAGTGCAGGAGTTGGACTTGAAGATCCCTGTGGATTCCGTGGAACTCAGAATATTCCATGATTCTGCCTGAGGTGGGATTCAGTTGCCATTTTGGTGTTGTCCTTCACAGCTCATTTCTAGTCCAAGAGCTGCCTTTGGAACAAGCCTGGCTTTGAAATCCCATTGAACCTGGAAGGCCAAAGCTGAGTTTGCAGCAAAAGCCAACCATGGCCCAACTAATCTGTAATGTGAATAAAAATCTCTAGGACACCTTTTTACTTGGACCAATCTCCTCTAAATATCATTCTTATTAGGACAGAGTAAGACCTAAAGTTGAGAATTTCGGAGTTCCCAAATAATGCTTTGACAACATGACTGCTTCTGGCCAACAAATGTATTGGTCTGACCTCATTAACCATCCAGTTTCCTGCAATACACTTAGTAAAGACCCTTTGAACACAAAAATTTCAAAATCCAGCTGGGTTATCTTTGCCCCACCAAGGACTGAAGCCATTTACAGCAGGACATTTTAATCTATATCAGTTTTAAATTAACACATTTTAAATAACCATGAGGTAGTATATATTGGCATTTCTATTTTGCTTAAATCACCTTTCTCTTTGATTCCAAGTCTTTCAGCTACTTTAATGGTTCTGACATTAAAAAATAGAGTTATTTTTATGGTAAAACCCAACAACATGCAAAATAATATGATGGATTCAACAGAACAGTTCTGGGTAAACAATTTTTGGTTTGTTCATGTGGGTCAGCAAACCTCTAAGTTTTCAACGACCAGTAAACCTCCAAAGGGCAAATTTTTCTCCAGATTTATAACAAAATCCTACAAAATAACCATTTTCCATTGTGTTTGCTCAAAAGGATTGTGAAATTGTGAGCTGAGCCTGGCATTTGGACACGATGCAGCCTGTAACAAAATGCAGATGCAGGGAATTCTTTTGGGCAGGGGCTGGATGCCAAAAGCCTTAATTTAGTCTAATACAGACGCATGATCCAGTGTCATGTGCATGAACGGTTTAGTGAAAGTAATTATTTGAGTCATGGGGACTTTTGAGGGGCTTTAGGGTAAAAAGGGTGAGGAAACAAGAGGGTAAATAAGTCCAGAGATGTGAACAGAGCAAATACGTAGAGCTCAGTATCTGAAGTGCTTTGCATTGAGCACATCAAGAACTCACTGGAAAAAAACTGCAACTTCAGAGTACAACAGATTTAGGTGGTCAAATGGCTCTGGAAATCCTTGCCATAAAAACCTCTCAACAGCAAAATCCAATCACAAATTCAAGAAGGAAAACCTGGTAGATTTTTCTGTGTTGTTACCGTACAGTAGGAGTGATTTTATTAAGGAAAGTAATAAAATGCTGCTTGCAAACTGAAAGAGGGGAAACTCAGGTTACCTACATGGAAACAATTCTTTCCTGTGAGGGTGGGGAGGCCCTGGCACAGGGTGCCCAGAGAAGCTGTGGCTGCCCCTGGATCCCTGGAAGTGTCCAAGGCCAGGTTGGACGGGGCTTGGAGAAACCTGGGACAGTGGAAGGTGTCCCTGCCCATGGCAGGGGGTTGGAATGAGATGAACTTTAGGTCCCTTCCCACCCAAACCATTCTGTAATTCTGGGATTCTCTATGAATAGTTGGGCGGTTTCTGATAGCAACATTTTCTCTCTGACTTCTATGCGTGTATCAAAAATGCACACTTTATAATAATTTTTTTTTAAATAAATACAATGTCTATCTCATATTTTGAAACTTCTTTAGCTCATTTTTTCCTTCTCTACAGTTACCAAACCTGTGGGTGTTGCTCTCTCTGATCCTCCCCTGACTGTCACCTTTTTGGCATTCACTCAGTGCTTAAAAGAAGTTTCTTCTAGAGTGAAAACACAATGGGATTTGATGAATCCCATGAGAAGATTGCAGAGGGGAAGGAATCAGATTCAGATTGCCTCATTTTCACAAAATGCAGACAGACAGAATGCATCTGTATAAAATACTAGTCATAATTTTCAGCCAGACCATGACACAGCAAAAGTGAGAACAGTGAGTTTCTTATGACAAGTGACACCATTTCTGGGAGACAGAGGAGGCCAAGAAAAAAGCTCTGTGGGACATTGTCCTGATTTTGGCTGGAATAGAGATAATTTTCTCCCCAGCAGCTGGCACAATGCTGTGTTTTGGATTCAGTATAGGAATAATGTTGATAAAACACTCATGTTTTAGTTATTATGAAGTCATGCTTAGTCTACATCAAGAACTTTTCATGTTCTGGGAGGGAGCATGGTCAGGACAGCTGGATGAATTGACCAAGGGGATATTCCACTCCATAGAACATCATTCCCAATATTTAACCTGGAGAACTTGACCAGGAGAGGATAATCACTGCTGGGGGAAGGGCTGGGCATTGGTCAGCAGGTGGTGAGGAATTTTGTTGGGCATCACTTTCTTCTCTTGGGTTTTGTTCTGTTGTTGTTGTTGCTGTTGTTGTCCTTCTCCTTCTCCTTCTCCTTCTCCTTCTCCTTCTCCTTCTCCTTCTCCTTCTCCTTCTCCTTCTCCTTCTCCCTTTATCATTACTATTATTTTATTTCAATTATTAAACTATTCCTATCTCAACCCATGGGGTTTTGGGTTTTTTTTTCCTGATGCTCCTCCCCATCCCACCAGGGAAGAGCAGGGGTGAGGTGACCAAGGCGCTGTGTGGTACTTGATTGCTGGCTGGAGTTCAACCACGACAGACATCTACGGCTGAGCTGTCAACCACATTCACTGCCAGGGAATATTTAAATTTGCACTAAAGGTTTTGTGGTTCAGGCCACCACCAGCGTGACAGACTCTTAAAATGAGAACTGTGATTGCAGGGTGAGGAGTGAGCTCTAAATCAGAAAGCACAGCAACCTCTTGTCCTTGAGGAAGATGATGTGACCAGTAAATTCTCATTGAACAGCTCAGGTGGAAGGCAGAGGACTGAATCAGAACTGACTTTCTTTAGAATAATTGCGTGTTGCAACTTCACAGATGCAATGCAAGTGGGTAAATGCATCTCATTACTTCTTTAAATTACCAGTTGAATTGAAATAATGCAGTAGTTTATTTAATTTTATTAGGTTTTTGCACGCCAGACATAACACTTAGTCACGTGAAACCAGAAAGATAAGAAATACTGAAATGTGCAACTCATTACAACCCTGAGTATGTTAAAATTCAGTGTTTTGTCTTGGGAGAATGAAGAAACCCTTCAAACAAGAAGCTGAAATTTGTCAACATCTACCTAATATACACATTTGGAGTGTTCCTGGGCTGGTGTCCACATTATGCAAAGTCTCCCGGGGCAATCCTGGACAAATAAAGAAATGAGCTGCAAAAAGTTTTTGAGGGCTGTGAGAAGTGCCATACACTGATAAACTCTTATCAAAAAGAAACACGAGGAAGAAAACTTGATTATCAGCATTACTTAGAATAATAACAAATTATAATTATTATTAGATAATAATTACAACCGTGTTACTTTTTCTATGGGGAGATAACCACAAATGCAAAACAGTTCTTTAGGTGGGGAAGGAAAATATTAGTGAGAAACAACAGCTGGAAAAGTAAAATGAGAGGTATTCCAGTGGCTGGAAGCACAGAGATTTTTAAGAGTGAAACAGGGTCCCAAAGGAGGCAGCTGATTTTCCATCTTTGGCTCTCCAAGGATCAAGACTGGATGTTTTTCTGGAAGTAGTGCAGGACAAGTGGGTGAGCTCTCATGAGCTTCGTTGTGCAGATGTCACCGTGATTGATCTGCTGGTCCCTGCTGCCCATTAACTCGGTGTTTATTAATCACACAGAAGTGACTGAATTCCCAGAGCCCCGTCCCAGCAATGCACAGAGCTCAATTAGAAACCTCTGCTGGATCATTCCTGTCCCATGATTAGTCTGACTCTGTGGGCCAAAAGCAATAAATTTTCACAGCTCACTCTTCTCTAAACACTGAAGCAGCATTTCAATGTGAAGTTTCATGTTGACCTTCATATTATCCTCATGGATTTTATTTTTCAATTCATTTCTTGTCATTAAGGGTTATTAAGAGTTGTTTTCAATTGAGATATGGATGAACTTTGTCTCCAGGAGTCAGGTTGTCTTTATTATTTCTATTTTGACAATTAGTGACTTTTAAAACAAGTATCTATACATTTGTAAACAAACAAACAAACAAACAAAAAAAGAGTTCATAAAATCATAGAATAGTTTGGATTGGAAGGAATCTTAAAGATCATCTTGTCCCAACATGCTGAGCATGAGCCCAAATAAAATCTTGTGTAGTGCTTTGTGCAGTGAACTGTTTAACTGAAAATTAAAGAATATTTTTAGACCTTTCCCATTATAATCAGATATATTTTAGCAGTGAGGAGCAGATGGATAAATCCTTTATGGTTAGGCACATACCATTTTCTCCATCAGCAGCTACAATTTTCTGTGAGATATCATCAAGCTGTGGAGAAGATTTCCTGTGCAGCTCTTGCCAGAAGGTGAAGTTTGCTAAAGAAATGTGAACTCCCCACGTGCACAATCTTTTCTGTCAGCAGCTTCCTTCCTCTAGCAGGTAAAATAAAAATCCTCAGCGCCTGCACCTCTACCCCAAAGCTCTGTGAGTTGTCTCCTGATAACTCTGCATGCTTTCCCCAAGCCAGCTTAGGTTTTTTTGGAAAAATATGTTGGGTATGAATTCACTGGACCTCCACTGTAAAATGGTTTTAGCTCCTGTGTAGGCAGAGGTAAAAGCGAAGGAGCTGCTGAGTTAAGCCACCCAAAACCCCATCACTTCTCCAGCACAACTTTCTATCCTTTTATTGCTGCCCATCACCCTCTTCCTACCCAAACCAAGGCCACCACTGTTCTTCCAGGACAATGCTGACCCACAGACACTTTTCAGGCCCAGAGTCATCTCCTTAGGACAGCACAAGAGGAAACAGCCTCAGGTTGCATCAGGGGAGGTTTAGGTTGATCATAGAAAAAAATTTCTTCATGGAAAGGGTTGTCAAGCACTGGAACAAGATCCCCAGGGCAGTCCTGGAGTCACCATCCCCAAAAGTATTGGGAAAAAACCCCACACATGAGAACATGGCACAAGTGGGCATGATTTGGTGATGAACGTGGTGGTGGTGCTGGGTTGGAAGTGGGACTTGGTGATCTCAGAGGTCTTTCCTGATCTTAAAGATTCTCTGAGTCCTTGAGATGCCCATTTGGACTGTTCCAGCACTGGAGGGTGAGCACAAGGTGCTGTTCCCTACCAACACAACAATCTCCCATGGCTGGCAGGGTTCTGCTGCAGCCAAACTTCCTAAAAGTGCCACAGAGAAGGGTGCTTGGTCTGTGGTGTGCAGCAGCTGGGTCACAGTGACATGAGAATTAAAACAGGGCAGTCAAATAACTTGAATCTTCTTTTCCTTAGGACACCTTTCTTTACACTGAATGTGCTCTGCATCTATTTTATTTTTTTAAGGTGTTTGTGATTGAAAGAAGGGCTTTCAGTCACGAAATTCAGTGGGTGCAGCAGAGAACCTCTAAAGATATTCTGCTTTCTCTGTCCTATTTCACTGATTTCAGAAGATCTTGCAAAGCAGGTGTCTTTAAAGTTGTTTGGGTTTTTTTAGCATAAAGATGGTTACACAGAAAAGCAGAGGATGTCATTTCTTAACACAATTTTCTTCTAGTCCCCTCCTGATAATGACTCTGAGAATGAAAGTAATTCAGGCTGACAGGTCCTCACTGCCTGTAGTGCAGCATGCAGAGAAATGGCATAAGGCTCCTTAAATGTAAAGTGATGAAAGCCACGACTGCTTCAGGAACACACAGAGCAGAGGAACACGATGGTGCTTTGAGCAGAATCTATTTCTTGAAATAATCTGACTCCAGCAAGTGGATAAAAGTTTGTGTCATTTCCATTGCAGAATTTCCTCGTATCGCGTTTAAGACTCTTGGAAGTTTTATTCCTGGAAAGTTCAGCTGTGACTGAAAGACTTGAGAGAGACGGATTAAAAAAAAATCCCCAAAAACCTCTGAGCCAAAGATGTGGTATAGAATTTAAACATGTTTTCAGAGAGGATCACATTTAGATGCATTGCACAGAGATGTATTTATTTTTTGAATAACCACATTACTCAAAGCAGTTTAGCAACAGGCAGGAGGGAACTGCCTCAAGACATTGAAAATGCTTGTTTATAACCCTGCAATGCATTTGGAAGGCTGTAAAAATAATAATAAAGCTTCCCAATAGCTGGCAGAGCTAAGAGAAATGGAAAAGCTAAAGCAAATGAAATATAAAGCAGAACAGTTATGAAATAAAATCCGCACATCTCAGGCTACACCCTGCAGCGCCTACTTTGGGGGAAAAAAAAAGACAGTATGTGGCTGATTGAAATAATGGTTTCACTTGAGTGAAAGCTGCCAGGTTGATTGCCAAATGCACTTCCTGTGAAATTTTCTGTGCTAAAAGTGTCTCTAAGGTGCTCCTCACTGTGGTAGGGAGAGTGGCACATCCTCTCGTGTTGATAACACACTGTTCTCTACCTCTGCTAAGAAACTCCAAAGACACCAAGGTAAAACTCCCACCCAGGGCAGCCTGATCCCCTCTAAGAGCATTCAGACAGCACGCAGAGATTGGGTGTGATGATCACAAAAAGAAACCCAGCCATAAAATGTGTCTCAATGAAGCTCATCAACTCTGCTTCTGTTCCAGTGGAGACAGAAAAAATAGTTATCAGAAGAGAAAGTCTTTGGCAACCATCTGTCCAATAGGTTTTTTTCATTTTTAAAGCATTATTTCTTTGTTGTTTCTTTCCAGTCCCACGAAGCTGGTTCCTGAGAAAACAGTGATTTAAGAGATGGTTCTGTCATCTAGTGTAGATGGCTGTCAACCCTCCATACTTATAAATATGGAATAAAATTTCACATATAAGCCAGCATGTACAGATTATAGTTAACTGTATGTAGACAGAAGTATTTCCAACCACAGAAGATTTTTCCTTTGATCTACTCTACCATTTACCACCACTACCAGAGATTTTATTACACCTCTCAGTCAGAAGCTGGGACTGTGGAGATGATTGACACATGGAAGGATCTTCCACGAGGCTCTGCAAGGCCTGGGAAAAGAATAAAGTGTCTGAAACTGCTCCCATATGTGATGCTTTTTTTTCCTGGCATGTTTCTTGACCTGAATAATGTCTCATCCCTGAGGTGATAGACATTCATGTGAGAAAAGCTACATCTCCCCAGAAGAAAGTGTATTAGCATTGTGTACATGAAAAGTGTTGGAGCAAAAGATGTTTTAACAGAGCAGCTGAACACAGACAGCAATTAGTTTCCTTCCCTTCTTCTGGGGCTTTTTATATAAATCCCACGAGGTTTTTGCATTTACCTATTTTGTTACAGACCATTTTGCCACGTTTAAAATGGCCTTCGAGGCATTTTTAGAAAGCTATTACTCAGTGTCAGGCCTGCAGAGATATTACAGACACTGAGCACCCACAATGAAGATTGAAGCAAATAGGGCTGAACTCTTAGGAGACACATTCACATTCCACAAAGAGGAAGCATTAGCAAAGGGAAAGCTGCCAAGCTCCTCAGAGGAGCAGAAGTAATTCTTTCATCACTGCTCCTGCTGGTCCCCAGTTTGGGCTGTGTTTATAATAAACAGGGGAGTTGATTTATAAGAAATCCAAAAGGTTTTTCACTGTGCAGTCTCTGAGCTTGAACATGTAAAATATAACTATAACCACCAGGACAGTGGCAATTTTCGTATTGGGGTTACTGCACCTTCATTTCTTGCAAAGCAACTCCCTTTCAGTACCTCTTTTCCCTCTTTAATGTTCATCCTTCTCTTTGAATCTAATAGATGCCATGTAAAGTTTTTTTTCACCTTAAAAGTTAATTTGCTCCCGGGCTTCTTCATCATCTTGGTGTGCTCATAACCTCTGCACATCCCATGGACGGGTTCAAATTGGCTCTTTGGAGCACTACTGAGGTTCATTTCCCACTAAGAGGGACCCATGGAGCCTTTCTCTCCACAAAAAGCCAAAATGAGGAGAGGTAGCTGTCCTCCTGTTGAGGCTTCTTTCCTGCCAGGATGTAAAGTAAATTGTAAAATAACAGCAATGTGTTGTAGCACTGAGTTAGGAACCAAGAGAGAGAGTTCAAGTTGGAGCCTTGCAAGAAGAGCCTTTCAAGTTGGTTTCCTTTCAAGAAGGAAAAATGTGTAAACCCCGTAGGCAATCCTGGTACTTCCTCATTCCTGGGATCTGTCAGTAATAAAATTACAAATAATCAAAAATATTTTGGATTAAACAGTTTTACAGCAAACCTCAGTGAATAACATCAATATATATAAAATACCAGATTTACTTGGTAGCTAAGTATTTGGGGGAAAACAGTGAAGCTGCCATTATCATCTATGAGGGCCAAATCTGAAGTGATTCAGGCTCAGCGCCAGGAATTTTAGCAGTAATTCAATGCTTTCCAGGCTCTATTTTTTGATACATCTGAGCTCTTGTTTCCATTTCTCTCAAAAAGGAGAGCACAAACCATTCTTATATCTTAGAGTTTCTGTTTAGAGATGGAAAAATTGATGGTTTCAAACTCTCTGTGGAAGAAAGAAATAAGCAGACAAGGTTGTTTAACAAAAATAAATGAGGGCTTGGAATCGGTTTAGTTTACAGGGCAGTTGGTTCCAGCTCTTACCAAATCATTTTCATTCAGATTTTTGTCTGCAAGAATTTCTGACCACAAATATTTGTGTCATTTTTTATCAGATAAATATTATAAATATCATATAAAGGGTTGTGATTGTAATGTAAAAGTTGCCAGGGAGCAGCCAAGTAACTGAGTGCTTTTCACGGGTTTTTCTTTCCAGTCACATCACATTGAAAAGCTTGAAAAAGCCTGAAACATGAAATAAACTTATTTTTTTCTAGGATGGACTTTGTCATTTTGCTTTTCTTTTCAGAAAGTTTTGAATCCATCATCCAAGTAAAGTTTTTGGGAATACAGACTTTAGACTATGAGTAAAAATACGAATAACTGCACAACTGGCCCATTGGAAGAAGTGAGTGCACACTAAAACTGGGTGAATTTAGATAAATGGTGAATTTTGGTATTGTTTTCTTGCGATTTAGGAGTAATTACTTCCATTAAGTCAAAATATTGCACCGAGAACCGAAGGGCAGCTAATGGGGCTTCTCCTCAGGCTTCAACACCAGCCAAGCCAAACCCACAGCAGGAGGAAGGAGCTCATAACCCCTCCCTTCCTCCCTAAGTCAGGTCACAGTATTTTTGATGTGCCACATTTCAGTAACCAGGCTCCTGCATGTCCCAAATTCACCTCACTCCTGCAGCCACTCCAAATCCTCTGCTGCTTATTGCAAAATAATGGAGTCCTTTACTTCTGCTCGACCCTCTGGAGCGAGATGTGCAACCCTTTCCAAGTGACTGCAGGACATTTATTTGCATGACAAAGGGATTTATTTGGCTGCTGTGAGATTTTGGCCTTGCTGCTGTTCTCCCTTTTCCTCTGCAGAGCAGCTGCCACCACTCCGAGACCGGGGAGACGCGATCCAATCCCATTTGTGATTCTGAGTGCAAACTCCCAAACGAGCTCTAATGCAATCCAATTAGGAAAGGTGGGGAAGCAGAGCAGGAATCTTGATTAGCATCTACATGCATTAGCATTTGCAGCAGACCAGACAGAGTAATAAGCTGTTCCCAAAATAAGTGAGTGGCGTGCGTGGCACATGTAAAACAGGGTTTGGGATTAAAACCTCGCAGCTTCATCACCAGTGTCTACATGTTAAAAGTCAGCTCCCAAGGTCCCCTACTTCATCCTCAGCTGTGGTATGGTACCTGCTCCCTCCTCGCTGCAAGGACAGCTGTGACAATGCTTTGGCCACATCCTCGCTGGCTGCAGTGGAGCTGGATCATTGTAAAAAAAGCTGGAATATGCTTCTATGTGGTTTCTATTATTATTCATAGAGTCATGGAATGGTTTGGGCTGGAAGGGACTTTGAAGACCATCCAGTTTCGACCGCCCCCTGCCAGGGGCAGAGACACCTTCCTCTAGACCAGTTTGCTCCAAGCCCCAGTGTCCAGCCTGGCCTTGGACACTTCCAGGGATGGGGCAGCCACAGCTTCTCTGGGCACCCTGTGCCAGGGCCTCGCCACCATCACAGGGAAGGATTTTTTCTAATATTTAATTTAATCTATTGTCTTCCAGTTTGAAGCCATTTCCCCTTGTCCTGTCACTACAGTTCCTGATGAAGTGTCCCCCTCCAGAGACTGAAAGGCTGCTTCAAGGTCTCCATGCAACCTCCACAACAGGAAAGAAGTTTTTTTCTATTTATATGGAATTTTTTGTATTTCAGTTTGTGCTGATTGCTTCTTGTCCATTCAAGGGGCAACACTGAGAAAAATCTGGGTCCCCATGTCAGGTACTCTTCTGTGTTGGTAAGATCTGCTCCCAAACCTTCTCTCCTTGAGGCCGAACAACCATAGTTGGCTCAGCATCTCCTCATGTGACAGATGCTCCAAGCCTTCAATCGCCTTCAGGGGCCTTCACAGGATCCTCTCTCCTGTGTTCTTGTTGCTCTTGTGCTTAAAACTGGGAATGCAGGGAGGTCTCACCAGTGCTTAGTGAGGTACCTCTATGTGGTACCCTGAACTGGACCATTTTAAGGACGGGATGAAGCCACCACACCTTCACATATCCCTAAAACTGCCCCACGGCCAGGCCATCAGCTCACAGAAAGGAAAGTCCTTACTCTGCAGTGGGCCCCGCACAGGTCCTTAGATCTGCCAATTTGTGTTAGACTGGGCTTGTTTTTATCCTCAATCCAGCTAGTTTTCACAAAGAAATTTTCATCCAACATGATGATTTCTACTAAGCATGGGTCAAGAATTCTGCAGCTGGCCCCAGTGCTCGGGACATGTTAAGCACTGCCCTTTATGTTCAGTCTAAATGGGATGAGATTTCTTAGATATCAGCTGAGGGAAAAGCCCTCCGAGGAGATTTACTTGCCCACCTTTGATACATCGTTGTCATTCCCAGAGTAAGATTCCTTGGAAAGAAATTGAAACCTCTAGCCTGAGGCAAATCTTTCAGCTCAGAGTGCTGCCAACCTAAAATATTTTCTTGTAGCTTGGTCACAGAGGAAAGTCAACCCAGCCCGAATTCAGGCAGGCTCAGGCTGTTCTGCTTGTGAAACTCTAATATCTCTACCACAAGGCTTTCTCCCACAGTCATTTCAAGGCTTTTAATTTTGGCAAAATAGCACAGAATCTGCTCATATTTTCCCTTTTGGATCGAAGATAGCACTGGTTGTGTCCATGAGCAGGGGGAGGATACGCTGTCAATATTGCATTGCTCCTACTGGGGATGAGCCAAATAATTAAAACAAATCAGTTTCCAGAATATTTGTTCATTTCTATGGCTGAAAATTTAATATTTCTGGGGAAAATCTGGTGTGTCTACATGAAGAAATTGTTGCTTGCTAATGTTGGCCAAGAACTGAATTCTGGCACAAACAATTTAGGTCTTATATGTTTATTTTTAAAAGTCCAAACCTGGATATCTCTCAGGGAATCTCAGAGGAACCCAATCAAAACCAGATCCCTGACAAATGCTCGAGCAGACAAAATTTAGGTATATATTTTGCAAGTTCAATCATTGCCTTCCTTCCATCTTTTTTCCCCCCTCTCTCCAGTGAGAATAAACCCATAAATTCAAAATGAGAGGTGAAGCACCATCTTTGCAAACTCCAAAAATCTCTAAAAAAATTAATCTTTCAGAAAATCTTTTCTCATTGATTTACCTCACAGGTGTGGCTTTTGGGAGACTAAGATTCAGGTATGATCCAGATAGTAAAGACTGTTTTTCTCAATCTAAAGGATTTAGAGGTGAGAAATAACAAAAATCTTCTCTTAAGGCATTAAGTTTCAAGTACTAGTCCTGTTTCATTTCTGAACAAGTGGCTTTGAAAAGTGATTTTGTCTCTGTTAGTTTTTTATGTTTACAGAAAGGTACTTACATATTTACAGACTTCGGGCTACCATCAGTGTTTCGTTGAAGACTTTCACGTGGCTTTTCTATGGTGTGAACATGGAATCAATGACAAACCCAAACAGTAGGATCAGGAAAGAATCCCAAAACTGCATAATACTTCCCAAGAGGCAAGCAGTTGTTTTTAAAGTACTTGGTTGTGGTCAAGCAAGGATGGTCAGAAAGTAAACTTAAACAAAGAGTAATCCTGTGGTCAGAGAAAGCAGCTCATCAACTTTAAGCTGAAGGAGGGCAGGGTTAGATGGGATATTGGGAAGAAATCCGTTCCTGTGAAGGTGGTGAGGCCCTGGCACAGGGTGCCCAGAGAAGCTGTGGCTGCCCCTGGATCCCTGGAAGTGTCCAAGGCCAGGCTGGATGGGGCTTGGAGCCACCTGGGACAGTGGAAGGTGTTCCTGCCCATGGCAGGGGGTAAGAACCAGATGATATTTGATGTCCCTTCCAACCCAAACCATTCCATGATTCTATGATTAGTTTTTCCTGGGAGCTATTTGAAATGCTGACTTTCCCATCAAAGTTATCCCAAAATTTTACTCCTAACCAACCAAAGAACTCTTCCTAAATCCCCATAACCTTCTGGCCCAAAATGCACTTTGCAGCTCACAAAACATGCTTGCACCATGTTTCTTCTCCTGGAAACACTGGAAAAATCGACAATATTTCATCTCTGATGAGATTTTCTGACTCAAAGTCAAGTCTGCTAGGTAAGGTATGGGACCCTCAGACACTGTGGGTCACCTTGATTCATTGGATTCTGGAAAAGACATTTTATTTGCAAGTGGGAGTGAAACCAGCCTTGATATTTCCAAGAGGATGAATCATAGACAAGTTCTGAGCATCTGCAATTTCCATGTTGCTCTCATTATTAAAAGCCCATTTATATTTAACAACGTACAACATCAGAATTCCAGTGAAATGAGCACAGAAAAACACTATAAAGGAGTCCAGGAGACTCAGGTTGAAATGGTTGGGGCACTATTTTCTGTTCAGTTCTATCTTCTTCTTTCTATTATTTCTGGGAAAGAGTCTTGTAAAGTGGCATATATTTACTCTGGAAGGTAATTGAATATGCTGGTCATATAGCTTGCTGAGGACTCTTTTATGGAAAAAGAATTTATTTATTGATAAATTGACCAGTTAATCCATTTTTTTATGGAGTTTCTTCACAAGTTCTGCTGGTCAGGTTGCAATCTCCCTCCTAAAAGCTGTGCTTTTCCTGTGCTGGTGGATCATTTGCAATAGTTACAAAGTCACCACTTGCAGCTAACAACTGTGAAATTGTTATGCACAACTTGAAATAAAAAATTATAAAAATCCAGCTACTTCTTTCTAAAATTTTTTCTCTGTATCCTTACCCTCCCAAACTGGATAAATCAAACGAAGTTCAGTCTCTGTGTACTCCAAAGGACATGCCTATTTCCAAGTTCCACCAGGGAATGTTTAGACTTGATATCGGGAAAATTTCTTCACTGAAAGGGCTGTCCAGCCCTGGCACAGCTGCACAGGGCAGTGGTGGAGTCCCCATCCCTGGAGGGATTTAAAAGCCGTGTGGATGTGGCATTTGGGGACAGGGGTCAGTGGTGGCCTTGGCAGTGCTGGAGGAATGGTTGGACTCCATGATCTTAGAGAGCTTTTCCAACCTTAACGATTCTGTGATTCTATGAATATTGAGTTCTACCATGGTGTTTGAGCAAGAAGAGAATTTAAGCATTAATCTTACTAATTTGCCTTGTTGTCTGTGCAGTTGGGACCTTTCTCGAGATTCTGCCATTGTCTCATTCAGCACGTTTGTGCTTCCCACCTTCCACCTCTTGTCTCCCACTTTGCCCATTTCTAATCGCAGGCTGTCACTTCTCTGTGTCACATCTTGCCCTTTTGTGGGAAAAGGAAATGATTCATCCACATCGCTGGACATCCAAGATCTTGCAAAAATGAATGTTCTCTGTTACATGTTAATAAAACTACATAATCATAGAATGGACTGGGTTTGAAGGGACCTTACAACCCATCCAATCCACACCCCTGCCATGGGCAGGGACATCTTCCACTATCCCAGGTTGCTCTAAGCCCCATCCAACCTGGCCTTGGACACTTTCAGGGATCCAGGGGCAGCCACAGCTTCTTTGGGCAACCTGTGCCACGGCCTCCCCACCCTCAGAGGGAAGGATTTTTTTCCCAATACCCCATCTAACCCTGCCCTCTGGCACTGCGAATGCATTCCCCCTTGTCCTATCACTATGTGCTTTCGTAAATAATCTTTCTCCATCTTTCTCCTTGTTCTGGAGCTTCCATCCCTGTTCTGCATATTCAGATCAATATTCAGGACACACACATTTTTTTGCTAGAAAAAAAGTCTCTAGATACCAGTGAGCATCACTCCTGCTTTTTTCCAGTGGTGTTGTGTATGGCTCCTGTGGGCACTGTATACTTGTATGTCATAAAAAAACATCTTTGTGTCTTTCCTACTGGGAATATAAATTCTTGGAAGCAGGATGCTTATTCCATGTCCCTGTGCAGTGGGACTGGGAGCCCAAGAAGAGTTCTAAGCCTGATACATTCAGTACAATCCCCAGGTTAGTGTGTCTCAGGAAATAAGTGGGAGAAATGAAGCTTTCTGCCATTATTTCTTTGTTTAAGGAAACTTGCAGACTTCTCTTTGCTGCTGTGCGCTGGTAACGAGAACTCCTGAGTTCTCCCAAGGGAAAAGTGTCTGAGGACAAGTGTTTTCTCTGAGATTGACAAAGCAGAGTTAAACTCAGCA
This sequence comes from Pachycephala philippinensis, assembly GCA_013397055.1. NCBI lineage: Eukaryota > Metazoa > Chordata > Aves > Passeriformes > Pachycephala > Pachycephala philippinensis. Next base: position 95,660 of record VWZT01028048.1, on the reverse strand, counting down.
CTGTCCATTAGACCTCCAGTTGTCTGATGGATTCAAGAAATCTGAGTTAAATCTGAGCTGCTGCTGCTGCCACTGCTGGGGGAGAAGGTGGCAGGTGTCGAACTGCTACAAAGGGCTTGTACTGAAAGTCAGTAAAATTTCCTGGACTGTCATCTTTAAAGATTTTGTTGCAGAGGCAGCACTTCAAGTCCCAAAGCTGGTGAAAAGTTAGGTTTTCTTTTAGATCCTGTAGCTGAGAAAAGGCTGAAAACTTGTGCTGATGCCTCCCACCTGCTGGGTCTACACCTGAGCCTGTGAGATGCACATTGCTGTGAAATGGGGTTCCCTTGGTCTTTCCCCTTCCAGCTAGAACTAATTAAATATTAGTTGGCAAAGGGCCTTGTGCTGGAGTCTCCTGCTGCCTGGGAGAAACATCTGAAGCTGAGTTGCAGAGCAAATCTAAGCCTTGATTTAGCCTAGTAAATACTTAATGTTATAAGGGATATAGCAGAGACCTGGGAGGATGTTCCTGCTTGAAGCCAAACTGAGGTGCCTGGGTTGAAGATAAATTTATTGCTTAATTCAGTTGAAGGGGAAAACGTACAGCTCCCTCTGGCTGCTGAGCTGTGAGGCTGGGCAGGACCCTGCAGGGGATGGAGGCTGGAGGCAGCACAGAGATTTATGTGACACAGTCCCAGATCCGTGCAAGGTTAATTGGGTGGAATATGTGGCACTACTGGACCAAAATACACTCCTTTGCAAATCCCTGAATGATGCCATGTGAAATCATGAGCCTGAAGCTCTCCATCACAGCTCCAGTTGGTCAGGAATGCCTGGAGAGATTGGATGGTCACTGTGGCACAGCCCATTCTCATCTCAAAAAACACACAGGACTTGCCCACCCTCCTACAAGTATCTGAGCAAAAAGGTGTTCAATGGCACCACAGCTCACAGCTCCCCCTGGTAAATTTGGAGCTGGAGCTTCATATTCCTGCAAACCTCTCTGTGGAGAAAGGGCACGACTATAAAATAGGGAAGAGCTTCCAGAAATTATCCCTCAAAACCTCACAGACTTCAAATGGTCTGCTGGAACTCCTTCATCAGCAAAAGTCAGGACAAGTAATAAATTAGATAATAATGAATTGTGCTCAGTTCTCTTAGTGTGTTTTACAAACCCAAGGGTCTCAGTGTCACGGGGTCAAATGACATCGTTTTGTCACCTGGTGAACAAATATTTGTTTCATGCATTTGCTTTCGTGTTTCATGTCTGGTGATAAAGTGTGGAGAATTCTCAAAAAGATCCCTTTGCTGTGGCCAGAACAAAAAGTAGCAGAACAATTCCAAATATGACAATCAGGTTAAGGCTTCTTCGGTTTCAGATAAACAAGTTGTTCCTCTTGACTCGTAGTAATCTAGTAAGATATAATTAATATTTTTTAATCTATATTTCTCTCAAAATCTCAGTTGTGCATTTGGCTTCAAACGATGAAATTTATTTTGTTTTGTGTGACATTGTTTTCTTTTTTAATTGATGTGGATGTATCTTCACTTCTATTCATTCTTTTCATGGTGATGACATTAGGCAATATTTGCCACATAATTAAAATTTTACACATTTACCATAATTTTTTTTTTGTAATTGGAATTCTTCTGAAGTCAGACATTTCTCTTGTTCTTTATTCGCTGCATAAATGGCTATTCAAACCCATATACATTCTGGAATTTATTTTGATCTTTGCTTTTAAAAAGCGGCAGTCGAGAATTCTTTGATGTTTATCGAATTCCTTGCCTAATTGCAAACCTCATTTCTGAGTTTCTCCTCTAATTTGAGCATTAGAAATGAACGTCAGCAGCCTTTTACGGGAGAAATACAAAGAACAAATTACGTTTTAGCAGCAGGGTATAGCAGCAGCTTGTGATATTAATTTGTATTGTGTACAACAGGCAGGGAACATTTGGGTGAGCAATCAAAAAGAAAACGCTGTCTGCAAGAGATGTCACAAAACATGATGTCAGATTTCCTGAGGAGCCTGGGAGAAATATCACACCAACATGAAAGTGCCAGATTTCTAAATGCCTTGGCCCATGGGAACAAACACTCAAAACTGCAAGTAAAGCATCTGCAATCTGGTTTCTACATGGCTGAGAAGAAAATGGCCATTATTTGTGCTCCACGATGCCTGTGGGATGAAATGTGCTGGTTGTGTAACTGCCCTGCCTTTCCTGCTGCTCTGACAATGCATCCCCGTGTCAAATTGCTGGCATTTATGGATTTACTGCAAGCCCTGGGGAAATACACCACAACTTAGGATGTAGGAAAGTGAAAGAATGTCCAAAGTAACCAGCTAATGATTAGGTCCAAAAGAGTTACTAAAATTATTTCCCTCATAATTGGAAGAAGCAATGTGGGCTCATAAAAGAGCAGTAGAGTGGTGCAGTGTTCATTTTATGTTTTTTATAGATACATATATGACAATTTTCTGTCTAAAGTGATCCCCAAAATCATGAAAACAAAGAAAAATAATATACATGTTTAACCCCCACACTCAAAAAAAATCCCAAAACAACAAAATCAAAATCAAAATCAAAAAGAAAAACAAAAACAACAACAACAACAAAAAACCAACAAAAAAACCCCCAATTCTGCCCTCTTCTAGGAGGTAGAAATAGTAAATGAAATTCAAAGAGATCTTGTAGTAGAAATAAAAAATAAAAATGCAAAGGGATTTTAAATGATAATGTAGTTTATCTCTTATCCTCAGGGATCTGCTAGCTGGAAATTATTCTTAATAGCTTGTCTTATCTCTCTATATATTGAAAACAATTTTTTGCCTTTGTAGTTTCCTCTGGTGTGTCTGAAGAGCCTGGGCACAGCCTCACCTGCTGTTGTTTTCTCTAGGCTCAATCGCTGCAGTTTCTTCATTTTTCCCTTTGGTGTTGTCCTGGTTTCAGGTGTGGTGCTCAAATCATGGAATCACAGAAGGGTTTGGGTGCGAAGGGACGTTAAAGACCATCCAGATCCAACCCTGTCCATGGGCAGGGACACCTTCCACTACCCCGGGTTGCTCCAAGCCCAATCCAAGCTGGCCTTGGACACTTCCAGGGATGGGGCAGCTGCAGCTTCTTCAGGAAACAAAATCCAAGTATATTAATATATCACTGTTAATATATTACTATGTATATGTAAAATATTAGCATTTTACAGCCCAGGTTAAGGTTTGTCCTTCTCCAGAAACATGATTTTTTTGTTTTGAGTTTTCTTTAATGGTTTTCACTTTGAAGATCGATAAATCTGTTTTCAGTGGATTTGCTGTCGAACCATTTCCTTATTCTGCATTTATAAAGCAGATTACCACAGTCTAAATGTAGAAAGACTTGTTTGTAATATATAGTACCATGGTTCCTATCTTTATTAAGAATACTCAGAATTCTACTTATCCTCTCCATCACTACAAAATTTTAGATTTTCTATTACCCTAAAATCACATTATTTTATTAATCGGAGTTACTGAGTTCATGTAGTAGCACCAGACTCAAGAGAGTTCCAGTGCCATGTGGCTCTGTCTGAACTGAACCTTTAACAATCTGAGAACAGTTTTTCAGCTCATTTTGATCTCTCCCTGGAGCACTCACACCCTCTGTACACTCTGCTAGTGCTTTCACATCTTACCACAGGGATGTTCTATAGGACAACACAAAAAAACCTCCATAAAAGTAAAGATTTGACATCAACAGCTTTTCCCCTTGAGATTATTGTTGTATCTTGAAAGGAAAATAGATTGGCCTGAAACATTTCTTGTTACTGGATAGGCTCATGTTAGCTCCTAAAGTCCTGATTTCCTCAGTGTCTGCCACGTGTTTATCCTGTGCATGATGATAATTCCTTAGTGCTGAACTTGGGAGGGTTTTAAGAAGATAGTCAATATGCTTCGGGGTTTGGGTGGGGGGTTTTTGTTTGTTTGTGTGGTGTTTTGTTTGGTTTTTTGTGGAGTTTTTGTTGGGTTTGGCTTGGTTGTTTTTGTTTGGGAGTTTTATTCATTCCCTTTTCCATTCTACAGAAGGATCATGACCTGATTGGGACTTACTGAAACCAGTTCTCTCCATAAAGGTAATTAAACAATATAAAGTTATATGGGAGCTTTTACCACCTCCCACCACACCCACCTGTGTTCTGTGTTTGGTGTAGTTACCTCTTGCCTTTTCTATCTTGCTCTCACTGCTCTGTGCAAGTTTTATCAGTGTATCTGACCAAGGCTAATTATTTTAGTGAAGACTGAAGCAAAAAAGACATTAAACATCGTGACCTCTTGGCATTAACTGTTGACAAATCCCACTTTATGTTGAAGCATGATGGAAACATTCCTTGTTTTTCACTTGCTACTAATGAAACTTAGAGCTGCCAAGAACAGATTTTTGTGTCTCTGGTTTGTTTTTCCTTATATTTTATATCATCTTTTCTGATTTTCCTTTTCTGATTCAGTTGTCCAACTGAAGAAACGAAAGACTGTTTTAGCAACACGTATTAATTAATTTTTATCTTCAATACATTTAACTAAGGGTATATGTTAAAGTCATTTTGGAAAAGAAACATTTAATAGAATCATAAAAGGTCCCAAGTTGGAAGGGACACACAAAGATCATCGAGTCCTGGCCCTGCACAGACACCCCAACAATCCCACCCTGTGCATCCCTGGGAATGTTGTCCAAACGCTCCTGGAGCTCTGGCAGCCTTGGGGCTGTGCCCATTCCCTGAGGAGCCTGGGCAGTGCCCAGCACCCTCTGCGGGAAGAACCTTTTCCTGAGATCCAACCTAAACCTCCCCTGACCCAGCTCCAGCCATTCCCTGGGTCCTGGCACTGTCACGGAGAGAAGGAATTACAAAACAGATTTTGGTTCTTTTTGAACATCTCTAGCATCTGACCTGGGGACCTCTGGCTTCTGAACTCCCTCCATTTAATGAGAGAGCATGTTTTCGTTGGTTATTTTGAGTGGCTGAAATTCTGATCATGTTTGTAACATTCTGTGCCTAAAGCATTCAATAAACACTTTTCTAACTGAATAAATACGAGAGGCATCAAGATGCAAATTCATCTTTCCCTCTTCTGATCCCAAATTGCAATATGGTGCTTTCAAGTTCTGCATTGAGATTTCTTCCCCTCCTGCTTTTCTTCTTCACAATCTTTTCTTTAATTAGACTACTTTTTTTTAAAAAACAGAAAAGAAATTAAAAGTAAATGACATGTGAAAATGTTGTTTTGTCACATTAATTTCACAGATGGTGGAGGCTCTTTCAAAGAATGTGAGCATAAACATTAATCCTATTCTCTTCCTTCTGCTAAATAAGACCTGTCCTGATGGAAAGCCAGTCATATTGGGATAAATATTTACAGTGCACATACAGACAGGCTTGTACATTGGGATAAAGTGGTTATTTTTTTCCTCCTTCATCATCTTAAATATTAATTATTGGTTATTGCATGGGTCACGGCATTCATGGGGTTTTATTCCTAAACTGCATGTTTTTCTACCCAAGTCATACAATCATAGAATCACAGAGTTTTGGGCTAAGAGGAACCTTAAAGATCATCTTGTTCCAACCCTCAAGTCATCCAGCATAATTAGGCTTCAATTCCTTCTTTAGGGAAAGGGGGATGAAGATTAACTCTTAGGGAAATGTTGCACAGATTTGGTAATTCTTACTGGCATGGTGCTATAAATCTGTGTAATTCTGAGCAATTTTTCAAAGAAACTCTGGGATGATTCATTAAGCATCAGTTAGAGCCTATGGTAAGTTTCCAGTCTCACCCACAGTCCCAACAAAGAAAACTTTCTTCATTTTCTTCACTATATTTTTGCACTCAGAAGAGCAGATATTTCCTTTATGCTGGTTTTTTTCTTTTTGCAGATCAAATGTCTGGCTTGGTCCTGCCTGCACTGTCTGCAATGCAAAACTCTCCCTTCCCTTTTCCACACACACAGAGACACCCACAAATCTGCTCATCAGAAATCCTTGGCAAGCTCCACCAGCCACACAGAACAAGTCATCTGAAATGAATTTCTAGAGTGACTTACACAAATTGTGAAGGTCTTGAACCAGAAGAAAAAGAAATAAAGGTAGAAAGAAAGCACAAAATAAAGGAGGGAACAGGAAAGAAACCGGAGTCATTTAAAGGATTTTAGTCTCTAAGTGAGCTTCTACTTGTTTCCAAGTGCCCCAAAATTAGGCTTTTCTTCACAAAATTCTGTTTATTTTAAATATTTTTATACCATTCAAAAATGAGAGTTAGGTATTTGATTTTCAGAATGAAGGCTCTAATAGATTGAATTCCTTTCAGCATTGCTAGCAAGCCCAAAGAATCCCCAATTCACCTACACATTGTTGATGCAACTATCATATAAAAAACCCCTTCCCAGCTGTACATGACTTATACAAAGTGGAAAATCTGGAATAGGGCTGCAAGGGCTGTTTTAGGTGTGTATTATTCTCCTGTTTCCCAGTGAAACCCCACCATCCGTGTTGGATAGAGTCATGAGGGTGTGCTGGGGATGGAGAGTTGCAGTTGGAAATAGAACCATGGAGCCAGGGCACATTGTGGGAAAGAATTTAGGGCATTATGGAATGGGTTTGGATAAAACCCAGACCCCCTTGTGTTGGCTAAAATGTGAGAAAAACCTACATCCTCCAGCTCCAGGCTGAGGGGAGGTTCAGTTTGCACTGCACACCCTGCCAGGGGCAGGAATGGCATTAACGATGTGGAAAAAAGACCAGCCTGTCATTTCTGCTGGGAATGCAGAGAAAACAATTCCCTGTAACCATTGCAAAAACAGTGCTGGGGTAACTGGAGGAAAAACAGGATGAAAGTCTGGTTTGTCAGGCTGGTCTCCTCCTCTGCTGTGGCTGATCATTTACTACAGGAGTCCATGGCTGTGTAAGAAGAAATAATGTCAGCTCCAATCCCATTCAGGTCTGTGAAGGTTTTCTGCTCTTATGACATTGGGGTTAAGCTACAAGTTGTTATTTCAGAGGGCTGGTTCTAGCTGTAAGTAGAGTAAACAGCTGCATAACAGGGAGCATGGATCTATCAGCTTTGGATACTCCAGTGCCTTGGAAAACCTGTTGGATGTTTTTACCACTGCTGGGGAACAGGTATGTGAGGAATGAGCTACTGTGGGTGGAAGGCCCCTGCAGAGATTATCCTCCACATTATTTTAGGGTTCTCCCTCAGTTACTTTATCCACCTTTGTCTTGACTTTTAGGGAGAATGCTCCTGGGAACAGCAATATTCAGCCCTATACTGGGCTAAGAACCTTTGCAACAAGCACTTTTCTTCAGACTTTGCTTCCCAAGCTTTTCCCCTTTTCCAAATGGGAAGTAATATTTTATACATGAAAAACAAAACTCATGACGTCATGAATTAAGTCAAGAAATTAGATAGAACTTAAGATAAATTCTTTACACAGAGGGTGGGGAGGCCCTGGAATGGATTTCCCAGAGAAGCTGTGGCTGCCCCTGGATCCCTGGAAGTGTCCAAGGCCAGGTTGGACAGGGCTTGGAGCAACCTGGGATAGTGGAAGGTGTCCCTGCTCATGGACAGGGTTGGAACAGGATGGTCTTTAATGTCTTTTCCCATCCAAACCATTGGTGATTCTATGAATGGGATAAAATCTGAGGTGTCTCTCAGATGATTTTTCCAATTACTCTCTCATAGAATACTTCCTTACAATAGCAGTTTATATGCAGGTAGGATTATAAAAAAAGAAAAAGGAATTTCTGTTGTGATTCAGAACAGCCAAAAATGCACACTGATAGGAAGTGAAATAAAGAGAAAACTACATGGGCTTTTAGGAAAAAGTAAAAGGCAACATAGAGCCCAATTATTTCCAAATACTATCAGGCTTGTTACTGAGGACATTTCGAAGCAGAGTTTCTCAAACATGACAAGAACTCAGCAGAGGTCTTGATGGGGTCAAGCCACAGCAGTTTTTCAGCTGCAACATATTCAAGCACATACCTGAAAGGATTTTGACAAAAACTCAGAGAAGTCAGGAAAGTTTCAAAAGTTCATCTTTTAACCCTACAAAAGAAGAGGTTGTTTTCCTCTTCTCTCTGTCTCTGTCTTCCCTCCCCTCCTTCCCTTACCCAAATATCTTTGCACAAGGCTGCTTTCTTTATGTTCCCCTTTGTTCAGGAACCATCCAGACCTGATCCAAGCTCTGTTGAAATGAACGAAAAACCTGGATTTCAGGATCTTCCTCTTCATCATTTGGATGAACACAGGCAGCTGTACCAGCCCTTGGGAGCAGAGACAATAGCAGGAAATTGGCAGCACACGGAGCTCGTGCAGAACTCAGAAGAGAAGCGCCCAAACTTCGTGAGGCAGATTGTCACTGAGAAATCACAGATGAACCAGCTCAAAACAGAATCTTAAAGTGTTTTTCATCTCTGTAGAGCTGTATCTTACTCATGCTGAGCTGGAGAAAAGAGAAAGGGGGATTTCTGAGAGGGCTGATCTGAAGGATGTGCTGGAAAACTGTATTGCCCTAATTCTGGGACTCAAAAAAGGACCCAGATGAATCTGTAAAACTTCAGTCCTAGGGGTGAAGTTAAATGGGATAGAATGTGTACAGCTCCCAAACCTCATTATTTCTTCCATATGTTTTCCTTAGATGTCCCAAATGCCAATTTGACACTGCTGAGAGCCTTTGCCTTGAGGTTTGAGTAACAAAAGGCTGAGAAGAGAAATATGAAGTCTTCTTTAAAACTGAGAGAATATGTGAGGCAGGTTATGATAATGTCCTGATTCCTATATCAAATAGTGTTCCAGGTTTCTGATGTTGCTAAGACAGAAGAGGTGGGAACAGTGCACTAAAAATCAGAATAATTTTCTCATAAAACACGAGGATTTAATGAAAACTGATTAATATGATTTATAGGAATGAGTCACTGAGTTGTAAGAATTTAACAAGGAAAATATTACCAAGTACCAGTAATAATTAAAAAAAAAAAATCTTTGTTAACAAAATTATTAATATTTTGGGAAACAGAACTCCACAATGACTTAAAAACTGTAGGGAAAAGCTTCTTGTAGGAAAATTTAGGAAGCTCTCACATTAATCACAAAATCACAGAATGGTTTGGGTTGGAAGGGACCTTAAACGTCATCTGGATTCCACCCCATGCCATGGGCAGGGATGCCACCCACAAGATCAATTAATAACTGGATTAATAACAACAGCCACATTTAAATAAATGTTTGTGTGTTAAAGAACCTTTCCTGACTGCGTGGTTATCTTTTCCTTGCAGAACCCCTTTGGGAAGAGGCTGTCACATTAGATGGATAGTAACTGGCACTTGGGTATAAAAGGTGTTTCATGACATTTTATGAGCCATGTCTCAGATTTCCACAGGAATTTAATACCCAGGTACTTTAAACTAAACTGCAATAAAAAGCAATGTGCATTTTGTGTCTATGGCTGGCAATTAAACTTGAGGTCAAGCTCACCTGGCAGATTTTTGCAGGTGAGGAATGAAAAAGAAAAACAGCCCATAAAAGCCCAGCTGCAGCATGGATTTCGTGATTTAACACGGTGCACCTGCCCGGTTTAACATAAAAAAATCACTTAGTTTGACTCAAATTTGAAATCTAATCCACCAAAAAAAAAAAAAAAAAAAAAAAAACAAAAAAAAAAAAAAAAAAAAAAAAAAAAAAAAAGGCAGGTTCTTGTGGCTGCATCTATATAGAAAAACCGAGTTTAAAACTCCAGAATTTTGACTAAGGAAAGACTAAAGTTTGTATGCTGGGGCCGAAGATGATGAGAAGTTGTCAGGTTTTGGATCAGCAATGTTCTTACCCCAAATTATCTCTCCTTCAGCTCACATCAAAGTCTTTAACTGCTGCAGGAGCAGATCTGGGAAACATCCCCACTAATGGGAGGCTTCCATACGTACACACCATCTGAAAACACTCCTTTTTCCTTTCCCACCAGGCCTATTTAGAGACAAGTGGCATTATAGCTGTCTTTTCTAACAGCCTCTTGGTGTCAGTTTTCAGGCGCGTCGCATTTTGTGTTTATTGGTCTAAAAAAAGAAAATAAAAGTAGTTTTGTGGAGCTCAGTGAAGAAGCAATCGGAGTGCTGGAGGTTCCTGGATTTGGTTTTCTCAGCAATCTCAGGGAGGGAGAGAAGTGCTGTGATCTAATTTCTGAGCTGAATGAATGCTGGGTCCTCATTCACAAACACAACCAAAAAAACCCCATTTTTGCCCATTTTCTCAAAGTCTTTTAGACTCTCCAAGCATGATTATTTCATACAATATGTCAAATATACTCAGACAGTAATAAATAAGGGTCACAAAGAAAGATGCCTTTTTACTCTGTCTCTCATGGGACAATCCACCAGGCTGTGTTCCTTACTAGTGGGTAGGGAATTTCATGTTCATAACTCAGATTTGTGAACTCTCCTCCATATATTTGAAGAAATAAGTCTATAAACCTTTACATTGGTTATAGATTGCAACTAGAGAGGGGAAAAGAGTAGAGTCCCATTATAATTGGTATATCAGAACTTCACATGCTGGACAGGACTAAACCCTAATATTTATAATATATCCTAGACTAAGCTGTTTTGCAGGACAACTGACTTTCTAAACTTGCTTTAGGTCAAATAATGCATTTTTTCACTATATTTATTGGTTCAGAAACTGTTAAGGAAAGAAGAATCTCTTCTTCCCCTCTTGGTAGTTTTAACCAAAGGTAGTCGGAATTAGGACCAACAGAATTAAATGTTCCCAGTTTCCAGTTAATCAGAATTTTATACAAACTGACCTTGAGCAAAACCACATAAGAATCTTCCCGATTTTTTCAGCCAACTCTAAAAAATTCTACAGTTTGTTTCTGGATGGATTCAATGAGTATTTCTCATATGCTAGTACACAATGTCTTATAAAATCTCAATATCCCATTTTATATGTTAATCTTGCTTGATTAGAAATGATTAACCCTGTCTGGCTCTAACAATTATTTGAGAGGGGGTTAAAGATCAGTTTTGCTAAAGATTAGTGACAGATTATAAACCTCCAAGATGGATGAGCCCTCTCAAACCATCCTTTGCCCCTCTGCCCAAGATAGGAGATATCGGCAGTATAATCCAAAAAAGGCAAAAGCCCAGGAAAAGATCTCTCAGCAAGCACTGATGTGGTCTCTGATGGAGGGCAAATGCGCCATGTTCGAGGTGGAGAGACCCTAAATGATATTTCCTCAGGCACAAGAAACAATCTCTGCCTTAGCTTGAGATCTGACATAGGAGATGCCTTGAAGAGCAGATAAAAGCTGGACAAAGGAAAATGTTTCTGCCTGAGCCTGAACACAACATTTACACCTTGAAAGAAACCCAGGAGATATTTGGGGGTGGTGCTAAACTGACACTTGGACTTGATGATCCCAAAGATCTTTTCCAACCTTAATGATTCCATGACTCTATGACTCCATATGGTAAAAACTCTCTCTCTAGGGAGTCCTACCAGAGAGAAGAGATTTGGCTCCTGTTTTGAAGATGGCTGTGCCTATATTTCATCCTTAAACTGTTCCATCTTCCCATGAGACTTCCACAAAACAGGAGGAACTGATGATCTTTTCATTTTTTCCCCCGTTTCATATAACAGGTGTTTGCCCCCGTTTTATTGGTGGCATTTAGAAATGCAAATTTATCCATTTTGGGGGGTAGATTTTCCCCATGTTTTCAATGGAAAATGAACATAACACACCACAAACCTTGGGGAAGAATGAGAGCAGAGTTTCAAAATTGTGCCAAAACTTGCTTTTGTAGGAAAAAGGTAAAAACATGAGAAGGATTATTTCTTTACGATAAACAAACAAACAAAAGCCTATCTTTACAGAAAGTGTTAAAAATGCAATAGCTATTGCCATGAAAAACGTGAGTGGTTTATTTCTGCCATCCCGTGTTAGCTCCTTCCCTGTCATCTGTCTCCTCATGCGTTGAATCACCTGTTTCTTGTCTCCCACCTACAGCTCTTTTCTCAGAGAGTCTTTTGGAGCCTTCTGGCACTGGAAAGTCCTTAAAGAGGCAGCTTCTTAGCAGTTTATCTGCTCCCCTCAGCGTTGCAACATTAAGAAAGACGAGGGATGTAAGAAGCCACAGCTGAGTTTATTTTATCTTAATGATGCAGCCTGAAGCCTCAGCCCCGCGGAGCTGGTGCCCCTGAGGCTGACAGCAAACACCAAGCAGAAGCCCATTGTTTGCTGAATGTATCCATCACAAGATTATTGCGCTTGGCCAAGTTGCTTCACTTTCTCTTTGCTGAAAGTATAAGCCCAGGAATCCTCTGCTCCACTCGAGAGGCGTTTTGTGTTTAGTTAAGCAAACATTCATGTAATTGCAGGATTAGTTCTGGAGGGGGATGTTGCTCAGATGGATGAATGATGCTCTGGAGAAGTGGCATTTGTTACCAGATCGGTTTCCATTGCTGATTTTTTTTTTTTTTTTTTTCTTTTTTAGTAGTCATTGCCAACTTTCCCATTCATATTCCATAGCCCACTGGAAATTGCATGTCAGACAAAGAGAGGTCTGAGCCCCACTGCACTCTGTCACCAAATGCAATTCCCTCTCAGGTCAATACTCTGCTGAGAGCAAAAATCAATATCTTACTCCCTTGATCTACAGCAGAACAGAGACAAATTTCTTTTCCCTGTCCATTGTACTCTACAGAGCTCCTTATTGATCCGAATTCCCAGTGCCAGTCCACTTATTTCACATGCCTTGTGTCAGAAGCTGTGTTTCCAAGAAAAGTCCTTTCTTGTGCTAACCTACGGAAATGATAAAAACAACGTATGTGGAGGGAAAAAACTGCCTTGGAACTGGGTGCAGTGCTGGGTTTGGGATCTTTGGGTTGAACTGAAGCCATTATCGTGGAGTACAGCTGGGTGTACCCCTGCTGTGCAATATCCAGGATGGCAATATGAGGATGGTGAGAGCACAGCCATGCTGGGGAGCCAGTCTGCCTCAGCTCATTTATGTGGTCACTCTTGGAGAGCTTTTCACACTGACTGCAGAGTGATGAACTTAGTTTAGAGAAAGTTGCCTTAGGTATTTCTGAATCCACTCTTCTCAGACTAAGAGGTAGGAACAAGTTGTATCCCGGCAGAGAAATTCCCTATTCTCACCTTTCCAGCTCTCATCCCATTCATCCACCAGCAATCCTGCAGCCAGGGAGGCTGATGCTGGCACAGCCTTTCCAAAGAGGGATGAGAAGTGGTTTGATGGGGCAGGTATTGTTTTTATTTTGTGATCCCCCTTTCCCTAATGTGTGCAATAGTTTGGTGAGTGGGGCCTGAGGTGGACCTGATGAGCTGTGGTGTCTGCAGCAACTTCCTTCCCACTTCCAGCAGAAAAGAAGTCTTAGGCAGCTTTTGAAGAACAGGGCAGGACAGGAAAGCAGTTCCCAGGGGATGTTGTTGGAGGTGTGTAGGGGCTGGAGGTGAGGAACAGATGGCTTCTGAACCTGGAGATGAGGCTGCCTGGGCTACAAATTTCCAGACATGCTGAAAGTGTGGTGGTGCTTTGATCTGCTCTGGAAACCAGAGGTGGGACTGTTCCATTGGGCAGAGCCAGCTTGAATACTATAGGAATATCATAGTCACAATAATGTTAAATGTACATAACTTTTACTTCATTCTGCTTTGATTACTTCCCCAAATTCAAGTGGTGGTCGGTCAGCAAATGTGAGGTGGAAGAATGTCAGTACAAACAGAGATTGGTGTGCTTGAACAGTGAAGTTGTTGAAATTGGGACACAAAATAGGTGGTTTTATTGTCACAGATAAAGCTGGAGCTGCACAAAAACCTGCAGCTGTTCTCACCTGCTGACCAGAGCAGTGTCCATCCCCTGTGCTGGGCACTGCTGAGGCCACACCTCAAATCCCGGGGTCAGCTTTGGGTCCCTCGTGACAAGAACGACATGGAGGGGCTGAGCAGGTCCGGAGAAGGCAGTGGAGATGAGGAAGGGTCTGGAGCACCAGAAGTGGCTGAGGGAGCTGGGAAAGGGGCTCAGCCTGGAGAAAAGGGGGATCAGGGGGGACCTTGTGGCTCTGCACAACTTCCTGACAGGAGGGGGCAGCCGGGGGAGTCGGGCTCTGCTCCCAGGGAACAGGGACAGGAGGAGAGGGAACGGCCTCAACCTGTGTCAAGGAGGTTTAGATGGGATATTTAGGAAAATTTCTTCATGGGAAGGATTGTGAAGCACCAGAACAGGGTGCCCAGAGCAGTGGTGGAGTCTCCATCCCTGGAGGGATTTAAAACCCTGTGAATGTGTCACTTGAGGACACAGTTTAGTGGTGGCCTTGGCAGTGCTGAGTTAACAGTCAAAATTGAACTTGCACATCTTTTTCAGCCTGAAAAATTCGATGATTCTGTGATTTTATTTGATGAGGTTAAACCTTTGCCTTTTTTTTTGTTTTCACGGTGAATAAAATCACAGCATCACAGAACAGGTTGGATTGAGCAAGACCTCTGTGTGTTGAGTGATCCACCCTCTGCTCCTCCTCCTTTTAAATCTAAGCACACCATATTCCATGCACCTTTCCCTGCATTTTTCTGTTCTCCACCATGTCCACCACTCTTCCTTGCACTGGAGAGCCCCAAACTGGGCACAGCACTCACAAATGCCAAATACAAGGCATAATCCTAGAAAACTGTTTAAATTATGTGGGAACAAGACAAGAATTCATTCTGTCCTCTGTCTAAACCACTTTCCCAGCAGATTAATACATCAAGAGCACTAATACATCAAGGGTATTAATACATTTAAAACTGTTATGGCTCTGCTCAGTTCTTGTTTTAACGAAAAAATGAGAAGCAGCAGCTCCAACACCCAAACTCAGCAGGAAAGTGAAGAGCAGCATTAACACAAGCTCATCTCTGAAGTAAAAAAATTCTCCAGCCCTAAGTGTGTGCAACGTGGAAAGCAGGAACTCCCTGGAAGTAAAATTATCTTGATAATCGAGGGACTGAATGATTTTAAATCACTTACGTGTAACAGATACAGAGTCTCAGCAGATTTGGATCCAAAATCATCACAAAAATTTGCCAAATGCCTGCCAGCCTTTCTCAAGCCCACGCAGGGACACCAGTAATTCTCAACAACTGGGAAAGGTCCATTGTCAGGAAGTATATGGAACACAGCAATCATTTCTGCAAAGCACAAGTGGATACTGTGGGGCATGGATTCATATGGGGCTGTCTTTAAGGAGTTACCCATGTGTTTTGTCTTCTGCTTTGGGAAGAGAGCAGGGTTAGATGGAATATTGGGAACAAATTCCTGGCTGTGAGGGTGCTGAGGCCCTGGCACAGGGTGCCCAGAGAAGCTGTGGCTGCCCCTGGATCCCTGGAAGTGTCCAAGGCCAGGCTGGACAGGATTTGGAGCACCCTGGGATAGTGGAACATGTCCCTGCCCATGGCAGGAGGAAGGAAGTGATATCAAAATTCACCCATTCCCAACCATTCCATGATTCCATGATTCCATGATCACAAAGTCTGGATGACTCTCTAAGTATTCACAACCAAGCCAAACAAAGCAATGGCAGGAATTTGTGCTCAGCTGCTCGTGCAAAGCCATTTACACCAAGACAACACGTTAAGAATTATTTTTTTCCAAGGAAACTAAAACTGTACTTCATATAAGCAGGTAGGAATGTGCAGGATGGGGCTTTCACAGTGACAGTGAAAATATTTTGCTTTTCTGTATGGAAATCCTGAAATCTTTTAAACATATTGATAAATAAAATTTCAAATGGGTAAGTCAGAAACAATATTATTTCAATTTCATACTAGAGATGCTAAAGCACAAAGGCGTTAAATCTTCGCCAATGTTTAGGGACAAGCTGGAAATAGATTACAAACGTCCCAACATCGAGGTAAGGTTTTATGTCCCAGAATAATTTTAATTTTCAGTGCCTTTATGTACAGAATGATGTAAGGGTTTATTTTGATTAAAAATTCTATTATATTAATTGGTTGTGGGTAAATACTGGGTGTTTTTATGGACTGCTCAGGCAATACTTCTTAAACATTTTTGTTTCACTTTGCACTGCACAAATTGTTTTTCCTTATTCAGTACATAAAATGTTTGTGAATTATTCAGTGGGATTTTTTATTCCTCATTAACCGTGCTTGGGACTGGGCTTTCTACATTTCAGCTAATGCTTTCAAAGTGAAATGCCTGAAACTGGTCAGTGAAATCCATATTGAAGCAGATAATACAGCATTACAATTTGAAAATGTTGGCTTTAGGTACCATACAATCCTCCTTCCCAGTTTCCAATTTACAGACATCCTTCCAAATCAGATTCTCTTTGGTTAGCAGGGACTAAGAGTAAAAGCTCTGCTGGAAAACATCTTTCAGCTTTCCAATATCGTATTTTCCCCTTGGAATGCTGTGGAAATTCCAAATGCTTTGTAGGGATTAGCGTGAAATCAATGATCTACGTGAGGCAAAGCACGACTATTTTTTTTAAGTATTTATGAATATTGATAAATCATTGAACTGAATCACTCAATGTATTAATGTTCATTTGTAGAGTCTCTCATTCTTATATTTCTTTTTTTGGTTGATACCAGCAATATAAATTACATTAATGTAATATGGGTTCCCTCTGCAGCTGTCACATATCCAAAGGTGCTCCATGGAAAAAGCTTTAGGATTTGACAACCATCTCCCAGTCAGTAGGTGCCCATCCCTCTCCAGTGACCTCACAAATCCTGGCGTTGATTTTGGCACTAAATTTTGCAATGACACCACCCCTTGATGGAAGTTTCAGTGAGCTGTGGTTAGCCAGGGGCAGCTGAGTCCCACGTGGATTTATAGAATCAGAGAACTGTTCAGGTTGGAAAAGCCTTTTCCTGGACCCTACTTATCTTTCCACAGACTGTGGAATGCACCCCAGGGCACCAGCCTTGCTTCTTACATTGCCAAATGTCTCCAGTGGCTCAGGAGATTGGAAATATCCTCTGCACTCCAGGGTGAGCACAGTGATTAGGAACTTCTTTTCCCCTCTGGAAATGAAGCTTCCTCCCAAAGAAAGTGCAAACAATTGTGCAGTGAACTGAGTTCTGAAAAGTGGGGGAAAAAAGCACAAGGACATGAATTCAGTGAGTTTGGCATTGAAATCAGACTGACTGCTGCTTTCACATTAAGGTGACTTGTACTGCATGCCTGTCATGTCTGAATGCAGCCATAATATAAAATTCAATTTTAAAAATTTCCCTATTTTGACATTTAAAGTGTCTGCTTAATGGTACTGTGGTGGTAATTGAGCTAATTACTGTTGCAAACAGTCAGGAGTCAATGGTTTGCACTGCAAAATCAAAATCTTGGTTCCAGAGAATTCACATCCATTGATTTGTCACTGGGAAAGGAGATGCTGCCGTGGAGAGTAATGTTGGTGTTTGTCCTGACACTGAAGAACTTCCCTTGGGAATCCCAGTCTCAACTCTAAGGTTGGTGCAGATTATTTGGGGTTCTGAATACGTTATTTAATCTGCCTCATATGCTCAGGCTGAAGTGGACAGGCTGTAGGCAGAGAAGTAATTTCATTTGGCCAGGACTACCCTGAATAAATTAGAAAGACAGGCTGGGCCCTGTTGATTGCAAGAGGGTCCCAGTAACAAACCCTCACGTCCGTGCTCGGCCCCGCTGCAATCAGAGATTTCACTTGCGTGAATTACACCGCATTGCAGGTCACAGCACAAATTTAATTAAATCCTGATAAAATCGATTTGCAGTTCTGCTACTGCTTAAGTCGGGAAGAGAAAACTCCTGAGACAGGAGCTCAGCTGGAAAAAGTTCTCAAGCAGAAAATTACAACTGCATTTTTAAATGCTCTTTTGATTTGGGATGCGGGAAAGGTTGATGGGCTGATCCCAGGCTGCACAGGACCGGGGAGTTCTGCTGTCAGCAGTGGGATTGTTTCACTTCTGCCAGCTGAGGTCCACCCTTTCCTCCTGTGGATCAAGCAGAATTTGGTTTTCTAGGAAATCAGCACTGGCTACAGACTTTCATCCCAGCACCCAACCTCCCCCTTGTCTGCTGTATTAAAATTCAACACAATTTGTGGTGACTCAACATTGTTTCTGTCTCCAGTGGCAATGTGACATCCTTTGGGACATCCAAGAATTATCTTGCTGGCATGAAGCACCCACCATTTACATTACAGGAAAAGTCTTGTGACCACAACTGGGATTTGAAAGGACAATATTTAATTTCAAGGGGAACTGGACAACATTTCAAAATAAGGCTCTCAGCGCAGCTGGGAGGTAGGAGATGTGAAAAAGCAAGTTCTGCCTGGTTTCTGGAGCAGGGGACAGGCACTCAGGGGATCCAGTTGGAACAGCAGCTGCCTGGGTGACCTGGGACATTTGAATTCCTGGTCTTGCTCCAGTCTGGTTTCAGAAGGGCACCAACTGGATACAAATGGAGCAAAACTCAGGTTATTGCCAGCTCCAGTGGCAGAGAACACCCAAGCAGTCATTTAGTGAGAGATGAGCATCCCAGGGAGATCCTTCCCAACCAGCCTGCAGCTGGAAGCGGGCAGCTCACATTCCAAGGAAGTGATCCACCTCCTACGAGTGATGCATCCCTTCTCTAATACCTTGTCTGTGCTTATTTTCCTTTTTATTCATTACCTGGCTGTTTGGTTTGCTCTCCCTGGTCCTCACTCAGACAGAGCATCATCCTCTCCTCCCTGAAAGAGACTGCTTAGCATGTGCTTGGTGCGTCCCGATTATCGGCGTCTCGTCTCCCACCTGGAATGCTGATGAGGAGCTCAGCGGTGCCTCTGACGCAGGTGCCCTCCGAACAACAGGTGCGAACCGATGGATGCACATCGGAGCGGCAGCTCCCCAGCCGCGGATGTTTCCATGACAGCCGAAGCGTTCCTGGACATGCTTCTACCACCCTCTTGTGTTGGCTCGCTATAAGAACAGGGTTTGTTCGGTTTTACACTTGTTCCGCGTTTTGGTGATGTCCCAGTTGATATCTGATGCCAATCTTCCTCCTGGACATCATTCACAGAGCACAGAGGACCGGAAAAGAAGATAAGCCCTTTGCGAGGATGGGGTTTCTCAGTTATTTTGTTGCAGGCAGAGGTTTGATCAGTAAGTGGAGCAAATCAACACCTTCTTTAAATTTTTTTTTCATTTCATAGCCTGCATTAACGTTATGGTCCTTGATAAAATTAATTCAAGTCACAAAAAAATGCACATGACCTAGGAAGAAACATCCATTAGAATATGCAAGCTATAAAAGCCTTTATTTAACATTACTCTGTAAATTATGCACAAGGTATTAATTCACAACCCCTTCTCCTGGCACTTCACTCTCCAAGTTGTGATGGATGGTGTTTCGTGGGATCTAAAGAGCTTTTCCAGTTCTCCTCACTTCCTCTGTGTTGGGCAGGTTGCCCAAGCCCCTCTCTTCCTTTGGTTTGCACTTTTCCTGGGCAAGGAAGAGATCTTTCAAGTAATTATCGATTCTGATACTGCCAGCATAATTTCTTCTTATTGATTTTTTCTTTTTAACTCCAGTTCTTGCAGGTTGAGGCTTTCTAGGACCATCCAACAGACTGACAGCTTTGAAAGACCAAAGCTGAATATACCCTTTACTCCTCTGTCATCTTAAATGAAATTTTAAGCTCACTTTTAGAAGGCTTTACAAATGATGGCAGATTTTTTTCCTGCTTTGCCTGCATTGCGATCCCCAGGTCTATAAAATGACCAGGAGAAGATCAGTCTGAGTTTGTTTTGCTGTGGGCGTGGATGGCAGATGGTGAAATTCCAGGGGGAAGGGAGGACAAGGAAAGATCTCACACGTATTTTTAAGGCAGATTGTTGAAAGCCACAGTTTCCCCGCACTGTTACAACGGTAATGTTACAATGATAAAACCTCTGAGCTCTCATTATAAATCAGACCCCGTTAGAACCAATTCCATTTTGAAATCTTCCAATGGAGAAAGCAGGTGAATGTATTGGGAAAACACTGGTAAAAATGCCCTTAGTTCCAATCTGCGCTGCTGTGGTATCACAAAAACCTTTTCCACCTCCTCAGCCTCTTGCTCAAAGTGCTCTGGGGGTGTCAGGACTGGGGTGTGAATCTGGGGGCTCAGCTGGAAAGAGCCTTGCACGTTTTGTTTAGAGAGATCTAAGAAAAGTGCTGGTTGCATCGAGATCGAAAAGCAGATCTCGGGATTGAAATAGTGATTTGGGAGTTTTTATTGGGGCCTGTCAGCTAAAAAGGGCATTTTCAGGTGGCTGCGAGCTTGCTGCAGAGCTCTGAATTCCATCCACACACATCTACACACGTACAAGTAAAAAGTTAGGTGGTAAAAATTCAGATAAAATGAATATCCCGTGGCATAGCTGTTGCTGCTGTTGCTGTGGTAACCAAGCATGACAATGTGTCAGACAAGTTAATTTTAGAGAAAGTAAACTGTTTTTTAAAACTGTTGGAGAAACAGATGGATTTTGTCTTAAAATGGACTCTGAAATGTTTGCTCTTTGGAAATACTTAGAGGCAGACCAAATAAATACACATTCACGTCCCAATAGCTTGCTGAAATGAAAAGGTTTTCCAGATGTTTTGGGACCATCTTTATTAAATATGTCTCACTTGCTAAAGCGTTTTCCTGCACCTCCCTGAACTGATGTGTGGGCCAGTGGAGAAGAAGATTTGATTTATTTTTGCTGTATTTATTCTGGGTTGCTTGGCCTCCATTCTCTTTGTGAGAGCTTCAAAACTCCCCATTTATCCCCATTTTTATTTTACTCTGTGAAGTGCTGATTTAAACACATAGTGAGCTTCCTTCTTGGTGTCTGCACCTCTGCAGTTAATTTAATATCATCCAGCCTGCTTCCACCAGAACAGCCTGAAATTTCAAAGAAAATGTGCCACACAGAATGCAAGATAACTCTTTTGGGGATCTGGGTATGATGACTGAAAATGAATTAATCACTGGACTAGAAAATGATGGTTGCTAAGGCACCAGCGGTCACAACCTGATTATACTCAGGATAAACAGAGGACAGGCCTCA
Source organism: Pachycephala philippinensis (assembly GCA_013397055.1). NCBI lineage: Eukaryota > Metazoa > Chordata > Aves > Passeriformes > Pachycephala > Pachycephala philippinensis. The sequence goes on along the minus strand of VWZT01028048.1, from coordinate 74,585 downwards.
GCAGCAATATTTTCACTTTGTCATTCAACAGGGTGATTTCCCAACGCTGAAGAAAATGATGAGCCAACAAAGGCAGGAATAAAAAATAGCAATGGAAAAATCAGATTTTCTTTTAGCATATAGATTCAAAGTCCAAAAAACCCACCAAGTCAAGATCAAATAAGAATAAACGGAGCACTCATCCCAGTGAGAGAAAGAAAAGCAAAAATTGAAAAGAAACCCAAGCCAAACCAAAAATGAGCAAAACTTAAAAATATAAGAAATGAAAATAAATGGCAAGTTCTATGACCATGAAAGTCTGAGATTAACTGGCAAGAAAAGCTGATGACATGAGGGTAAAAGCCATTGTAAGCAGTGTCACAGAAAATTTAAAATATATTTAGAGCAAAAGAATTCTTATTAGCAGTATAAACTTTTGCTGGAGACAGGGATAATCATTATGAACAACATCGCAGAACATCAAAAGTGCTCCCCAAACACCTCCATCCTGGAAAATGACAAGAGGTTATTCCCTCTTTTTAGTGATGACGGCATTGTTTATAAGTGGTTTAATAAATCAAGGAATAAAGAACCAAACCTACCAAAGCCCCCCCTTTTTGTGATCAGCCCGTTCAGAAAACTTTCAGGAGACTCTGATGGATCTGACAGAGGAGCAGCTGATAAATTGCTGTGAATGTTAATAAATCATTTCACTGCCCTGAAATTCCAGACGATGGAAGGACAATATTGGAGATAATATTGTGTAAGGCTGGAGACCCTGCATCTGTCACTCCCGCACAAAATAAGGGAAAACCTTATATGAGATTCCCTTGGTAAAGACTGTAAATATAATTAATGCCAATCAAAACTGTTTCTGGAAAATGGGCCTTCTCAAAGAAACTTGATTTTGTTCTTTATACTACTGTTTTGCCTGGAAAACCTAGTGCTAAATGTAAGAGTCTTTCCTAAAATGCTCGCCTTTATATTGTACAACATCCCAACTAAAAATAAAACACTACAAAATATCAATACATCCTCCTGTGGTGTCCCACCCCTAAGGGGAAGGGAACAGCCAAGATTTTTACATGCCCATGGTTGAAAAGGAACCACCAAAGTCAGAGGGTCCACAAAAACTTAAAAGCTTTATCAGTAAATCACATGCTTGGCATGGGAATTTTTATAAGTTAGTCCTTCATCTTCCAGTATAAACACACAGGGGTGGGTTTTGGATAAGGGGTTAAGGGAAAGATGGAAGAGAGAGAGAGAGATTTTAAAGAGAGAAAGAGAGAGAGAAAGAGAGAGAGAGAGAGAAAGAGAGAGAAAGAAAGAAAGAGAGAGAAAAAAAGAGAGAAAGTGAGAAAGAAAGAGGGAAAGAGGGAAAGAAAGAAAAGAAAGAAAGAAAGAAAGAAAGAAAGAAAGAAAGAAAGAAAGAAAGAAAGAAAGAAAGAAAGAAAGAAAGAAAGAAAGAAAGAAAGAAAGAAAAAGAAAGAAATGACAGGAGTAAAACTCAGGTAACCGTGGCACATGGAGGTCACAGTGTTTCATGGCATCATGGAATGGTTTGGGTTGGAAAGCTCCTCAAAGCTCATCTAGTTCCAACCCCAGTGGTTGGAATTAGATGGATTCATTATTTATATGCTATATATACTGCTACTGTTGGACACATAAATGCTATACCACAGTTCTATGCTTTAATTGCGTTCTGACCCCCAGTCCTCTGCACCCCTCCCAGCCTGAAGCTCCTCAAATATAAATATTCTTTATCACCCAGCCAAGAACTCCAAAAATTCTGCCTGACTTGTTACAGCAATGATTCTGCAAAAAAAGAAATTAGAGCCCTGCACAGAAGTAGCGTTAAGCAATTCCTGCCCTAAGGAGTGGTACAAGATAGAGACAGAAAGTGAGATGATTTTGGGTTGTCACCTCCCTTTTTGGACAGCACGACCTGGACGTCTGATGGCCCAAAGAGTGTTTCCAAGCAGTTATCACCAGTGTGATTTTAAGCTGTGCTCTCAGGATATTTAATAGTGCCCCAACACTGCTGGCACCTCCCAAGGGTTGCTCTAACGAGACCCAGCATCTCACAAGCAACACTCGGTGACTTTCAGGATCAAGCCTGTGTTTCTCACCAGGGGAAAAGCTCGCCCTGCTATTGAAGCCTACATTCTCTCTTGCTTAATTTCTTCCAATTATTCTTAATTGTGCCCCCAGGAGTAGAGCTCTGTGAATAATTGATTTTTTTGTTTGGTTTTGTTTTGTTGCCAAACTGAGGGGAGGGGAATTATTCAAGGTTGATTGGAAATGAAACACATTTGGGTTTTCTCACCATATAAAAAGCCCTCCTCCCTGACATTTTTCAGGTCAAACAAAACAGTTCAAAAACACAAAAGTGTTTTGTAAGCAGTGAAGTGTAACTACATGAAATCTTAAAGCATCATTTGAAATGTGATAAAGCCAAAACATGGCATTTGAAAACAGTGAACTGAAAGGTTTTAGATGTAGCCGTTTGGAGCAAGGGGTCTGATACAGATCAGAGCCAATCAAAATTGATGAGAATCTTCATTTCCATTCTCCACATGCGTTTTCTAGAGAATTCTTTTCCCCATTTTCCTTCACAGATCACCCAAATTTGCTATGATCTGACTTAAACAGCTTGCCTTTGGTATTGGTTTGGTATTCAGCTTACAGACAGGTAGATTCATGTCCCTTTCCTGAGCTTTTCTTTAGCCAAGCTCTACTTTATTAGTCCTGCTCTTCTCTCCTTTCTTCCTACTAATCATTTTTCTCTTTGTCTTTATCTTCAATTTATCCTTTACCTCCAATTTATCAAAGTGTGCCTGGGCAGGAGCTGCTAACGATTGATTCCTGTGTTAAGCTGCAAGGCTACTTTTCATAGATAGCTGGGTTTTGCTATTTTTCCTGCAAGTCCCACTTTTTTCTCACTTTTTTTTTTTTTTTTTTTGCTTTACCAATCTCCTTGAAACACGCGTCAAGCAGGCAAAGGTCTGTTTAGCCTTCTTTTTTTTTTCCCCCCTGGAAAAATTGCAGGTACTTCAGCTGTAGGCTTGGGTTGGAAAAAGCTTCATTCTGAGTGCTCCAGCACCTTTTCATAGTTCATACTTTACGAATATTTTACATTACTGTGTTCACAAAAATACCTGTTTCGTGCCCAATTCAAATATTCCCCAAATTTGCCTGAGGCAAAACCTTAATGCTCATGCTTGGTACTTCCAAGGATTACTTAGGAACACCTGCGTGCATGGATGCCTGGGGCTGTAATAAAGCCAAACCTGTCTGGATGAAATATTGCAGGGAAAAACATTGGAGGGTCACCAAATTAGAAAAAGGGAAGAGGAAGAATAAAGCTACCAGCGTTTTCCAGCACATTCAAATGTCAGCTGGGCTCTAATCCGCTCCTTCATCCCCATCTCCAAGCAGAATGATTTGATAAACAGTGAGGGATGGCTGGGGATTGCTCGCTGGGGAGGATCAGGGATGGGAAGAGTTATGAGAAACCTGTGCACGTTTTCATCATTCACCCGAGCAGAGCAATGTTTGCTGTCCCTCAAGGTGATCCAACACCAGCTCCTGCTGCCAGGGTTTAGTCCTTTCAAAAGCACACGAAGGCTGGTGATGAAAGCACTCAACATGCCAGCATTTTTCTGACTTTTTCATTAGGAAATGTGTTATCCCTGCTCCCGTGTTTGTTCAGCACATATGCTTCATTGATTTATATTGTATGAACACACCTTGGCTCTGTCCTTAAAACCTCATTACTGTCTGCTGAAGATCCATTTCAATTGGAATTTTATTCATAAATGCAAATTTGCAAACATTGTTAATTGTGTGTCACGCATCAGAGTGATTACAGCTCCATCTCCTCTGTTTTGACATAATGTGTATTTCACATTTTGCAAACCAACCAGCCTAGAGACTTCATAATGACTTTTCATTCATACAGAAGCAGAAGTTTCCCATTGTTTCTAGAGCGGGTCAATACCTCCCAAGAAAGAAGGCATCCAGCATTTAACAGGAATGAACTATGGTCCTGTATAAAAGCAGCAAAATATTTAATTTCTAACAGGAATCAGAAAATACTCTCTTGTTTAGGAAGAAAAATGCAGTAGTACATACATATGTTTTGCATTGTCGGCAAAGAATTGAGGCCTCAAATGTTTGTAACTGTTATGTAATATTAAATAAAGAGTCAATTAACAACATCCAATTAAGAATAAGAATAGAATGTCAAGATTTGTTGGATGTCAGGTTTCTGGTCTTCATTTTAACACCCTTCTCTGTCATTTCACCTCTCCCATTCCTCCCATGTTCTAGTTTTCTCCCTGGTCCTGTAATAATTTACCATTTCTAATTTTCACCTCCTTTCCTCAGGATTGTCCTTGTCCCAGCTAAACACTGAGCACGAAGAAAAGCACAAAATGCAAATTTCCACTCCATGTACTTTTTCTAGATGAGAGTGAAGTTCCCTCTGCTGGCTATGACAGTGCAAATCTGACAGTCCAAAATCCTGTCAGATCCCTTTTCCCAGTGTTGCAGACCCCTTGCAAAGGCCCTGGAGTGCCAGGATTATTTCTTCACCTGGGAAATGGAGCTTGAACATGACACAAGGGTGTGCAATTAGAACCCTGATGATTGTTAAATTCTCAACAGCTGGGTAGGTTGTTCAGCAGGGAATGAGCACAAGCACTGGCTGGTTTCTCACATGGAACCTGCTGATCTGCTTTGAGAAGTCTGGATTCAAAGATGCTTCTCTCCACGTTGATCTTTTTTGTGGCACAGCACAGAAAAGGAGATACTTTATTGTCTACAAACATCCAAATGTTTTATTCTATTGGGAAACCAGTTGGTGATCTCCACTGCTGTTGCTTTTGGTATTTAAATAATCAATCTTTTGGGTTTCTGCTTCCCTGTTGTCTTGGCAAAAGGGTTTTGTGGAGCCGTGCCTTTCTGAGTGGCCTCGTGGAGCAGATTTCCCTCCTCAGGGTTAACAGTGTTTCCTGCTTCATAACCATTCAGGACTGAAGAGAAAGGGTTAAGGACAGATATGCAGCTGCCTCCCCACTAACGTTTTGAGGAATTTCCTCCAAACTTGCAAAGTCCTTTCCCACTAAATAAATTGTTGCTGCACCCACTGCAATCACAACCTTGCCCTTCCCTCAAATTACCTTTAATTGCCCTCCTTGCTTATAGGTAAGTGAAGATGGCAGTCAATTAAAAGGTGGAAAGAAGATTGTCCTTCATGCTTTTTTGAGAGACATAGGAAAGACAGCAGTAAATTTCTAGTTAGGTCGAGCTGTTCCCCATGCTCTACAGGAATACCTACCAGTGGCTGAAAGGCTCCAATTTAAAGCTGAGTGTTCTGTGTCTAATAATTAAATAGAAAAATAGACACAATTTCTCAAAATTTACTTGTAGATACGAGGTTTGACTTTGTCACTGTTTCCACACTACAGACCCCTCAGCCAGTAAAATTCAAGGAATAAGTTTGCTTTTTTCTTAGCTCAGATTGTCTACATGAGCTTGGAAAATGAATCCAATTTTTTTTAGTTATGCTCTCCACCAGGTTTTCCTCCTGTAGCTCCTTTCCCAATCCTTTCCAAGCTTGCCTTCATGCTTTGTGGATAGCAGACATCGAAATCTGACACATTATTTCAAGCAGTGCTCCAGACAGAACACGAAGATGCAGAAGAATGGTACAAGGTAAGAACGCTTTTTCAACAGATTTGCTATGAAATAGTCCAGGGAGAAAAAAAAAAAGAGACAAAAAGGAAAAAAAACAGAGTTATGTTACTCCTCAGAGATGGCACTTGAGCCAGGTAGACCTGCATGTGATTCATTAGGACAGTTGAAATGTTCCTCTTGTTATTTTCTCTAATATATATTTTATTTGCCAATTTATGGAAGATATCTTGTACCTTGCTGTTACAAACCTATGGAGATTTGACAGTAATTAATCATGATGAAGAGCCTTGCTTCTCAGGAAGGAAGAACATGCAATTCTGCAGGCTGTTAGTCAATAAAGAGACACTTTGCAGGGATTCTTAATTGACTGCCTTCATCACCAATTTACACACAGAAAACCTCTGCTAAGGATACCTTGAAGGGGAGACTGACAAATCAGAATAAAACAGAACTTCCACAGAAAATAAGATTCTTGTGATGAATTCCTCAAACCACTTCCCCTTTTGGCAGTGGGGTTTTGATGTCTAATTTATAAATAAAATAAGGTTAGGAGATCTGTGAACTTGTTGTAAATCTCTACCAGGCTAGGGAGAATTTAAGAAACCTTTAAGGAAAAGTGCCAAAGTATGGCAAGGAGGCCTATAAATACATCATGATGGTTTAAAATATGTCGACTCCATAACTGTGAAATTCCCCATTGCACAGATAAAACTCTTTAGTCTGAGTGAAGAGCAGAACATGAAAATTTATCCTGGGAACAGTCATTCTCATGATGAAAAGGTCTGTGCAGAATTTCACAGGCATGAACCCAGGGAAGCAGGGATCAAGAAAGATGTTCCCACACAGACTGATCTGTGAGACTGCAGAAGACCCTCACAAGGAGACTGAGAGAAATCCCATTGCTCAACGTACTTAAAATTAGGCTGGGTGCAGCAGCTGTTGTGTATCTCTAGCACTGCAATAAAAAATAATAGGAAGAAATCAGCCTGGCACAGCTGGGGACATAAATAACAGTGTTTAGCTCACAAACAGCTTAAAAGGCTCCTGGTACATTCCAAACATGTTCCATGGATCCACAGTGTGGGATGGATTGCAGGGACAAATCCAGGAGGGAGCTGGACTCCACGTGTTGCTAAATTTGTTCTCTTTGGAAGCCTGTGACCTTTCTGCCTTGACAGAGAAGTTGTACCTTTATTTTCAGTCCTGCTCTTCATTCCAGTGGCTCCTTACCTGTGTCTCCAGCACCTACAGCATCAATTCCACTTTGTGTAAAGTAGCAAACAACTTGGTCCTGCAGTCTGTTGCTCACTTCCCCACTTTCTAAATCTTTGGAAATGTCAGTGCTGCCCAGAAATCCTTTGTTTTTTCACCTGTGAGCTTTAGTACTAAAATATTTCTTATTTGATTCCCATATTTTTCTATTATCGCGTGTGCTAAAAAGATCATGAGTGACAAAACCAACTATGTTAAGTCTCTGATTGTCAGGATACTCACTCACCAGTCATCCAGGAAGGGATCCAGCTGCTTCTTGAAGGATATAATATCTAATTTCCACGGCCTAGACATACAGCCCTCCAGGAAAAGGTCAGAACACAGAATGAGCTCAGTTGGTTATGGCATAATGTGGAGATGATGGTTTTCTTTACAAAGCTTAGTCCAGCTCTGGGAAAGACACATTTATATTTGCTTTTCTTGTGCAAAAAGGACAGAGGGGAGAAATCCTAGTTGTCTGGATGTGGGAAAATAAGATCTGTTGTTCAGCTGGTAGTGAGGGTTGGCCAGGTTTGTGTAAAACATCTCAGCAGCTCTGCTGTTCTTCCTGCCCCTCTGTTTGGAGCTTGGCATTTTACATCAGTGGAGGTGATTCTATGTGGCTTAAACTGAGGTGATGGAATGAAAATTGGGCTTTCAAACTTAACACCGTTTCTTCTATTCCAATGTTCATAAAAACTGATTTTATCCCCAAGATTGCACTGAAGAAGTACTAAAAAAACCAATAAAAAGTTGAAAAGGTGAATCCTTTGAGTTAAAAATCACCAGCACAATTGCTGTCAAGGTAGAGCAAGCTCTGTAGGCAGTACTAACAGCCTTGCTTTAACTCCACACAGGAAAACAATCTTCAGCATAATGGAAAGAGTTCTTTGGAAGCAATTGAAGATATGGATGTTTAGCTCTCTTAGGACAGACAGCCTACAGAGACCCTCACTGGAAAATGTCTGAAACAGAGGTCTGAGTACAGCAGATACTGTGGGGTGTGGTGGGGATGTAGGCAGAGGACAAGCTGCAGGTCCATTTTGAGGCACAGTTTATTTCTGCATCAGTGCTGTTGATTTATTCTGGGTTTTTTAATCATTCACCTGTAGAAAAACAGGCACTCCTGAGCAGTGTTGTTGCAGCATTAGTGGGGAAACACTGCCTGCCAACACAGGGGCTCTCCAGGCTGGCAGGTGAACCCTTGATCCATCTCTCAGCCCCAGGAAGGCTCAGCTCCGGAGCCTCACTCAGCCCCAAATCCTGGCAGCCCTGTGGATTGCCCAGGTTCTGCCCAGCTGCCCGAGGGAATTGGAATGGGAAGGATACAGAGGGCATGGCTGCCTGGAAAGGGCCCCCTGCAGCACACAGGGATGGAAAAGCTTCCATTTCTGTCATTCCTGGGGATGGAGGGGGATGCTGTACACCCTTCCCTGCCTTTACCTTGTCTGGAGCTCTTGGCAAGGGCCCGGGAGAAGGAGGCTGAGTGTCCTGTCCTGCCTTGCACCACCTCAAACCCAAATCACAGAGTCTGGGTGAAAAGGAGAAAAGAGGGTGAGATATTGGGAACTTTGGCTTTTGGCTTCAGAGATGTGGGGGGACCAGAGAGACAGAAAAAAGCAATGCCACCTGAAGCCACAGTCCATGCCATCATGTGAAAAGTGGGAATCCTTGTTCTGGCAGTTGTTTTTCAGGTTATACAATTGTAAATTTATTTATAATACATATCTAGATTTACTTTATCCATTTAACATTTGCATAACACATCTACTGTGAGGGTGGGGAGGCCCTGGCACAGGGTGCCCAGAGAAGCTGTGGCTGCCCCTGGATCCCTGGAAGTGCCCAAGGCCAGGCTGGATGGGGCTTGGGGCAATCTGGGATAGTGGAAAGTGTCCCTGCCCATGGCAGGGGATAGAACTGGATGAGCTTTAAGTTTCCTAAAAAACCTAATCCACTCTGTGATTCCATGATCTAGTCCTTGAAGAGGAGATCAGTATCTCTGTCTGAATTCAAACCCTAACCCACTTCTTATGGAGTGTCCCAATGGCTTCACACCACAATTATCTCCCTTTTTCACCTTTTCTGGGTAATCTACACTCAGTTCATGTCTGTACAATGAAAACTTTTCACAAAATGGATGGGGAGCTCTTCCTTTACCTCGCAGGATACGATGCTGTCCTTGAGCACAGGGTTTGGAATCCAGGTGATGAGAAAAGACAAGCACTTGGTGTGCTCTGTTTGCTGCAGGTGCTCTGGTAACAGAGCTGGCTTGTAAATACAAAGTGGAAACAACCTACTGTGCAGTGGAAAACGGGAATAACACTCTGCCAAGCTCTGCAAAGAGAGTTCCTACTTTCGAGAGAACAGATAATGTTTGTCAGTCCTAAATAGGAATGATTTCCCTACAAAAAAATATCCTCTGAGGGATGGGGGGAAATTAAAGGAAGCTGCTGCCTTCTGCCTTTTCCTCCATGCAGAATCTGATGGGTTTTAGCTCAGGATGCTGCTTTTTGAAATCCCCTGCTCTGATGTGCATCACAAAGAGCACAGCCCATGGGGCTGTTCCAGAGCCCTGGCTGCTGCTCTGCCAGGCCAGGTGCTGATCTCCCGCAGTGCTTCTTGCTCTGCAGCCCTGTTATGTTGCTACAACAGATGTTTGCAGCAACATAGAAGCAAATATTTGCCTTTTTCCCTTTCTTCCCATTTCTTCTTACCACAAAAAAAATACATAAATTGTTTCCAGTTGTTTGGCTTTAACATATATGTATTCCGCAATATTTTGTGACTTTTGCCTCAAAGTCTTCTAGTGTGTTTAACTAATTTTGAGTCTTTGCAGTGTGCCCTGGCTGGGATAGAGTTAATTTCCTCCCCAGTAGCTGGCAGAGTTCTGTGTTTGGGATTCGGTGCGAGAGTAATGTTGATAACACACTGACTTTTAGCTGCTGCTGAGCAGTGTCTGCACTGAGTCAAGGACCTTCCAGCTTGTCCCACTGCCCTGCCAGAGCTGGCTGGGAGGGGACACAGCCAGGGCAGGCTGATCCTGGCTATCCACAGGGTTATTCCAGACCAAATGGCATCATGGGGTGTATTTATAAACTGGGGAAAGCTGGCCTGGGGCCTCCTGTTGGGAACAGGCTGGGTATCAATCTGTGGGTGATGAGGAACTGCATTGTGCATCACTGCTTTAGTATATCCTCATTATATTATTGTTTATAATATTATATTATAATATTATTATATTGTAATTTAGTAATAATATATAAACATTATTATTATTGTTGTTGTTGTTATTATTATTATTATTATTTTCCCTTTGTTTTCTGTCCTGTTATACCGTCTTTATCTCAACCCACAAATTTCATTTTCTTCCCAGTTCTCTCCCCCACCCCACTGCTGGGAGGGAGTGTGTGAGCAGCAGGACACAGAGCTAACAAGGAAGCCAAATTTCTGACCTCCTTGTTCATTAATGTGTTTAACTATGGCCTATTACACCTCACACTGAGAGGGAAAGCTCAGTTCCACAGAACCTCTGCGTGGCTCGAGGGGAACAAGTTTCAGCTACCTCAGCTAAATGTCAGAGAGACTGAGCCAAGGTCCACCAACCTCAATGAGAGTCTTTTTTTTCCTTGACTTCGGTGAGCTTTAGATGGGGAATTAAGCCTACCTGCTAGAAGCAATAGTAAATTTTCAAATCCTTTTTCAAACCCATCACAGGGGAGGAACAAAGTCCCAGAGCATGTTAATGAGGATTGAGTGCACTCAGAAAAGCTGTTTATGTTGGACTCTGCTCTCTTCAGACACCTCATACTTTCTGTAAGACATTCCCTTTCATTTCCATCTTCAGCTGCAGCTCACTTGTAATATCTGAGGCCCTTTTGCCCCTTGCTTCACTTGTTATGTTCCTATTTCAAAGACAAACTCTGTCGGCACCTTTTTTTATATTAAAGGTCACAGTCAAAGTTTGAAAGTTGGCCTGTGAATTCCTTCTGGTGGAAAGGATATTCAATTCCTTCTTTGTTAAGGTAAAGATAGAGAAATAACGAGTTCTGTGATTCAGGAACCACTTTCAGTGCATCTTTGGGACTTTCACCAAATTCTAGAGTCTGCAACACAGCCATGTGTAGGACAAAACAAGGAGACAAATTAAATTGAGGGCTGGATGATTGTGGAGGTAGGAAAAAGGTCCTATCCCTCAGTTGTCACAAACACCCCAAACCCACAGACATTCAGAATTTTTTTAATCTGAAAATTTTCTAAATATCCCAATTCTCTGTTCATGTTTGTGAGCAAATTACTTCTCTGGAGGGGAAGAGCATGGTTGCCAGTACCTATTTCACATTTAATTCCCACCTGAATCTCCAAATTACTTGTCAACATTCTTCTTCTGACTCTGCCTGAGGTCCTGAGTCGCTCACACAAAATACCCAGGAGTGTGTGCTGAATCCAGGTCTGGGAATTGTTCTCCTGGAGCAGGAGAGCAGAGAGCAATCTCACAGGTTTGCAGGGTGAGCAGGAGATCAAAGCACTTGAGCAGAAAAAGAACCCTACGAATAACCCCGCTGAACCCAAAATGGAATTTCTGCAGCACTTCTCCAGGTTCAATTTCATTCTCTGCTCGAAGGGACTCAAACTTCCATCTCTTCTGAGAACACTCTAAAACCACCAGGGTGAAAGTGGAGAAACAGCAGAGTAAGAAAGGACATGTTTGTAATTCTTCTCACTCAACCTTGCCTTCATTGAGTAGAGCCCAAAATTATCAGGGTGTATTTTCTTAAGGGGTTGAAATATTTTTTTTTATGCCAAACTACCCTGTTATCCAACGAAAACTCTAATTTCATGAAACAATTTAAGATCCAGAAGGAATTACAGAATCCCAGAATGGTTTGGGTTGGAAGGGACCTTCAAGACCATCTCATTCCACCCCCTGCCACGGGCAGGGACACCTTCCACTGTCCCAGGTTGCTCCAAGCCTTGTCCAACCTGGTCTTGAAGAATGAGTGGCTGCTTTTTCGAAGGTTTCCCAGCACAGAAAATACACCAGAATGCTCTGATATCACAGAGATTCAGTGAAAGCTTCAATGACCCTGTCCAGCAGCCAGATCTGGTTGCTGTAGGACAAGATGCAGTGGTTTTAAACTGAAAGGGGGTAGATTTACATCAGCCAGTGGGAAGAAATTCCTCCCTGGGAGGGTGGTGAGGCCCTGGCACAGGTTGCTCAGTGGATCCCCCATCCTGGGAAGTGTTCAAGGCCAGGTTGGATGAAGTTGCCCTGATGTTATTTTGGGGTTGGGGTCTGGCCTGAGGGACATTTTATTTATCTACATTAACTTTAAACCCCTTTTCACAGCCAAACCAGCAAATATGAGCTTAGCACTCGAGAGTTGGACTGTGTGGTAAGGAAAAAGAGATTTTCTGGAGAAGATCTGTAACACAGTGAGGCTCCTGCTGTCCTGGACCCCAACCAGAGCAGCTGCCACGCTCCTGGCTGTTCAAGAACCATTTAGGCCAGAGGATGAGCCAAAAGACTGCCCACAGGTCCAAAGTAAATTGCCAGCGTGCTGCCATCCTCACTGTTTCTATCAGAGTAAAGTGCTGTGCTTAAATTTTTGCAGGGTGAAGGATTACTCAGCTCCACTTTCCCTAAATTTATAATTCCCTTGCGTGGAGAACTAAGAGAAAATGAGCTTAAAGCAGAAAAAGAACCTGAAGTGATGAGTAATTCCTGCTACAAAATGAGAAGGCAATAGCTGTTCCCACTCTCATGTTTTGCTCTGTGGGTTTCCTCTACAGGGCGGAATTAAACCCCCGGCCGCTCTGCCTAATGATGATAGCCACAAAATGAATTTCTTCAGACTGGCACTTGCAATTACATTCAACTCAAGGTCTGACATGGTTAATGAAACCATGGAAAAATGCAGTTCTCTGAGTCTTAAACCACACAAACACACGTTGATGGTATCGGAGGGAAATGAGCCAAATTCCTGATAGGACACCCAGAGACATAAACACCAACACACACGTATTTTCCATGGTGGTTTGTTGTGCCAAAGAGGATTTGAATTCTTCAGACATTCTACAGAGATATTTGAAAATAAATGGAAATGGTGTTTGTGACGTCAGTCATCATGAGGAAAACAAAATTGCCGAATAATTGGCAGAATAATTTAACAGGGAGGCAAAATTGATCAAGGAGGTTTTTTACCCTTGGAAAGCAGTGGGATATGTGTAAGGCCATCTCTGTGTGGGATTATTAGATGAAGAAGTAATAATACACTCTGTTATCCCACAATGCTATGGATCCAACACAAAGCCTATTAAAGTCTATGCAAATGTTTCCATTATACTCCGTGGCCTCCCTGCTGATCCATGAGAAAATCTGATTACAAGTTCACGAAAAAGAAATATTCCCTCTTCCAAAAGTAGCTTATTCAAAGAATCATAGAATAATTAACGCTGGAAAAGCCCTCTAAGATCATCGAGTCCAACCATTCCCTCAGCACTGCCAAAGCCACCACTAAACCATGTCCCCAAGTGCCACATTTACACTTTTTTTGAACATTTCCAGTAACTTCCCTGGGCAGCCTGTTCCATCTGAATCTGCCCTGTTTGAGCACGTGCATTGGGAAAACCTAATTCCAGGGCTGGGATAACCCAGGATTTGAACAGATCTGACTGAGATATGTTGGCAAATGCACTCCATAGTACAACCTTGAATTTAATTTGTGCAGGTGAAGGTAAAAAATCATTAGCTGTTGACAAATAACTGTAGGTCTACATGAAAATGAGCTCAGTGGTCTCAGTGCAACTCCTACATCATAATCTGCTAATAATTCTTACACCTTCCTGGTCTCCAAACACCTTATAATCTTTATAATGGGTTTATAATACTTTTGTGAGACAGAGAGGGGCTATTTCATCCATCTTCACAGGTGGAGAAGATGGCTCATGCTAATAAGTCTCCACAAATCAAGGGGTGGCTCTGGAAAAGGCTCTGGGATTCAACCAAGCAGCATCTAATCCTTGGATAACTTGTGCCTCCTTTTTCCTGTACGTGACAGAGAAACTCCAGCAGACTAAACCATGAGATGCAGACAACACCAAACAGAAAATGTGTAGGAGGTGTGTGGGTTTAGCTGCCCCTTCTTTTCAGTTGCAATGTGTTTTGTCATCGTTTGAGTGACATGGAGCTCGCCAGTGCCCACAAAGGATATAATGCAGCTTCTTCCAAGAAATTCCCAGGGATTTTCCTGGAATCAAGGCTGATTTTCCAGTCAAAGACATCGTGGCCACCACGTGTCCTTTAGCCTGGGTGACTTTGCTCGGTGTGTGCTCAGCTGTCAATCTGACGCTGCTCATAATTTTAATTATGAATAAAGGAATAAGGGAAGATCCCTGTGCCGTGTTCCCAGCATCACTCCACTGGCTGACAGGAGCCTGGAGATTCACTGTGTCTGTGTCAGCCCCGTGCACTGAGACAGCGGGATCAGGCTTGACAAAATCAGCAAGCTGCAGTATCAAGGACAGGTTTACAACCTTGGAATGTTCAAGGCCAGGGAGGATGGGGCTTGGAGGAATCCAGTCTAGTGAAAGCTGTTCCTTCCCACGGTAGCGGGGGTAACCAGATGAACTTTGAGGTCCTTTTCTACCCAAACTATTCTATGATCCTACATTTTTTGCAAAGTTTTGATTTTTCTTCATCTTATCTTATTTTTTACAAGTGTTTTTTTACTTCATGAGACACTGCAAACGTCCCTGGAAAGCAGCATAATGCTCTCTCCCACTTGTTGTCATTTATGGATCTATTGCTTGAACTGCTCATACAGAGAGATTATTTTTCTCTCTCTGATTAAAGATTGGGAGAAATCTGTTGTCTAATGCTTACAGGACCAGGAGCAATGATGCTTTTATTGGGATAGCCATGTCTTGGGAACACTTCCAGAAAGAAAATCCCTTGAAGAAAGTCACATCAGGAGAAAATTATATTCTGTTTGTATTTACTGTACTATTCAAGGCAAGACTCAGAAGGCAAGGGAGACTGAGCCTTGCCCAGTTTATCAGTGGTGTCTGAAACCCCATGGAATCCCTGCTTGGCTGCAGTAGGATGATCCCTTGTACCACCTCTGGGCCCATTCACTTTGCACTTGGAACACTTCAGCAAATTCACCTGCTGAAAGTGGACTTTAGGTTAACTTTAAAGTCTGTCAAAGGGTCATCTCGGGCTTTTTGGAACCAGCATCTCTCAGTGTTATTTTACTCACAGATTGTGCACCTGACATCTGGGCTGATCAAGGGTGGCCAGTTTGTGCATATTTTATGCTGCAGCGCTGTCAAATCCTAATGAGAAGTGACAGGATTCCTTTGTATTATTTCTATTACTGTTTCCTTCTCCCAACCTGGGTCCCTTACCCATTTTTTCCTTCATCCTGAGCTTTGTCAGCCTCTCCTCTGCTCTGTGCTGCACCTGTTATTTTGAGTTATGTCCATCCTCTGTAATTGCTTCTGAAAGGCTGAAGGTAAACACAGAAGAGCAGACTGATAAACAAATGCTGTAAGAAAGCCAAGTATAATAAAAGATAGCAGCATGGAGCAATATTTGGGAGTAGGATGTAATTTTAAAGGTCAATAATGCGCCGAAGAAATTTTGCCTGGAGCACAGCTCACATTGATAACAGAGAGCTGCTATCTTAGGATTGCTTGGCTGCTAAATGAGTTTAACAATCTACCTCTGAGTTTATCTTCCTATCTCCCATTGCTTCAGGCTTGCTTTCTTTCTCTGTCTTTCTTTTTCTCTTTCTTTCTTTCTTTCTCTTTCTTTCTTTCTTTTTCTTTCTTTCTTTCTTTCTTTCTTTCTTTCTTTCTTTCTTTCTTT
>VWZT01028048.1:38264-58751 GCA_013397055.1 Pachycephala philippinensis | reverse complement strand
TCCTTCCTTCCTTCCTTCCTTCTTCTCCCCCTCCCCCCCTCGTTTCCTCCCTTCCTTCCTTTCTCCCTCCTCTCCTTCCTTTTCTCTTTTTCTCTCTTCATCTTTTTCCCCTTCTCTCTTTCTTTCTTTCTCTGTACCGGATTTCTCATGGCTTAGAGCTTTCCTTGGAAAATCTTGAACCACATCTCTTTAGTATTTATTAAAATTATTTTTCATGTCAGGCCTTTCTGCAGGAAACACTCCCTGGATCAGCAGTGCAACAAATGAGAGCAGGTTTTTAATTTCCAGGTTGTGCTGCCCGTTGGATAAAGATCTGTATCACCACAGCTCAGGTTTCCACTATCTCTGTTTCTCTCTGATCTGAGAACAAACTGCTTTGACTTTCTGTGTTTCCATTGTGGCAGGTTCAGCTGAAACCTTGGACTGAAATGGTCACAGAGAAACCAGTTGCTCCCCAGGGCTTTTGAGTCCCACAGGGATATTACCAACAATCCTAAAAGCAAGTAAAAACTTGAATTCAAGAGAACATAGGGGCTTTTTAAATCTTGCATTACATTGTAGTAAGTTCTAAACTTCCCAGAAAGTAAAGCCCCTGACTATAGAGTTAAGTTTGACCGGATTTTTCAGCAGTCACTAAGGATTTCTGTATTCTTTATTTCTAAGCTGACAGCAATTTTGTAATGTAGGTGCTCAAATCCCTATTTTTTCCAATTGAGCTATTCCAATTACATCTTGGAAATCACTGATTACTGGTCCAAATTCATCATCAAACACCCTGATACAGTAGCATGACTTAAAGGAAATCTACAGTTTGATCTGAACTTCTTAAAATTGTAAAATATTAACATTTTAAAATTTAAACATCTGAATTTTGAAATTATAACTTAAAAGTCCACTCCAAGTGAAGGTAAACAACAGATTTTCATCTTGATACACCCAAGATTTACATTTAAAGACTCTGCTGTCTGCTCTCCTGGTGTCTGTCCGTCTGCATGGACAAACTCCCACAGTGACAAGTGGGAGTAAAAGATGGTTTAGAAGAGCAAGCTCTGCCTCTCCCCCTTGTGTGGTCCAGTGCAGCTTGGTTATCCTCACAGAATATCCTGAGTTGGAAGGAATCCATGAGGATCATCGAGTCCAACTCCTGGCCCTGCACAGGACACCCCAACAACCCCACCCTGAGTGCACTGAGGTTTTTGTAGGGTATCCTATTCAGTTCCATATGAAACCCATTAATGTTTGTATTTATAAATGACAGCACAAGGTGTTGGGCTGTGAGGAACAACCTGTGGAATTTTGTTCATGGGATTATACTGATGCCTAAAGAGGCCAACCTAGAAACAGAGACTGGACAGGAGGAAGGGAACAAAGGTGGATATTTATTTGAAAGGCCTTCAGAGGCACACCCTGGGCAGGCCAAAGGCTGCACCCAAGATGGACCCCGAGTCACGAGTTCTTCACACTTTTATAGCTTTGCTCCATTTGCATCTCAACCCAATTTCACCAATTAAACTCTAGCTAATGATGGAATTTCCCCTCAGCTTGCCCCCCTTCTCAAGATGCTGGGTTACACATTTTGGGCCTAGGCCGGGCTGGGTGTCCTTGGAGAGCAGCCTGGAGAGGCTTTGTTCTGTCTGTCTCAGCATGAGAGAGCAGCAGCTCCCAGGCTGCAGGACACTGCAGAGTTACACACTGGGAATACAGAATTTGAAAAATATAAAAGTTAAAACCTAAGGCATCAATACAATGCTCCCCCTGTGTCTTGTGCAGTCCAGGACAGAGCAACTGGAAGCAGAAGCTCTCCAGCAAATCTTTGTCAGGCTCAGTGTTTACAGATTCGTGATAAATCATGATGCTTTTTTGCCTCAGTTGCGAAAAAGATAATGGGAAATGATTTGTGGCTTTGGCATTTATAGACTCCTGAGCTATAATAACAGATATTTTGGAGACACAGTCCTGTGACAGACTTTATTCTACTGGCAAGGCTCACAGCATGAGATTGGAGATGCTCACGCAGACACACCTGGGGCTGAACAGGGCTGTGCTCCCCTCCCAGCTGCTGTGGAGGGCAGTTTAACATCATTCACACGGCAGCACACGCCAGGGGTTTGATCCATGTGAAACGAGCACTGCCCATGAGCAGATCTGATGCTTTATTGTGCCTAAGACAAAATCAGCAGAATCTGCAGCTCCGTGGGAAGAATTAGGCATGGTAGGGGGTAGATGACTTTTTAATGAAGACTTAAGGCAGAATTCTGATTCAATTAAAAAAATCCCTCCATAAAATATTAAACCAAACCCCGTTATTATTACAAAGTTTGAGCAGAAATGCTACAACACTCCTTGGGGAGATTTGTGAGGCTTTTCCTCACACGGGGCTGGGATGTCTCTGAGCCTCTTCTCCTCAGTCTTCCCCAGACTTATTTCTGAAAAAGAAGATCAGGAAGAGACCACATTTGCAATATATAGCTCCTTCCACATTGGACAGACAAATGCAAAAGGCAATTAATACCATTAGCTGCGATTAATAGTGCTTAAAGAACAATGCCCGGGGGGCAGCCACTTATGGATCTAAACACAAGCTGCTGGTTTTAACAAAGAAGGACCATTTTCTGCTATTAACTAATTACGTGTCGCTCTAGGTACTTTCTCTCTTTCCTTGCAGTGCAACACGCACCACAAGGAGGAGGAAAGCCTTTCATTTTTCCCCATCTGGAGCTCTAATATTAAGGCTCAACCACTACTAATAGGCTGATGTTAAACTTTGGCAGTTTTCAATTATCCTCATATTGAAGCCAAAGATTTCCTGTGCATATATCTTATTGCCTGACCAACTTCATTTCATAGTTCCATTTTTAGTTCAATAAAATTCAGCAAAAACCCCTCTGGCTTTATTCGTATTGTTTTTCCCTCTGTTAGTTCCCAAGCAATGTGAATGTGGATGTGACTAAAAGCTCTGAATTATCACTCACTGGCAGCTCCCTGACAACCACCAGTTGGGTTCTCAGTCCGTCTCAGTTGCACAATAAAACACACTGGTTTGATCAGCTTTTGGGGTGGCTTTGCTGCATAATTCAGTTTGGCTGAGAATATTCCAGCTATTCTTAAGAGGCTGGGAATTAAACCAGCATATTATGCTTGTTCAGGATGTCCTTGTAGGATACATCCCTCTGAAAGGGCTGGATTGCTTCATTTCTCTAAGATTTCGTGGTGTAAAATCCTTGCTGTTGAATCCAAACAAGATCAGTACCCCACACTTCTCACCCAAGGTTTCAATTTATGGCTTCCACTCCCCCAGGTTGCTCCAAGCCCCATCCAACCTGGCCTTGGACACTTCCAGGGATCCAGGGGCAGCCACAGCTTCTCTGGGCACCCTGTGCCAGGGCCTCACCACCCTCACAGTGAAGAGCTATAATTAATTGCTCTAAAGCAACCTGCCTTACGTCAGTCAAGGTTCATCTTTTCCTTCTTTTTAAATCAGTCCCTTCATTTTAATCAGCTTCTTCTCCCAGAGGGTGGTTGGGCACTGAAGAGGCTCCCCAGGGAAGTGGTCACAGCTCCATGGCTGACAGAGTTCAAGGAGTTCATTTGGACAATGCTCTCAGGGATGCACAGGGTGGGATTGTTGTGGTTGCCCTTTGCAGAACCAGGAGTCAGACTCAATGATCCTTGTGGCACCCTTCCAACTCAGTATTCTGTGGTTCTATGATTCAAGTAACTATTCAGGCTTGCTTCTGGGTGTGATTTGTTCTACCTCTTCCTAAGACAGGACTATTTTATCTTCCTTCATTGTCATTCTAGATAAACAAACTTAACAACTTTAATAGTTATTGGCAGTTTAAATTTGCCTAAACACAGTCTAAACATCTCTTAAAAGTACTGCTTTTCCATGTCCCCTGATGTGTTTCTTATCTCTCTTATCTGTTTAAGGCCAGGCTGAAATAAACAGGAGCTTTGCTGTTGAGTCCGAGAGCCTTCAGTTTGGCTGTCACTGCATTACATTTTCAAAATGTAATGACATACACATGCCTTTACCACAGGGCTTATCACCCTCCTCCCTCCTCTCTGTACTTGTTGTGTAACAGGTTCTGCACCAGTACCCAAACCCAAAGAAAGATAAAAAGAGCAGGACTCAACCAACACGAAGAGCAGCTTCCCATGACAGCGAGCTCCGAGGGGGATGCAGAACCTGCAGCTCTGGGGAGGTGACTTTGGTCCTTCTACTGGCACACCCAGAGATTTCTTCCCTTGTCTTTTCACTGCCTTAGTCCGCCTTCCACCACACAGCTTTGCTGCTTTTTTCCCAGGAATCTGCCCAGTTTGTCACCCTCTGCAGAGGACCCTTTTACTCCCTAAAGACTCCCCCTTCTCCTTTTCTGACTGACCTTCCCTTCTCCGTGTCCAACAGAATGAAAACTCGAGCATTTCCTTGCTGTATTTACAGTGTCGTGAAAGATATCTTGCTGAAAGGCAGCCATTCCCTGGTCGGATTCCGTTTAGGGTAATGGGAATCCATTGTGCAAGAATACAACCCTCTGATTTTTATCTTGTGCCCTTGTCTTCCCTTTGTGTCTCACAGTGCTTTAATTAAGCTGCAATTTGGAAGCTCTGTAAGACAGGGATATATCTGTCTTTTGTCCCATAAAGTAGTTTATAGAATGTCATAAAGACAGAAATTTTGCAAATCAATCTGCTGGCGTGCCACCAATACGCTGGAGGTGAGGTAACAGGGAGCTCGGGAAATGCAGAGCTCAGTGAAATCTGGTTTATTGGGATTTGTTAATATCTCCTAAACCCAGAGCACTCAGTTCACACCCATCTCAAGGACTTTCTAGGACAGAGCTGGGCAGACTTTACAAACATATTTTCATTCCTTCCTTATTAATTCCATCAGTGGCATTGTGCTATTCTCAACAGCAGCTATGATTAGGTTTATCCCACACTAATCCAGAAAGGGGGAGCTAGACCTTAAAAATGTACTAACTTTCTCTTGAGATGATAAGGAAGGAATTAAATAAGGAGTAAGGCAGCTGGAGAGAGGAAGAAATATAGGAAGGGATATTTTAGCCTAAGGAAGAGCTTTAGGAAATGTTTAAGACTACATGGGAATAGCAATTGACTGGAAAAGGATAAAGGCAGAAAAAAGCCAATCTAAATCAGGAACTTAATTCAGACTAATGGCTTTTACATGACATTTGACAGAAAAACTAATAATTCCAGCATGCAATTTTTTTGCATTCTCATGGAAAAATCACCGGAACTGAGCTTGAGACGATTCAAGTGTGCAGCAAATCCAACCAACACCACCTCCAAAAAGATGCTGAGAGGGGACAAAATGTCCCTCACCTTTCTTCTCTTTGCATTTTTTTATTTTCACTGAGACACAATCAACACCAGTAATGTGACGTTTTGCCTTGGAAAAGGAAAACGGAAAATAAACACAGCAGGCAGGGAAAATCTGTGCATAATCACCTCTGCATTGGACATTTAATTTATCGACTGGGATATCTCTGCATGAAAGTCACCACGCTTCAACTCGACCCTACACGCTCTGAGTGCAAGGTAAATCTCGCATGGACAGAGAGCAGACCCAAAGCTACTGATACCCCGAAGACAAGATTTAAGTTATATTACAGAAAAAGGAAGGGAACCTTGATTTTCTGATCATCTTTGGCTCCATAGTACTTTTACAGTTTCCTTATCACACTGACCGAAAATGTCTCATAGGGATTCTTTTGCCTTATCTGTGGTTAATATCTATATATTCTGTTATCTTAGCCTTGACTCACAATATATCAATGGCAGAGCACTTCTTGGCCTTTCTTGAATGACATTTAGCACAATGTAGAAATAGCATGAATTTTTTGACACGATAATCACCTCAGTGTCCTCTGTTTTTTCAGGATCCTTTTCTCCAAAACTCTCTCCTACCATTCCAAAACTATCTGCCCCACTGGGTGCTACTGAATAGGCATTGATAGCAATTATAAAAAGTTTTATTAATCTCGGTTGAAAGAGTCAGAGGCAATGGGAGTGTGGGCAAGAGGGAGGTTAAATTCAGGCTGCAGAAGTGAGATTATAGCAATTAAAAAGGAGGGGAGAGCATGAAGAAATGCATCTCCAAAGAAAGGGAGGAAGGGACACCTTTAAATTAATTAGCAATTTACAAGTGCCTCCAACCCCTCTGGTAGAATTAAACATGTTTACTCGTTTCCTCGGCATGTGCGTGTTCTGGGGAGTGACACATTAATTAATATTAAATATCTAGCCCATGGTCTGCCTCAGCTTTCAAGGTACATTATAAATATTGGCAAGAAAGATCATTAAAAACAACACAGATCGAATGCTCAGCTTGATTTGCAGAAATTGCCTGGTAGCAAAGGTGCTGTGAAGATGAATGAGTTTGTTAAAGGGGGAGAAGATTTCAAATATCAATTCATGAAGAAATAAATAGCTCCTTCCTCCCTCTGCAATGTGGCCACAAACACACACAGAGCGGAGGGGGAAAAAACCCCAAATTTCTCTTTTTATCATGGGAGGCTCACAGGCTACTGAAAAAGAGCATGTGCCTAGTTCTGCCTCCTGACAGAAATTTTTGAAGGGCTGGACCACAATTACTCAGCAATTTCTCAGACTCCTCTATCATCCTTTCTCACCTGCTGCTCTCTGCCCCACCACACACTGACCTGTTTCTACCTCTTGCCCCTCTCTGATGGGCAGCATGAAATCCAACAGTAGGACCCAGGAAACCTGCAATTTTCCTTCCCTGGGGTAATGTAGAATTAGAACCCTTTTGGTTTAGGATATTTTAAATCAGGTGAAAAAGAATTTGAAACTCTGAAAAGGGAATTTTCAGACCAACTGGTAGACTTAGAAGAACTTGTACTTCCGGCAGATGGGAGGAATCTGTAAAGCCAGATGTTTTTACATCTCTGATCTTATTTTGACAATGTTCAGTTTCATAAGGCTAAAAGTTATTTAGACTCAGAGTCCTAGAATTAGTACATCAGGGAATCAGAGAAAAGCTGAGTTTGAGAGGGACCTCTGGATGTCATGGGGTCCAACTCCTCTGCTCAGCCAAGGTCACCTAGAGCCAGTTGTTCATGACTGTGCCCTGATGACTTTTGAATATCTCCAAGGATAAAGACCCCACAACATCCCTGAGCAGCCTGTGCTCGTGTTGAGCCACCATCACAGTCAAAACATATCTCCTGATGTTCAGAGGGATATTCCCGTGTTTCAGTTTTTGCCCACAGGCCTCTGTCTCTGTTACTGGGCACCCCTGAAACACCCCTGGTTTCATTCCCTTTGCACTCTCCCTCCAGATATTTATGGAGAATCTCCGAATCCTTTAGGTAGGAAAAGACCTTTAAAATCATTGAACCCAACCATTAATGAATCCCCTTCCTGTCTAGACTGAATAGTCACATCTGTCTCAGCCTTTCTTCATTGGAGAGATGCAAATGCTGATGCCTGCTGCTGTCCCCTCCCAAGTGCAGGACTTCCCCTTCTTGAACTTCATGAGGGAACCCTGCTTGTAGAAATAGGTTTTTGTCCTCTGTAATCTCCTCTGCACACAGAGAAAACTTTATTCATCAGAGGAATTTGTGTGACCTTCACATTTTATTTAATTCCTCCAAACTCAGTGTTATAGTTGTAATTGGCTTAATCAGCACCTCTTTTCAGGAAATCCAGTTGCAGTCCTGATGCTGAGAGAGGGACAATGCAAATTTACCCAGCACCAAGATATGCTATGAAACCTCTAATGCTCATCTGATCAGTCGGAATATATTTTACAGTTTTACAGAAACAAAGTGATACTTCATCTGACACATCAGGGCCAGGTTGGACAGAGCTTGGAGCAATCTGGTTGAGTGGAAGGTGTCCCTGCCCACGGCAGAGGGTGGAATAAGATGGTCTTCAAGGTCCCTTCCAACCCAAACCATTCTGTGATTCTTTAATTCTATGATTCTATGATCATAAACTATGTGGAACTATATTTTTTTTAATTGTTATTTGATTTGACCATACCATCTTGTAAGGTAAGACTGACAAAAAATTTCCTGTCTGTTTAAGACAGACCAAAATGTCCTTCTTTAAGAAAAAAATGAAACCTCCACACCCTTGTTCTTTTCATTTATGTGTCATTCCTTGCAAACTTCCATTCTTTTCTCCATAAATCTCTCTTCTTATCTTCCCAATAGGTTTTATGAAACTACCATAGTATGTAAAATATGGATTTTAGTACCATTTAGATGATGTTTCTCTTCTCCTCCAATTACGGGACAGATATTTTACCAAGACAGTGTTAAAATAACACAGATCTTCAGATGACAGTCTGGCAATAGCTCAGAATCTGGGAAGGGAAGACAGAGAACCCTTTGGGGAAACTGATGAAAATGCCAAGGATACAGAAGGAAAAAGATAACATCTTCATTGCTGAAACATGCTCCCCAATTCTGCTGTGGAGAGAAATGATTGCACAGATGTCGGACATCACAGAGAAAATGGATGTGCCCGCTCTGGAGTCTCACTGCTTTTAAAAACCATGGAAGTTTTATCACAAACCCATCCATGATTTTGACACCGGTGCTCAATATGCTGCTACAAACCCCACAATCAATAGGCTGGGAGGGGAACCAATCCTTCACACCAGCTCCTGCTGTCACAGTCACTACTGTGTGACCACATCTGCCAATGAGCCGTGCAGGAAACTTCCCTTTTGGAACACTGAGAAGTTCTGCATGGATGCAGGGGCCAGAACAGAGTCACTTATTTCCCTTGTGACAACATATTTCAGGCTCTGAAACGTGGAGATCCAGAAGTAGTGAAGAGGGCTGTTCTGAAAATCAAACCCACCTTTACTTTTACAGAGCATCTTGAGGTCTCTTGTTTAAAGTGTGGTGTAAATCATGAGTGCAATTACATCTAAATATTTGGGAAGCATTCTACTACTAATACTAATTTTATTTTCCAGAAAGGTTGCAGAATCAAGGCTTTCATTATGTGCAACCACTTAAGATTCCAAGTTACTTTTGCTAAAGAGGCAATGATAGCTTTGGTGTCTGGGCTAAGATCCAAATGAGTAATTACATTCTGCAAGCCTACATTCCTCTTCGAGTTTTATATGAGATAAAGTTCTTTTCACTTAGCACTGTTTCTTTTTAAAGACTGACGTTTTCCAAGCCAGAGGCAGCTGCATTTCACTGGTGGGTGAAATAATCCCTATGTAAACATAATTTGAATAAATCAAGTGCTTTGTGGTTTTCAAAATGCCACGTCCACTCCAATTCATGGTTTTCATTTGTTACATGCATGGGATAAAAACCTGTAATGCAAGAAAAACAAAAAGTCCATCAAATCTTTGATTTCAGGGAACAGCCTAAGAACAGACAATGGGGAAAAATGCTTTGGGCAATTCACATTTGCTTTCAAGTGTTTGTTCATAAACAGCTTTTAATGAAATGGCATTTAAACTGCATATAGTGCATGTAAAAATAAAAGAGCTCCTCACCTGCTGAAACTTCCATTAACAAAACTCTCCAGAAGATGAACTGAAATGAAAAAATCTGTGAACTTCCTCGAGATATATTTGAGCAGTCTCCAGCTCAGTAAATAACTAATGGGTATGAGTTTTTGCTGTGTTCAGAAACATAAACTCAGAAGCATAGATTCAAAGTGCTTTACTTACTAATGATTCTCCATGCATCAAAGCTGAGAGGTGCCGAGGCACAGGAGCTGAAATGAGTAAGTAAAAGGCAGCAGTGAAATTTCCAGGCATTTTAAGGTGTTTGCAAACCAGAGCTTGAACTTAAAATATAGTTCTGTTCAGAACATACAGTTCAGAGAGCTGCTGTCTGCAATCTGTGGGACATTACTCAGTGGATGTTTCCATGTCCAAGGTTTTATTTCAGATGAGCAGTTACTGTCAAAGACAGAGCGAGAGGTTTCCTTTGGATGTTTTTGCCATGAATGATCCTCTTATGAAGAAAAAAGGGAAAGCTGCTCATACAGCCCTGCCAGGAACAGGAAACCCCACTGTTTTTCAGGGTAGGGTCCATATGTAGCTCCCACAAGGAAGAAAAGTGAAAAAATAATATTAAAAAAAGAGGATGGGAAACTTGTGCTAAGGGAATAACTCCTTTCTCAAGGCGTGTTGTCTGCATCAGGCATTTTTCTGTGGTTAGGGTGGTCTTGTTTTATCCCTGCTCTTTTATCCCTGGATATGCTGGCACCCTCCTCATTTCCTTTCAGCCTCCAGCCAGGCCAGGAGCACATTGCTTCCTTGTGGCAAAATCCAAAAGGCTCAGCCCACTGGCACTGCTCTGCCATTCTGTTTTGTTCAAATACACAGGTTTGTTGGGCTAAAAACTTGGAAGCTAAGCAGAATAAATCATAAACAATGTTATTACTGCACAACAGTTCTTACCAAGCTAAACCTTGTTATTGCAAGGTATTGATCAGACTGGTCGAATCTCTCATAGCTTAAAGGATTTTACATCATTTACAGTAATTACAGTGTCTTCCTAAGTGCTAAAGGTATCTCTGAACTCCCTGAAGGACGTTCTGAACAGGCAGAATTAAGTGATAATTTCCCAGTTACTTCTGTGAAGCCAGGATTCTGTATTCTTGAGGAACATTTTTTATTTACATACCTATTTCTGTGGGTTCTCCTCTCCCAGACCAGCTCAGTGCCATGGGGAGCAGCAGGTCGGGGCATTGGATGGCTGTCCCCACACCCCACATTGCATAACCTGGCTCCATCTGTTCCCCAGCTGCAGGGAAATCCCACACGTGGTTCCAGTCACATTAAATCTGAAGCTGGAAATGTGGAGACACTTCATGTTCCCTCAGAGCTGTGACTGAGATAAAAATACCACAGCTTCCTTCTGCTGTGCATGTGGGCTCACTGCTCTGGAATTTCGTGCTGGAATTTTACCTTCCCAAAGTGCTGCCTGTGACTGTGAGCCTGCACCCCACTGACACTGAGGTACACTGAGGTACCACTCTGGAAATGTGCTCATTTTCCCTGGATAAATAGGTGTTTTTCATTATATAGTCGTTATGTAATAATTACACCTTTTTTACAGCCCAGCCAAGGGCTGGCACTCTCGTGGTAAATAAGTTTATCAGAGCAGCAATCACAGCCAGTCATTTCCATTCATCTAAAGGACAGGCAGTGACATTACAATCCACCTTGGGACTTTGTTTCACTATTAGCAAAGCAATTGAGAGGAAAGTGCCTTTCAACCACGGGCTTTGTTCACAGCTGTGGATGGCTCAGGATGGCATTTATGGTTTTGTGTTGGTACCTGCAAGCCTGGGCTAATCCTTAGTGACAGTCTCCACTGGCATCTCTGCTGTAGGATCGGGGCCTCTGGGTGTAGCACCTCAAATTCATGTCAGTGAGTACCTTCTGACACGTGGATTTTTTTGTGAGGATGTGATGGGAGGCATAGTGACTTTTCAGAGCAGGAAAAAATGTACATTATTCCAAATAATAGGAAAATATTGAGAGTTTCAGCTTTAGAATCTTTTCTTTGGTTGGTGGCATAATCGAAATCAAAGAAATAACTATGATGAGCCTGGAGCAAGAATCCTTGAATTCATCTCCTCATCCTGGCAGAGATTTGAGATTTGACCTTGGGCAAGGTCAAGTTCAGATTTTCTCTACCTCAGCTTCCCCATTTGCAGAAGGGTAATAATAATTCTCACTCCATAAGAAGACCATGGGGCTTGATTACCATCCATAAACCACCTTGAAATCCTTATATAAAAGGTTCTGTAAAAGGGCAAATGTAATTACTGTTATTACAGCAGTGCAGCTATAAAATATTCATGGTATAATGGCAAGTCCAGTGAACACTCAGAAGCTTGTAAGATCAATTACTGTGCACGAATGCACAAGCTCATCAGCAGGTTGTACAAGATGCCAGGCAATTTCCTTCCAGCTCTAAGGTCCTGCCCTGCAGTGGGTCAAGAGCCTCAGTTTCCCACTGAACTCCATGAGAGGCCCTTGAAAATAGCAGGAAAGTTGGATTTGAATTTGAATACTTTGCAGGTTTAGAATCTTAAAAGAGAAGTAGAAATTCTTGTCATGGGAAAAAAAAAAAAGAAGAAAAAAATTTATTTTTTTTTTTTTTTAATTGATCAGAAACCTTCTACTAAAGCTCAATGACTGGCTGTGCTGGCACCAAGCACCAAAGAATGGAGGGTTGGATCCACAGCTGCTACAAATCAAATAAATCATGGCAGCATTTTAAAGTCAGTGCAGCTACACTGATTTATGACAGTGATGTTCTTAAGAACACAAGGCATTCTTGAGGGGTTTTTTTTAGACACAAATGAGAGCGATTACACCAAAATAAACTAGTGCTGCACTGATAAAATAAAATAAATAAGCAAATAAATAAATCCACTTTTTTTTCCAGAATCAGTGGCTACGTATTGAAATAGAAAAAGTGCCAGCATTGGTTTGTCACTGAAATATACATAAAAAGTTAATACCTTCGGATTTAGAACAGCAACTGGCTACATTGTGGATTTGAATTATTCCTGTTCCTCCTGTTGTTGCATTTGTTGTTACCTAGAGGGTCACAGAGCCAGCTGTTCTGGTTTGCAGCAAGTTGTCATTAATGGCTTCCTAACCAATTACAAGACACACTTAATAAGTGATGGTGCTGTTATGCAATGCACTTGTTCCAGGACTCCTCACTCGAGGACGACACTGAAAGTCTCATGGAGCCTAATCACTGTTGTCACCTTGTCTGGCTGCATTTTCTCAGAGTGCCCTGACACCCCACACACCTCTGCCATCACATCCCACCCCTCCTTTCCACCACACCTGAGCTCACACCCATTTGGCTTTTCCTCAGGCTGGAACTGGTGGCAAAGCAAGATTTCTTAAAATACGAATCCCAGTGTCTCAAAGGTAATACCAAAATTTGCTTCTGTAATGTGTTACGGGATTTTAATGTAATTTTTTTGGAAGGAGAATACATTTCTCTTCAGCTCTGTGGGTGTATGTCAGAGATGTATAAAGGGGAAATTTTCCAGTGAAAAAGAAGCAGTCAACATTTCCCTTGCTGCCCTGTAAGCCCAGTGTAAAGGCTTGGAAAGCAGCCCTGGAGCTCTGGAGGGACTCTGTAACTACAATTAGGAGTTCCCAGAGTAAATGCTTCTCCATCAGAAATTGTGGAGCTGAAACTTCAGTTCGAGGATCTGTTTTCAGTGAAGACCAAGCAAATTGTGCCTACAAATAGTAGTGAACTTGGGCTGCTTGAGTGCTGGGTGGATTTTCAGGAAGCTCTGAGTGTGGATGGTTTAGGATCAGATGTTTCCAAGCTTCCCAGCACCACCAGATCTCGTCTGGCCTCTTTTCATAGGAGAGGCACACCAGAACTTCAAGTCCTTTGACTAAAAACCAAATTTCCCAGCCCACCAGGCATTTGACAGCACAGCTGTCCAGGTTCCAAGCTCCCAGCTCCTGGCAGTCTGTCTCTCTTTTCCACAGAGGAGAACATGCAGATTCCCTTTATCCACCTCATCCCAACAAAAAGGCGGGGCCGGTGGGAAGCACATTTTGGTTTTGGAGAAACACAGTCTTGGTGTGATCAGACTACCTCAGTGAATTTGGAATGAAAAGTTGGAATATTTAAGTTCTGAAGAGCAAAAAATGCAATAAGGAAAAATAAAGCAATGCATCCTCTTTGTCATTGATTTAAGATTTAAAATTTTTCATGACTTCAGAATCATTTATGGAATCCAAATTTTCCTTTGCAGGTGGCTCTTGCCTAAGGCAAAACAAGTAGATGACCTTAATGAAGCTCTCTTGGAGTAGAGAAACCCAAAATATTGCTGCAATTTAGAGCAAATATCTTGAATTTCTGTTCATGTTCGTGTCCAGCACCCATGGTTCTTCTTACATTCTGGTGTTTGCTCAAATCACATTATTACATAAATATGTTATGCCCATGAGAGGAGTGAGAGAGAATAGATGCACAAAGGGATGAGAAAAAAAGTATTTAAATATTTGGTGAGAAAACAGTAATCATATGGGATATTCAAAAGAAGAAAATGGCAAATGCTGTGTATATTAGCAGCTGATAAAAACAGTGACCAGTGAAGAAGATCTTCCACTGTCCCAAAATATTCAACATCCACAGCTTTTGAAATTGCATTCATGATGCAGCAATTTATTTTAATGGGAAATTTTGCTACAATATCTCTTTTATTTCATTTCCTTTGTAAGGATATTCATGGAATATATTTGTGCTCTTTTTTTTTTCCAACACTGGGCTCTTCATCTCTGTTTGAATAACAGTGTAAGGTCAGAATCCTCAAATCCAT
Source organism: Pachycephala philippinensis (assembly GCA_013397055.1). Taxonomy (NCBI): domain Eukaryota; kingdom Metazoa; phylum Chordata; class Aves; order Passeriformes; genus Pachycephala; species Pachycephala philippinensis. Next base: position 44,402 of record VWZT01028048.1, on the reverse strand, counting down.
TAAAACAGCTGCAACCTCCAGAAATTGAAAAATCTAAGATTTAAAAAAAATAATCCTTTCAGCACCCAAGATGAGATAAGTTCACAGCTGGTGAGTAGAATTACCTACAATTCCTGCCCAAAGAAACTCCAACCCATGTAATGGTTGAGGCCAAGCCTTTCCTCCTGCACGTCACAATCTGTGGGACCACTGGCAACATTCACATTAGTTGTGCATAAATCTTTGTAGAACACCAGGTCTGACCAAATGAACAAGCTCAATACCTCCAAATATCATGAGTTTTGCAAGAAAATCTTGACCATTGCAGTTCAAAACCCTCCCAGCCTGCATGTGTGTCTTTGTCTATGTTCCTCAAACACTGGAGATATCTCCTCCTGCGGTAACCAATTCACAGAACGAGTGCTTGAACACTCAGACTTTGTGAACAATGAGTTTATGCATATACATTAACTGTCCTAAAACTTATGTTAATGAATAATCATAAAGATAATGCCACTGATTCAGGCAGGATGTCGTTTTCGGTCCGCATACTTAAAAGATGTGAAAAATTAGGACGTTTCAGGCATGAGAGTGACACTGAAAGTGATGAGAATGGAAATATCAAGGCTGGAATGAGTGATGTGATAGATGAGAACACTGAAGAAATTTAGGGAAAGAATAAGAAAGATGAAACTTGTGATGGATTTAATGCCCAAGATATAATATAAGCATACTGGATGTGGTACAGAAGGGAAAAACCAGCTTGCCTGAGAAAGATAGAAGGATTGAGATAAGTTAGAGCATATTTCCCACAGCAGGCTCTGGAAGGATCATTTAAAGCAGGAGGGAATAATTTGGGAGGTGCAGTTTGTCCCAGGCAGAGGCAAGGATGGATGGTGTGACACGGGGAGGCAGAACTGGGTGTTTAGGTCATCAACAGGATCTTTGTCTTGTCTGCAAATTCCAGCTCCTCCAGATGTGATGGATGCAGAGCCAAGCAGCCTTGCAGCTAACCTGGGTGAGAGCAGGAAACAGTGCCCAGCTGGCAGAGTGGATCCTGAAGGAAGGGGGCTGGTGACAGAGGAAAGAAAGGAAAAATCCAGCCAGCTTACAATGGGAAAATGAGGATTTAATAGGGCTTTATTAAGCCATCCCAGAAGAGCTGTCAGAGAGCCAGTCTGATACATGAGAGTCAGGCTGAGGGAGATACATCACAGGCTGAGAGCTGTGAGGCTTCAGAAAGGAGTTAATAGCTCTCCATCTTTCATGTAGGCTGGACATGGACTGAAGTTCCCTGCACAAAATACATTCTGTCTACAGGGGGAATTTCATCCCCCATCAAAACACAGCCACCTCCCTGGTGGGTTGGCCAATTTCATCTTTCCTTCTAACGCTACCAAATAGCTTTGGAAGAGTTAGCAGAGAGTAATTCCCCCTCTTTGAAACTATTAAAGTAATTTATGTGAGCAAAATGTAATTATCCAAACTGAAATCCAGCCAGCAGATTGGTTTCACATTTCTGCTGAAGCAAAACCAGCAGAAATAGGCAGGATTCTTTCTTAAGATGGAGTATGCATTGAACCCTGGCTCAAGTGGAATGAGACGACCCTGAAGAATTCCTCCTGAAAGGTGCTGAGTTAACCACAGCCCTCCCTCTCTTCAGTATGACAAAGCTGCTCAACACCTTTTCTCATGGCCTGGTGCAGTACATGGATGAGGGTAATTTGAAAAGCTGACCTTCGTGAAGGCAAAAGGAGATTTACTCACATCTTCTACTGGTACAGGATTTGGCCAATAAACACATTCCTTTGTGCTGCCAAAAATAAGCCTTGTGTTGATCAATCCTGACCCTGCAAGGGAATTGGGTTTAACAGCATCATGGTCCCAGCTGGTCTGGCTGGAAGTTGGCCAGGGCATAATTCAGGGTGGAAAATCTATCAGTCTGGACTCAACAGAGTGTGCCTGAGCCCCTTGACACAGGTGGGAATGGGAAGTGCCAAAATCCAGCCTCAAATTGCCCAGACAAGAATTCCCTGGTGGGTCTGAGTGCCAGGTCCCGAGGCTGTGCACCTCAACCTGGCCAGAGGGGTGAGTGAGTGGAAATAGGAGCGGACAAACTCGGGGCTGGGAGACATAATGTGGTTATTGTCTGCCATGGCAACCCCTCCTCTGGCACATCCTTGCTGCACAGAAGGGACAATCTTGCCTTTGTAGTTAGAGATAAAGCAGGAGTCTCAAAGCAAGTCCCCTGAGCATCTGTGTCACTGTATATTTTTCTGTTTCATTTGTTCTCTGCAATGTGCCACTGAAAGAAGTCATTTCTGCTTGCAGTATTACATCACCTCCAGGATTATTTTTCGAAAATGTGTCTTATCTACCGTGTCACAGTTGTTTCCTCTTCGAACGAGCTGACACCGATGAATCCACCTGTGGAATTACTCCATAAAAACAGACCATGAGGAAAAAAATACCCAAACCAAAAAGAAGAAGAAGGAATTAAATATTAACTGGCGTGTCTGCATAACTGTCCTTTCCAGCTGTCTGCTTCAAGATGCTCTGAGGATTAATTACTTGATGTTCATGGAATGATCTGAAAATAAAATGTGCTGCACAGTTGGAGTTCACCTGTGTGAACCACATTCCCAGTGTCCCTCAGGAATTTTGTCTCATTCAGCCACACGTTGGTGCCCTCTAAACTGGGCTATCACAAAACCCTTGTCTGTTCCTAGCATCACAGAATGGTCGGGAAATGGTTGGAAAACCATCCAGTTCCACCCCCCTGCCATGGGCAGGAACAACTTCCACCAAATCCAGTTGCTCCAAGCCCCATTCAACCCCTTGAACACTTCTTTAAAATCCTTGAGGATTCCATTTCTGTATATGCTGCCTTGCTTACTGAACTTGGATGAAAAAAGGATCAGTCCCTCCAAAGACATCCAGAAGACTTCTGCGTGCTGGTTTGTCCATCACACAAGCTACAAACAGTTCTAAGACTGCCTTTAATTTGTGAGGCAACTTCCCTTAATCCAGTTTGATGTAAAAAAAATCAGTTATGAAGAACAGTGGTGCTTTTTTCCAACTTCCTTGTGTTCACTCCATATGTTTTCCTTGGAGTCCCAGCTTGTTAAACCAGATGATTTGATTGTAATGTCAACTTTCCTTTAAAACATAGGTTGGATCCACCACAGGTGGTGATGGGAGACCTCTCTTTTTTTTTTTTATCTCAGTAATACACATCTGAAATCTTCCTAATAGTCAGAACAAAGCTCTGTGACATCCAGGAGGAAGAATCCTGTCTGTTCTCAGAGCTGAAGGAAACTATTTATGGTCAGCCAAAGAGAAAATGGTCTTGAAAAACACAAGGGGAACTTTTTCCGAAGAGTAGGACCCAGCAATGTCTTTCAAAAACATGGCACATCTTGGGTTGCTCTTGCTTTCCAAAATTACCTGCACAATTTGCACATTAGTGTCTGCCTAGGGCTGCCTCTGCAGTCAGTGCTGCAAGCCACAGAAAATATTTACATTTGAGGGTGGAGTTCAGCCACAGTCAGATCCCTGATTTGAGAAATGCATTGTTTCTAAAAGGACTCCACAACACAGATTTTACCGTCTTTTAGCAGCTGACTTTGTGAAACTGTCTATAAATAAACGGAGATGCTTTAAAGCTTTTTAAAGTTTTCTAGGGAATCTACATCCTTAGAGATCTTTCCACATGTCTTAAAATAGTCTGAGTTCTCTTCCAAGGGTGTTGACTGCTCTAATTTTGCATTTGGGGATTGTTTTATCCCCGAGATAACACAACACACAGACACCGTGATGGTTTCCCTGACTGGGCCCATCAATCTCAGTGCTTCATTTGTCACTGAACAGCAGCTGCAGCATAACAGATGTCATGGAACCATGTCACAGGCTCATGGGATGGTTTGGATTGGAAGGGAGCTTAAAGATCACCCGGCTCCAACCCCCTGCCATGGGCAGGGACACCTTCTGATGCCTAAAGAGGCCAGCCTAGAAACAGAGACCAGACAGGAGTAAGGGAATAAAGGTGGATATTTATTTGAAAGGCCTTCAGAGGCACACCCTGGGCAGGCCAAAGGCTGCACCCAAGATGGACCCCGAGTCACGAGTTCTTCACACTTTTATAGCTTTGCTCCATTTGCATCTCAACCCAATTTCACCAATTAAACTTTAGCTAATGATGGAATTTCCCCTCAGCTTGCCCCCCTTCTCAAGATGCTGGGTTACACATTTTGGGCCTAGGCCGGGCTGGGTGTCCTTGGAGAGCAGCCTGGAGAGGCTTTGTTCTGTCTGTCTCAGCATGAGAGAGCAGCAGCTCCCAGGCTGCAGGACACTGCAGAGTTACACACTGGGAATGCAGGATTTGAGAAATATAAAAGCTAAAACATAAGGCATCACTTCCACTATCCCAGGTTGCTCCAAGCTGCATCCAACCTGGCCTTGGATATCAATAGGTAACCCCTCTCATCAGTATCTCATTTCCACCACCCCCAAATACATATTTTATTTCATTGCCTGAAACTTAAGTTCTCCATTGCTTGAAACCCCCCAGACAGCCACTGCATCCTCCTTGGGACACATTCTAATGCTTTGTCTTTTCAGGAATGTTCCCTCAGCCTACACACAATGTGCTTAATTTCATGGAGCAGTGATCCCTGTCTCATTGAGCTTCTAATCTAAGAAACAAATTGCGCTTGGGTTTCGTTTTATGCATACAACTACTAAGACACAGAATTAAAGGCAGTTTTTCTCTCTGAAATTTTCGACTTTCAAAAGATGATGCACAAAAAGAACTTGCTGGAAACAATTGAAAGATTTCTGCTGTGATATTTGCAGCTCAGGCATTGTTTCCATTCTCAGTGGTTTGAAATCGATTCCTTCTTTCTTTCTTTCTTTTTTTTTTCTTTTATTTCACTGCAATATCCAGAAAGCAGACGGCTAAAATACTGTTGGGATAATTTTCAGTGTTTAATTGGAAAAAATTTTCTTTTTTGTTAATAATAATATTTATTTGTAACTCCATTTCTTTTACATACCTCTATCTAACTTAATTTTCAATTCAGAAAACTAGAACCTTTGGAGGGAAAAAATGTAAAGGGGAAAATATTTTGACAACTTTAAATGAAACACAGTAATTTTTCCAGTCTTTTTCTGAAGGAATTTTTTTTTTCTTGAGGAAAACCCTCAACAAGCTGTACAGGCAAACTTAACAAAGCAGCAGAGCCTTTGTAAATCCATCATCTAAATGCAAGATCCACTGGGGTGAACTGTTTAATAATGCACAGCAGCACTATACAGTAATTTAAGATGAGAAGACAAGGAGAATGACACATGGAATCGAAAATGCAGCCTGAGTGTGCGCAGGCAAAATGTAATCATCTGAATGTGAATTTTGCCACGGCAACAGAGCAGGAATTCCTGCAGTCACAGCTATTGCCATGAAACCTTTAATGACAACTTGTCAAGGTGTCTTTTATGTCTCTTTCTTAGGAAATGACATCCCTAAACACAGAGACCCCAAATATTGGTTCTCAACAACTCAGAGCAATGAGCTCCTCACAGTGAAACGTTGTTGTAATTTCTTCTGAATAATCATTATATTTTTGGAGTTGCCCCTGACTCAATGTCATAAGCACTGTTTAGACTTTGGGGCACCTGAGAAGATCAAAATTTGACCACAACGAATGCCATTTGGATGTGTGAGGGTAGGGATGAAAAGTCATGTTTTCATATTTATTTAGAATGTGTTTGTGTTTTTAAAAGTTTGCATTATTCCCTCCCTTCACCATTCCTCTAATGCTTTGCCATCGAGTCTCTGATTTCTTCTGATGTGCATGGGCTTATTTTGCTGCTGGAGTGACATATTAAAGCCAAAAGGGATGAATGACCTGGCGAATTTTTTAATTTCTTCCCTTTCAGTTCTCTGCAGGAAAAAAATGGCCCTTTGTCCAGGAAGGAACATCCACTCTGGGGATCAAACAATATTTCAACACACCATGTCTGGACCAAAAAATGAAACACTTTGGAGGTCTTAATAAGTCGAAAAGAAGCACCAATTCAAAGACAATTCTTTAGATGAACAACCTGGTCTAGCAGAAGGTGTTCCCTTTCCCTTTCCCTTTCCCTTTCCCTTTCCCTTTC
>VWZT01028048.1:0-38092 GCA_013397055.1 Pachycephala philippinensis | reverse complement strand
CTTTCCCCTTTCCCGTTTCCCTTTCCCTTTCCCTTTCCCTTTCCCTTTCCCTTTCCCTTTCCCTTTCCCTTCCCCTTGTGCAGAGCATGAGCACCCTGCCCTACAAAAAACAGTTGATCTCTGGGCAGGGAAATCAGAGCTGAAGGTGGATAACAAAAGAAACGTTCCCCTTGAGGAAGTCACTCTCTATCACAGAAGAAGAAAGAGTGAGCACATTATGGACCTATTTTTGTATCGTAATTCCTTTTGCTGTATGATACTGCCCAGGGTTCTATGACTGAGGAGGTAAAGCTCTCTCCATCTTCATTAGCAGGGAGCTGGGAGACAGGGAAGTTGTTCATTAGACAGAGAGATCAGACAGTTATGTAAAAAATAACGGAGCTGGGGTAGGAAATCGGCAGCGATCAGGGAAAGGAGCGGAGCAGGCAGAGTGAGGAGTGAGCAGAAGGAAGCACAGTGGTAAAGGCAGGAGTGCTGTCTGTAAATCAAGATAATCCTGAAAAAGTCACAGTGAGAGGGAGTGAAGCAGATCAATGAGGTGGTGGGATATTGTGGTCAGGCTAGTGTGGAGAAAGATGGGGAAAATGGAAGCAAAAGTATTGGCAACCCTGGCTAAAGTGAGAAGATAAATACCATCCACAAAGAAACAGAGATATGAGTTAATGCTTCTGATTTCTCACCTTTTGCCCTCTTGTTTGTTTTGTTTCTCTTTTCATCTGCTTGACAGCTCACCCTGGAAAGGATCACGGCTTTGGTTGTCCCTCTGATGAGCTGAGCATCTTGGTCTTACTGAGCAAAGCTATAATGGTGGTAAGAAAGGAAACAAAGTGAAACCCTGACTTTCCTGAAATCCACAGGAATTTTTCAGTGATACCTGAAGATTTCAGCTATAAGTTTTGTGGACTCTTCACTTGGAGTCTGTATCTCAGTGTAGATACCTAGATCCCTTCATAGTTAATGACCAGAAACAGGTTTCAGGGCTGTCATTCACCTCTTCAAGAGGGAAATGTATAGAAGAGGTAAAATCCCAAAAGAGCCTATTTCTTGCACAAATTCTCAGGCTGGGAGGGCCTGGCTCATGTGTAGATGTCTATAATGCACCGAGATGAATCCTGCTGTCTGTGCCTGAAGAAGTGCAGCGTGTGATAAAGCCGTGAAATCAGAGTTGTGAAGGAAAGGAATGTGTCAGGCTGGGGGTCATTCCTTTCTCACTTCTTCATCAGGCTTCATTGCTTCCCTCTTCGCTTCCCGAGATAAGTCGCTCTGGAGAGTAAAAATGAGAATCCTCCAATCTGTGACTCATTTGAGTGCATAATATTGCTTGCAATGAGGGGTGGTGCAGATGCCTGAGGCAAGTCTTTCCATCAGCTCTGCTGGGACTGGGGAGTGATGAAGGTGTCGGATGGAGGAACTGGCTCGAGCTGAGCTGGTGGAGGGAAGGCAGACGTGGAATTAGTCATCTGTCGTGATGAGGAGTAGAAACTGAGCAGGTAAGTTATGGGGGGAAAAAAAACCGCCATGCATCATCCCTCAGTCTTCCAGACTCTCATTTCCATTTCCTAATGAAAAATGAACAGGCAGGCAACTAAAAGTTTCAAAAACTTTAAAAGGCCATTCAAAACCTGACAGGAAAAAAAGATATCTGCAGCACTTCAGAAAGTACCGGGATATCTAAGCAGATGGTCTGTTTGCTTTCCTGAAGTATAAAAATTAAATTGATGTTTCTAAAGCGGCATCCAGGCCTTTAAAGATAATAACCAGACACGATGTCATTTGCACTGAAGTGCAGAAAACTCTGGTAATGAACTGTGGGAGCAAAGTGGGTCCAGTCCACCTCCTGTGAACCCAAAGATGTACATTGCTCGGGGTACAGATGGCACGGGCACACTCAGCTGCTCGTATATGTCTTTTGTTTAGTAAATACTATATTTAATAGCCTGCCATTAACTGCTGAACATACTAAGTTAATTTTGCATTTAAACAGTAAAACTTCAAGGAAGTTCATAATTGCATATCTTTTTAGCAAATGACAAGCCATATGCTAGGAAATTTCGAGCCACTAATTAAACAAAACATGCCCAAGCATGTTTTTTAACAAATACTGTACATCGTTATTTAAATTCAGGGCAAATACTGTTCTGAGCACTACAAATAGCTAAAATGGTGTTTAATAAGATACACCATCTGCATTTCAAATTGATGCCACCCACATTTAAATCTCTTGAATAATCCCACTGAACAGTTACTGGGGAACAGAAATGCATTCACGGCTCGTTCCATGAATCCGATCCCACTGTTCTGGGCAATTCTCGTTGGGTTATTAAACTCACTGGGGTAAAACTGCCAAAGTGCTGCCTGCCAGCTCCCAGATCACACTCATCCAGAAGTGCACCAACCAAACCAAACTGTCGTTTAAGAGCCCTTAAAAGGAAAGGGAGTAATTGGAAAGAAATCAAAATAAATGTGGAGGTTTTTTTCTCTTTCACCCCCCTGCCCCCATTCTATTTAGCTACTCAGAGCTACCAACATATGGAACCCTACAGATCGTGTAATCTCCAGATAACTGCTGGGGCCATCCCTCCATCAGCTGGCAGGCAGCACACTGGAAGAAAATGCACAGAATAAACTTCAAAAAGGGAAAATTACGGCATTTGGGCATATAGACATTTTTCCACCTCTCCCCCACCGCAGCCTCCCCAAGAGAATGAGCCTGAAATGCAACAGCTGTTTGATTTAGCATCCAAACATCCACCATGGACTGAGTTTGCAGGTGTTCAGGGTCCAAAGCACATTGTCTTGTCTATGCCAAGACAGCTGGTGTGAAGTCACAGGCTAATTGTGACAATTCTCCTACCAAGGAGGTACAGGGCGTAGTTATGACAATTAACATGGCAGAAATGGAGCCAGGGAAGGGAGGGACTTCAGCAAAGACATCTGCTGGGAAAATGAAGTCAGTATGTCCCTTTGCAATTTTTTTTTCTTTGTTCTTTTTGTTGTTTGGGGTTTTTTTTAATTTTGGGGAGGATTTTATTTTCTGGTCTGCAGCTGATGTTTTCCTGTGGACAATTACACTTTCCCTGAGATTATTTATCAGTGCACTGCAAAAACTACTTGCAGCAAAAGCTGTGGGATTGTCTTAAAACCTCTGAGAGCTTGGAAATACAGCCAAGGCTTCCGTTCTACCTGGTTGGGCCAGAAATATATTGAATGACACCCAGAAGATTAAGCCAGAGCTGGTCCTGACACTATAAATAGCAAAGCAAAGCAGCAGCTCGGGGCTTCTGCCTTTCAGCATTTACTGAATTTACCTTTTAGTGATTTAGAAGGGTGGCATAAAGATGAAATGTATCATTTATATCTGTGCTATGAAAGGCTCTAAAACTTGTGTGCAGAGCCCCATTAAGCTGCCTCTCCTCCAGCCTCTGTGGTGGCAGAGGGGCCGTGTGTTTTCACAGGCATTTGGCCTGTTGGGGACACAGCCACCAGGTCACTTCTTTCATTTCATGTCGTGTTCTCCACCTGGTCCCTTAGGAATGAGTCTCTGTAACACGTTGTGTCTTTCCCCGTGACAAGGATAAACAAATTGTGTCTCGACAGCAAAAAGCGCAGCTTGGCCTGAAATTTTTTCCCACCAACCCTGGTGCTTTGAATCACAGGGAAATTTATGAGGTTTTAAGACTTTGGAGGAACTGTTTAGATTTAGACTAGGTGTCAGGAAGAAGCGTGGTGAGGACCTGGCACAGGGTGCCCAGAGAAGCTGTGGCTGCCCCTGGCTCCCTGGAAGTGTCCAAGGCCAGGTTGGACAGGGCTTGGAGCACCCTGGGACAGTGGAAGGTGTCCCTGCCCATGGATGAGGGTGGCATGAGATGAGCTTTAAGGTCTCTTGCAACCGAAACCATTCTGTGATTCCATGAACTGTCATTCCTGATGCTGCAGGGTGGTTCCCCTCTCCCAGCTCTGCCCCAGGACTCATCTGTCGTGTTTGGTTCTTCTGTGTTTTCTGGTTTTCACTTTGGATTTCCAGAGGACAGAGGTGAGAAAACTACTAACAGCCTTGTGTCAGTTGCAAGTAATAAACACATTGAGACTTTCTAAATCCATTCCTGCTACATTTATTTGTCTCATTTCAGCTTTCAAGCACTGCTACTTGTGGTGTCTCCCAAATCCCTTATGTGTGCTTTTAATGCACTTTCCTGCAAGCCATTCCGAATTTCTGAACCCAACCACAACAGCTCAAGAGACTCCTTTAAAGTCCACAAAACTCTTTGGGATGTAGATATTAAACAGCTCAAACCACTTTTAAAGCAAAAGCAAAAAAAAAAAAACAAACCAAAAAAAACCAACCAACCAACCAAACAAACAAAAAAACACACAACAACAACAACAAAAAAAAAACAACCCTGAACTCCACGGAAATCACAATGCTGAACACCTGGAAATGCTCTCAGACGTGATTCCTCACCACACTTCACTCACGAAGGGTTCTCAGAAATGCTCAGCTCTACTCTGTTCTTAGTGGATTCTGGGGGAGTTTTCACCACTGACTTCATCAAAATAGAGTTTGACCAGCATTGAGCACTTCTGAAAATCTCATCCTTGTTCTATCAATCCATCCATTTTTAATTAAGAGCAAAGAGGGCTATAGTTGGTATTATGGATTAATGATCTGAAAAATTTCAGTTAAATTTACATAAGCCAAAGAAATTGTAATAAAAGACATAAATTTAGGAGTACTGGTACATTTTGTTCTATTTCTTTATTCCTTTTTTTCCCTTTTCTAACATGAGTCTCCTTGAAAAGCAGACAAATAGATATTCTTAATTCTCTTTTTTAAAAGAACTGCTGAGTTCAGCATGGAGTCCATTTTGACTGCTAAGTTAAGAATCTGGGGTTAATTCTAACAAGATTTTAAATGGAAAAAAAAGCCTTTAATTTTTCCAGTAGTGTGAGCTAATGCACATAGCTAAGAAAGAAAAAAGAATTAATTATCTCCAAGAAATAGAAATAGTTTGAAAGCAGGACGGAAGAAGGCTAGGACACAAAAACTTTTAACTTTATCAGCCCATACAGCAATATTTCCTTTCATCATCTATTTGGAGACCTCAGTTATAGAATCACAGAATGGTTTGAGCTGGAAGAGACTTAAAAATCTTCTACTTCCAACCCCATGCCACAGGCAGGGACACCTCCCACTAGTACAGGCTGTTCAAAACCAGTCCAAACTGGCCCATCCAACCATCATTTCCAAACTTTTTTCAGTAGTCTTTCTGATTCTGATGTTTTTGTTGGGGAGCTGCCTGCTGAAACTGGGGCTACTGTTTGAAACTGCTCTTCTAAGGACCACGCAGATGATCAGAGGGATGGAGCATGAGGAAAGGCTGAGACAATTGGGATTATTCTCTTTGAAGACTCCAGGGAGAGCTTCCAGCACCTTCCAATGCCTAAAGGGTATCTCCAGGACATGGAGAGGGACATTTGGAAAGGGCACGGAGTTGCAGGACAAAGGGGAACAGTTTTAAACTGAAAGAGGAAGATTTACATGGGATTTTGGGAAGAAAATAGGGAATATGAAGGAGGTGAGGACCTGGCACAGGGTGCCCAGAGAAGCTGTGGCTGCCCCTGGATCCCTGGAAGTGTCCAAGGCCAGGCTGGACAGCGCTTGGAGCAGCCTGGGATGGTGGAATGTATTAATTTCCTTAGCAGGTGCAGTGAAGGAGACCAAGCAGCCTGGAATACACAACATCAGGCAAAAACCGCAAATATTTGTTGTTCCCTGCACAAAATGCTGCCCCTGGGAACCAAACATTGCCACGCTGTCCCTGCCAGCAGCCACCTCCCTGCAAGGAAAGGGGTCAATCTACACCAGGACATCAAAGACAGAGCCTTGGAGAATTGCAAAACAGGTTTTGAAACTTATCTGTAGTGAAAATTCATCCACCACTTGTGGATGAAACCTGCAGGGTCCCGAGTGTTTGGAAGAGCCTGGTTCAAGCTGGATTTTCCTCCATGGTATCTGCCAGCACATGCTCACATTCAGCCACTTGTCCGTGACATGATGTATTGTTCTGTAATTACTTTTTTATGCCACGTTCCAGCCACATTCTGAATGTCACACATTTTAATTAGCTACAAGCCCATTAAAATGATGCCTTTTCACTCCGTGTGCCCTGGGAAGGCTGGGCTGTTTTAAAGGAGTGATTGAAGCTTGCAAACACAAGCCAGTGATATGACAAAATTAACTGGACTCATTGTTTGTAAAAAGCAAAGCTAACAATCTGTGAATAATTATTTTTTCCCATTAAATGGTATGCTGGGATATCCTTCTGACAAGCCCCTCTCAGGAATTGTATGTGCAAGTATTTTATGGTGTCACTCTTCCTAGGTAGTGTGACATTTTTTTAATAAGTCATCAAGTCACACCTCATGGTTTTCCTATTTAGAGATGAAATGAACCTCTGACACATCCAATAAATCATATCTAGCCATGCATACATCCATAGACTCACTAAACTTCAGGTTTTAATATGATTTCTGTTTGGGGTTACAATAATCGTGAATGCCAGATTTCTCCATGTTTTCCCAGAGCTGGATTTTTATTTTTTACACTGACCTTGGAATAGGGGAAAGATGAGATGAAGGAAAAAAAAAAGAAACAGAAGGAAAGAGAGAAGAAAGGAAGCACTGTGGGCTGATTGCAGGAACAAATGGGACATAACTGAAACTCTCAGGAGACAAGGATGTTGTGGAGAAGGAATGGGTCAGATTTGTTCAGCTACCCTCTGTATTTAGAATCACAGAATGGTTTGGGTTGGAAGGGACCTTAAAGATTGTTCCACCACAGTGACACCTCCCACTATCCCAGGTTGCTCCAAGCCCTGTCCAGCCTGGCCTTGGACACTCCCAGGGATGGGGCAGCCACAGCTTCTCTGGGCACCTTGTGCCAGGGCCCCACCACCGTCACAGGGAATAATTTCTTCCTAATATCTAATCCACGTGTATTTTCCTTCATGAAGTCTCATTGAGTAGGATAATGGATTTTTTTCTTAAACAAAGAAACAAGCAAACAAAAGAATTCCGCCCCTATAGATTTCCTCATATCATCAAATGAAAGATTCGAGATGAAAGTATTTAGGTTTGGGCGTTTGTTTGGAGTTTTTAAGCAGACTTTGTGAATTCCCTACAGGAAGGAAATACTTTTCATTAAAAAAATTAAGGTTGGTTTACATGCAGTTTTCCATCAGATGAATTTCTCTGGAAGTCCCCGAATGTGATCTCAGGGGACAGAACTGCCACCACTGTGACTCACAAAACAGAGTAATGGAGGGGGTACAGCAAAGGGAAAAGACCAGAATTCCAGGTGAGTGCTGAGGATTTGTCTATGCCACAGATCCCAGCGGACACTGCTAACAGAAAAAAGCCCTGGTAATGTCACAAAGGATGGCAACCAGACCTTTAACCTGAGGGATCAGCACTGTTGGGGTTTTGTACTGGTGTGGAACTGAACTGAGGAGAGAGAAACATCTAAAATGTTTCTTTTTTTCTTTTTTACTAATAAATTGCTCTTTAGTTACAAACAGTTATCCCTGAACCCCACTGTCTCCTTTTGCCCCCTCCCTTTCAGACTGTGCTCCCGATCACCAGCACTGAATGTATGATCTTATCTAACCACTTAGCTCCAGCAAAGTACATGGTTAGTATTTTAAATATTGAGGGGAAATTGATTTCCCCCTTTAAAGAACTGTATTTCTGTGTTGTGGTTATTAGGTGTGAATATTCCAATACCTTTCCCAGATAAAGAGAGCCTCTTGGGGGTGCTTCAAGGGAGGTATTGTACTATAATTATCATTAGATGAGTTCCTCCTCCTCAGTATGGAAGTGAGCAGTCTGCAGTGTGGCAGCAGATTAAAGGTTAGCAGACTAACCCTATTTACTAAAGGGTTGCTTCAAAAAACCATAAAAATTACTTTTACAATAACTTGGATATTTCCTTCATGGAAGAAACTTGAGAACTGGATAAGAAATGGAAGGGTGAGAAGCTAATTTACCAACAGAACACATGATACAGGTTTTCCCCAAAACTATTCAGGGTTTTAGACAACTCACTAAGTAGCTGCAGCATGAATAGAAAACAAAGAGGGGAGAGAGTAGCATAAGAATTACAAAATAGTCACAGCAGGTCATGTTAACCAATTGCCCAGGGCTTGTGGTGTCAGCCCATGAAAGAAAACCTAAATCCAATTCCATCTTGTGCTTGAGCAGATTTCAGCCCCTGCTTTCCTGGAGGAGCCATGTGGCTTCAGCCTGGCATATTCCAAGGGAGAGGGAGCATTCCATGCCTCCTGTTGATGCAGTTCCATCTGGCATTGCTAATTACACTTTCACCTGACATGAGGCTTGATTATTAATTGTCCTGGTTGGTGAAACTCAATCTTCTTCCCTGTCTTAGTGAAATGAAACAGAGATTTAGTGAGCCCAGCTCAGACTCGTCTTTATCTCCATGGACATGTCAGTGTTCTCTGGAGTCTTCACTTTGCATGGATGAGCTGCTTGTTTCAGAGACTGCAGCCTCAGGTGAGTTCTGTAGTGGTATTTTCTCCCTCAGATCCTCCTGGCACAGGGGTCACGTTCTGTGTTCAATACTCCCTGAACCCAAGCACGTGGTGGGGCTCTCACACACAGGAGGTGGGATTCCTGTCTCCTTACAGCTACACCCAGAATGGACGAGCAAACTGGAAAAGTGGTAGCAGAAATAATTATGTCACAGCCAACACGAAAGGATTAAAGGGTGGGGAGATGTGGCTTTTCCACACACCAAAGCAAAATCAGGGGTGAAATCTGTGCCTCCTGTATCCAGGCTCAGTGCTTTGGCATCTGAGGCAATGGAGAAACATTTCCTTTTCTCCAGTTAGGGAGTGTGGTCCTTCATTTATTATTTATTTTTCTCCCCAGTGCTCTGAATAACAAATATTTAAATTTTTTATTCACCAAGAGGTTTTTTTCACTTGGCATGAAGTGAACAGGTTCCTGTGGTCTCATTTATTTCAGTTTTCACCAAATTGATTCTTTTCACTCCCACACCACTGCCATTCCTCTCTCCACTCTGGTAGTTGAATCTCAGTTCCCTTTGCATTCAGTCCAAAGTATCACAGAATCACAGAATGACCAGGTTGGAAGAGACCTTCAAGATCATCGAGTCCAACCCATGCCCTAACACCCCAACTAAACCATGGCACTGAGCGCCACATCCAATCTCTTTTTAAACTCTTTTTAAAAGTACTCAGAAGCAATTCAGTCTCAAACTAGCGGTTATATCTTGTGAAAGTTCAGCCACAATTTACAGAAAAACAATAATCCTTGCCTTGGATGCAGCATCAGAGCAGCATGGAAACCTCACCTGGGATGCTATACATCCAACAGAGAGCAAGAAGTTTCCAGAGGACATTAGGTTGTGATTTTACCTGGCTCGTGTCTGGCAAGATAAGAGTTGCATTGACATGAGATCCTCCAGGAGAGGAAAGTCTTGTTTTAGGTTTGTTGCAGTTATTTCTGGCTTGCCCACTGAGTGAACAAGATGGCACTAAATAGCTGATATTCCACAAATATGTCCCGGAGGAGACGCGGCTGCCAGTGGCTGTCACACACCCAGACAGGCACAGTCTCACACAGTTTGTGAACATACAAAGAGCCCAAACTTCAGCTGACTGAAGTGCTACAAATCATCACATCAAGGAGCCCAGCCCCTCCTTAAATATCCTGCTTTAGAAGCCACATAATCCAGAGGATTTTGTGCAGTGGGTGGATTGTCAATGTTTGCTGTTCCATGCGGCTTTCTCCCTTCCTCAGCAGCACTGGTGTCACCTGCTCAAGACCAGTCTGTGGGCACAGCCCAGGCTGAGTTGAACCCCTTCAGGGAGCTCTAACAGCTTCACTCTTGGCAGTGGTGTCACTGCTCTTTGAGGTCCCGTGGTGGTGGCATGGCACAGCCATGGTGATGGGAGCTGTGTGCACGTTGTGCCACTGAAGTCAAGGCACCCCCAAACCCTATTTCTGCACACTCCAGAGTTGGAGGCAGATGTCCTGGCTTCGTGTCCCTGAAGATTTCACCCTTCTGTGCAGCCTCAGGGAGTTTGGTCAGAATCCCTCTCACCAGCTTGGGGATGTCTTTTCCTATTTACCAAGACGAGTGTGAACTCTTGACTGGGTAAAATTCCACTCAGGCGAAGAAATTTTCCTTCTGTTGAAAGCAGGAGGAATTTTGCCATTCATTTAAATGAAGATGAGGATGTCCTTGGTTCAAGGACACTGCACTGAAGTGCAGATCTACCCAGCTATGGGGAAAGGAGAAATTTGATGGCCAGTGGAACATCTTTCCACCCTCTTGCATCAACAGGACAGAGCATTTTCAGCTGATTGATTACGGAAAAGGATATCTGGCTTTTTTAAAATGTGTTATCTGCCACATGCCTTTGGAAAGTGACTGGGACAGATGGAAATCTGGAGAGGGGCAGGGAGTTGTTCTTTTGAACATATATTAAGAATCATAAAAACATAGAAATGTTCTGAGTTGGAAAGGGCCCATCAGGATCATCCAGTCCAACTCCTGGCCCTGTGCAGGACACCCCAAGAATCCCACCCTGCGCCAGAAAGCATTTTCCAAACACTTCTTGAACTCTGACAGGTTTAGTGCTGTGACCACTTCCCTGGGAAGCCTCTTCCAGGCTTAATTGGCCTTCTCAAGGAGGCTTCAAGACCAAAGGATGGGGCAGACACGAGAAAACACAGGCAGAGAACTTAGCAAGGACGTGGAATACCACAGGTCAAGTCTGGGAGGCTGCTGGAGAGAGCAAAGCAGTCATTTAGAATTTGTTGAAAGCCAGAAAACCACTGAGCTGAGTGAAATCAAAAGGAGAAGCAAGGACACAGTGCCTTCTCTTTCTTCCTCTGCTTTACCAAATTGCTTTGAGTTGTCCTAATTAAAAATGTAATTGTTCTAGCCTGTGTACAACCCAGCTTTTTGAATTTAAAGGGCACTGTGGTCTTCAAGGGGATATGACTAAATTATCCAGGCACATCTTGGGAAAGTTGTGCTTGATTTGCGGTCCCATCACAGTAATGAACAAAACCCCACAGCAGCACTTTCCAAACTGAATCAGTTCTGTGGCCACCAGTAGGATTCAACCTCATTAATCCTGGCTCCAGGCAAGACATCTTTTCTCTAAGCCTCTCTTACAAGTTGCTGTGAGAGTTCAGGAGCTGCATTTTGAAGAACACCAGAGGCACAGTGACAGTCACCGTGTCACCCCTTCCCTGAGCTGCAGGACAGAGTGGGTGGTTGCTCCTGTGGGCTGCAATCTGGAACACGAAAATGTTCCCCCAAACATTCACCTTTCCCTGGGAACACAAGGAATCACTGCATCCACACTCAAAATACTGCCACAACAGGTCACAGTAACATTGGCTCAGGGGCCTCAAAGGTGAATGAGGATTGGAGAATCTCTCAGTGAAGAAAGGCTGAGAGAGTTGAGACTGATCTGGTTTGATTTGATTTGATTTGATTTGATTTGATTTGATTTGATTTGATTTGATTTGATTTGATTTGATTTGATTTGATTTGATTTATCTTTGTGAGGGATCTTTTCAAGGTGTATAAATACCTGATGGGTGAGTAAAGGAGATGGACCAGGTGGTGTCCAGTAACAAGACAAAAGTTGATGGTCACAAATGAAAATGCAAGAAACAATTTAAATACAAGATAAAAAAAATATTTTTCCTGTCAGGGTGATTGAACTGTGGAGTTTTCATCCTTAGAGATTTTCAAACCCAACTTTCCTGGATGCTTGCCTGGAGATCTTGCTGTAGCTGGTGTTTCTGTGGTCATGGATTTTGGAGCAGACAATCTCCAGAGGTTCCTTCTGTGCTCAGCTGTTCTGTGGCTCTGTGACACTGTGCTCAGCCCCTCCAGGGACCACCCCCAGGGAAATCATCTGTAATGGATGCATTTTGCTCATTACTCCAAATTTTGCCTTCCCTTTCCCCCCCAAAAAAAACCCAAAACAAAGACAGGGGGCTGTGACCCTCTATGTAATTAAAATTATTTCCTTAATGGAAGCAACTACGATACTAAACCAGGAAATCTTGACCTCTCTTTTCACTGATAAGGATATTATGGATCTAAAGACCAACCTTTTCTGTCTGATGACCCACCCTCCCCCACCCCTTCTGCTCATGGAAGAAGATGAATCTTTCCATCTGTGAATTACCCAATATGCATTATTCATGGAGCACTTTTATCAGCCCTATTAGATGCACATGAATCCAGGTAAATGTCAAGTCATCTTCGTTAATCCTTCATTCGGGCTCTTGGAAGTGATACTGCCCTGAGTGGAAATGCATTTGACCTCCCAGAGCATTCACTTTGCCAGAGCCACATTTTGATGAGAAAGTCTAAGTGCTTCTCTGTGGCACAGTCTGGACCCTTACCTTTCTGAATAATTGGGTAGCAGGAGGTGGCCTTGCTGTTTGCGTGTTTCCTTCTGGATCCATATTTAAAATTGAGGGGGAAAAATGACCTATGAGCTCTTCTCACATCCATTTGTGTAATTCCTTGCCTGGTGCAGGTGCCCTGCTCTCTGACAAGCTTTGAGAGTGGCACTGCTTTGCATTTCTCCTCTGCTCTAGGAGATGACTCACTACCTTACATCCTGCACATTTTTCCCAGGAAGGACATATCCAGGGAGACTACCTTTTCACTGTAATCCTCAGACAGATTCCATGACTTTAACATGCTCAGTGTAGTGGGTTTAAAATTTGCCACTTGCTGTTACCTGACACAAGAGCTTTCCTTCCACAAAGACCTGAGTTCTTTGGAAAGGGACTTCAGCCAAAAAAGAGAGAATTCAGGCACCTAAAATCAGGACATTAGTGGGACTTTTCTCATATCTGTGCTAACCTTCAAGCCCATAACTCCACAGTCCCAATGATTTTATACTTTGCAGTGTGTTTAGTCCTAAGTACTTATCCAGCCCCATGGATATGGAATTTCTGCCTGGATGCTGACAGTTCCCAGAGGCTGACTAGAACAGCCTAATGGGGAGGACACTGGCTATCTGTATGGGACATATGGAGACTGGGTGGCATCAGATCTGGGCCATGGGATAGGGAACATGTGAGTGCTCCATCCTGCACAAGGCTGGGCTGCAGAACAGATCTTCGTGATCATAGCTCATGATCTAGGAACCTGTTTTCCATCCTCTAGTATGTCTTGTGCCTTGCAATGGAGTCTGATGTGGAATTATCCATATTTATGCCATGTTAACTTGAAGCAGCCAACTCTGAGAAGTTCCACACCAGCTTTCACCCTGCCCAGTCCCAAGCTGTGTCTCTATAGTGGTTTGTACTGTCAGTAGAGACACCAAAACTCACCTGATGGTCACTCTCACTGAGTTTCTGTGCTTGGTGTGTTCACCCCTTATTGCTCCAGGCCTGGCCATTAATACCTCGCCCAGGGCCATGGGGAGTCTGTGGTGAAGCAGAAACAGAAATGCTGGGCAGTGCCCAAATCCTCAACCCAACCTTCCCGTGTGTACTGCAGTTGTCTTGCAGACTGCCACTACACTGACTATAAAAGAATTAGAAGTGCCAGACAATTTGCCTTCTTCTTCCAGGCTTTCCTGGTTTCTCTCTGTGCATCTCCCTTGTTGATCCCACAAGTAAAGCATAGAGCAAATAGAGGCTGATGCCAGCTGGAGGATTGCTGCAGCACAGACATGGAATGATGCTTCCCCTTGGTATCCTTCTCTTTCATAATCCTTTCCTAATCTGCTGGCAAGGAAGGCAGGACCATATTAGAGCTCCAGCTGCCCATCTCAGATGGATGCAGAGGCACAAGTTTGCACATACGTTACTCTGCTTCTGCCAACTCCACAACAATCACAAAATTTACCATCTGAAATAAGAGTGGTGGAAGCACAGCCCTCGGAGTCTATGGAAATGCAAGAAACTTGCAGGTGTACAGTGGGCAGCAAAAGTGTCTGGAGTGGGTTTGGACCCTTCCTAGCAAATAGGTTATGAAGCAGGCAAACAATTCAAGTACGATAAATGAAATCTATTCATTTCACACTCTTTTCAGCAGGCATTTAAAACTCACCATCTCAGCTTCCTGGCTGCAGGAATCTGGATTAGCTTCTCTGTAAAGCAGCATGGCTTTCTCAGGATGAAACAAAGCTTTTTTTTTAAATCCATATCCTCTGCACAGCAGAAAGCCTCTCCCACATGTTTAAATAAGCACTCAAAAAGTTGTGAAGTGCCCAGCCTGAGTGAGCAGGGCTTGTAATGGGCCAACCCTGATTTACATCAGCGCAGAGAGAAAATAAACCCTTAGGGCAGAGTGGCTGGAAAGTGGCCAGGCAGAAAAGGACCTGGGGGTGCTGTTGGCAGTGGCTGAACACGAGCCAGCTGTGCCCAGGTGGCCCGTGGCACCCTGTGTCAGCAATGGTGTAGCCCCAGGAGCAGGGCAGTGCCCATCCCCTGTGCTGGGCACTGCTGAGGTCACACTTTGTGCTGTGTCCAGTTCTGGGCCCCTCAGGACAGGAAAGCCATTGAGGGGCTGGAGCATGTCCAGAGAAGGGAGCAGAGCTGGAGAAGGGTCTGGAGCACCAGGAGCAGCTGAGGGAGCTGAGTTCATTTAGCTTGGAGAAAAGGAAGCTCGGGGGAGACTTTACCACTCTCTACAACTCCCTGAAATAAGGTTGTAGCCAGCTGAGGATCAGCCTCTTCTCCAGGCAACCAGCGACAGGACAAGAGGAAAAGGCCTCAGTCTGTACCAGGAGAGGTTCAGGTTGAACAACAGATAGAATTTTTTCACTGAAAGGATGATCAGGCATTGGAATGGGCTGATCAGGGAGGTGGTGGAGTCCCGTTCCCTGGAGGTGTTCAATGGACAGCTGGAAGTGGCACTCAGTGCTCTGGTTTAGTTGACAAGGTGATGTTCTGTCGAAAGCTGGACTCAATGATCGTGGAGGTCCTTTCCAAACTTGACGATCCTAAAGAGATTAATAGGAGAAAGTGTCCTACGTTGAGGACAGCTAAATATGAAAACACCAGCTCTCATTTAGCACAGCTCTAAGCCACAAGCTCATAGAATGAATGAGCCCTCTGAGGACGCAGGATGACATGCATGCCTGCTCCCAAGCTCTTCCCAGGCATCCAGAGTTGGTTGCTGTCTGAAAAAGGATGCTGGGCCAGGAGGACTTTTCCTCTGACCCAGCACAGTCATTCTCACAGCCTCCTGTTACTGGCAAACTCTGCAGAAATAGCCAGAGAGCTGGAAAACCTCGATGGCAAGTTTGAGCTTTGTAGGAAAAAGCAGCAAGACCACAGCCTTGTGACTCTGCTGCTTTGGCAAGCAGGGCACAGACATGGCATGGCCCTGAGCTGGGGCAGCTGGCGTGAAGGGAGCTCTCAGCTGCTATTGTGCTGGAAGGTGTCACTACCTGTGGCTGGGGCTTGGAACTAAATGATCTGTAAGGCCCCTTCCAACCCAAACCATTCTGTGATTCCGTGATTCTGTGTTACATGCGGGGTGGAAACAAAAAACATGATTAAGCCTCTCTCTTGGAGAGTCTGGAAATTCTCTGGTGAAAGATAGAGCTACCTCTTCCCAGGAAAGAGGATTTGAAGTAGATTTTCTTACAAGCTTTGTCAATTCTGAGAACCCCCAGACTAAAAAAAACCCAAAAAAACAGCTCTGGAGTGTCTGTCCTTTTTCCACTTAGAAGGGACATGAACATTTTTCCTGGCTTTCTACTTCTCTCCTGGTCTTGCCTTCCTTTTGCCAGTTAAAAAAATTTTACATTAAACAATTTATGACTGAAGCTTCCCTCTTTCTTAAAACACTGGGACCAATAAGAAGGTATTATAACCCCCCTCTTGCCTTCACTGGCCCATCAGGAATGTCAGTGCTACAGTGGCTTGTGTTTTGGTGTCAGGACTTTCAATTTCACACTACAGACAGCCCTATTTTATTATCCATTTTTTATGGATGGGGAAATGAGCATTCTGATAACCAAGGTGCCTAAAAACCATGCAGGGAGGGGAGAAGGCAAGAAACCGAGTCTCCTTTCCAAGCAAAATGAAAGAGCCCCAGAATGAAGCAATTGAATGTGGCTGGTAGGATACACAAACCACAACCCAAAAGATACACTCATGCAATTTTTTAGCTCTGTCAGGATCTAGATAAGCCTATCTGGTAATAGCAGCAGCTGATCCAATGACATGTGCAAAACTCAAATCCGCCAAATATGAGATTACATTTTACATTCAGGAAGCATCTTTCCCTGAGGATAGCATAACATTTTGGAAACTATTAAATATTAACTGGGTATTAAACGAGCCCACTGCATGTGTGACGTGTAAGGGGGCAGTAACTATATTTTTTATGAGACACCTAAAAGCCAGGACAGAGTGATCCATGACAGAGGATTATGCTTCCTGTACCTATCTATTGTAAATGCTAAAAACTATCAAATGTGCTCATATTCTGCATGTCAGCACATACCTGGGATGAAAGAATGTGAACAAACCCAACTGGGAAGTTCCAGAAAAATAGTAAAGAAATTGGGAAAAGGGTTGAATGTCTCCCACCTCTGACATTACACCCCATGGTATTCTGGGCAGATCCCTCAGTGTCTCCCTGCCTGTGTTCTATTCCTGAAACAAGAATATAAGTCTTTATTTTCTTTGCCTGTCTCACCTATTCATGCTACAATCCCCCAGGAAGGGAAGGGGTTATTATTTTGAGTTTGCAAAGCACACACTATGGAAAAGCCCCAGGCCCCAAACGCTGCACTGGTGTGAGCAATAATGAGAGTCAGACTGTTCTTTGCTTCTCACTGCACAGCCCTGGCCACAACACAGGAAATAATGTCTGTTTGCTACCTCTGACAGGTGGAAAACTCTCCCTTCTTTCCCAAAAGGCTTTATCAGTAATCAGGATGGAAAGCTTTCCTGACGGAAGGCTTCTCTGCCTGGCAGAAAGACACGATTATACCCAATCCTGAAGCCAAACCATCAATACCTGATGGACAAGCCCGTGTCCCTCGGGTGTGAGGAGCTCCACGAGCTCACACACAGGTCAGCCCGTTGAGCAGCCAGGGGATTATCCCAGGACAGCAAATCCAGGGGAAGGAAATGCTTGTTGCAGGCTGGCGTTTCACAGAGATCACGAACGCTCGCTGCCTCCAGATTGGGAGGGTTGCAACCTGCTCCACAGAGAGGAAAAAGACCATCTTTTAGCCTGTCAGCAGCAAGGAGACAGATGGTCTTTTATGCACTAATCTTCTTCTATACCCCTAGAAAATCAAGGGATTTTGTCAGTGAGAAACTACATGGCCAAACTCGCTTAAAAGGACGTACTGCAAAATGATTTGGGTCATTATGGATTAGGCAAGATTCCCTCTTCTCTGGGAAACTAAACAACCCTTTGAAAAAGAGCTGTGTCAGACACAATTCTCTTTGATACACTCTGTCCTGCCTTGGCACCTCACAAGGGCCTGAGTGCAGAGAGAGCCTGATCCTCCTCTCTCCCACATCAGTGACCATCGGGGTAATGCAGGAATTGGGAAGACACGCTGGCATCAGGCTCAGAGTGCCTGGTGGGATTGTTCTTCGGGAGCAAATACTACTCAAGGTTTGCATATTATACAAAAACTTGAACAGCAACCTCTAATTTTCCCTTTTTTCTTCTGTCTCCTCTCCCCTGCTGGGCTCTAAAAGACATTGGAAATCAACTCTCCAGAGGTTAAAAGCTGAAGCACAAGAGCATGTTGGCCAACATGTCTTATTTTCTTCTCCCAGGTGCTCCCTCTAGTAACCATTTCATTCATTCCATTTGAAATCCCATTGTTGTTAATCCCACTCATAATGGGAAAGGAAATATTAGAGTTGAGCAAATAACTTCATGGTGACTGACATTATCCAAGGAATTCACTGTACTTGTCAGCCACCTTTTCTGAAATTTGATCATAGAATAATAGAATTATTTGGGTTGGGAGAGATCTTAAACCTGATTTATTTCCAGCAGGAACACTTTCCACTAGACCAGGTTGCTCTCAGCCCCAACCAGCCCAACTTTGCCACAGCTTCTCTGGATAGTGTCAGGCGTCATACACTGATCAGCAACATTAAAATGTAAGCTCAGTTGTGTATTTATCACTGGCTCTAAAGGTTGCATGGCCTTGATTCACATCTGGATGACCATGACCACCCAAAGAGCCCTTTTCCTGCCATCCACTGCCCCAGGTCACTTTGGAGTTCACTTTACTCATCCTTTTTGATCTGTGTATTTTTTCTCAGCTTCACAGAACTTAAAGCCAGAGGGTTTTCTGGAGTAGTCTAATTCAAATTTTCCAAATTTCACCCAGTTTCTCCTGAATAAATTCAGTAACCTATGCTGAATGAAATGGACGTGGTTCCTGGAAGCGTAATGAAGCGAGGATGAAAGAAGTCTTTCTGTGAGCAGAGGAGGTAAAAACCCAGCTTTGTTACAGGTTTGTGCCTTCACAGATCAATTGCAGCTCTCCCTCTGAGACTCTCAGTGTCTTGCTGGGTGAGAAACAAGGTGTGTTATCCCTGTTTCAGAGAGATGCCTGCCAGCCTGTGGGCCAGAGCCTGTGAGGCTGGCCAGCTGCCACCAGATAAATGGTCTAATGTCAGTTCTTCCTGTCTTTTCAATTCAGAGAGTGCTAATTCCCTTCACCACCCTGTGGATATCGAATTCTCTCCGAATCTCCTACCTCCTCCCCTTCAAATCTCTTCTGGGACTGACTGAGCTCCAGAAGTCAGGAGAGGATGGAGGGAGGAGCAGGAGGACAGCTGGGTTTGTAGACACAAGATCACGTAGCTGTGCCTTCTTAGGAAGATAATAATGAATGCAAACAGGACTGAGGAAGGAGTGAATTCAGTTAATGGAAGAATGTTTATCTTTATTCATTAAGCTCTAGGGGGAAAAAAATCACACAAAGAAATAAAGCCCATCTCTATTATATTCACCTGTATTCACTCAAGCAATAGGATTTTGGGACTGATCCTCAGCCAGGGTCAGTAGCTGGCCCTATCCATAGTAAATTTATATTTGTGTCTCAACACAATAAATGAAGAGTGAATCCTTGCTGAACTGCAGATCAAAAAGCCCACTGGTAGATTTTTAAAATCTATTTTATTTCTTTCTAGGTAAGTATTTGGAAATTCTGATTTTCCTAGTTTTAAGCCTTATGTATATAGTTTTATGTATTTTTGAGAGCTCTAGACTGGCACCAGCCACCCTGAAGTTCCAGTGCTTCTTATAAGCCCTCCTTTAAGAATTAAATATTTGCTGTGTCTTCCCCTGTGAAACATCAGCTTTTCTACCCACATTCTGCTTCCACGAGCCCTGCAGTAGCATTGTCAGAAGCACCTGTACTTCACTGAGATGGAGAAAAGAACTGTGATTATCAAATAATTTACAGGCAGAAAGTAATCAGATAGAGACAAAGCAATTTTACTGGCAGACCAAAGTGGAAATCATGGCAAGCCTTGCAGAACAAGTGGGGAGGAAGGTGGAAGGAGACACAAAAGTGAGTCCTTATGCAAGGGCAGAAAACCAGCTCCAACGTCTCTATAAAGTATTCTTTCTAGAAAGGGAGATTTTGGTGTTGTCTGGCAGTATTGCCCAATGGAAGTACATGGGAAATGGGGTGAGTTGGAGGCAGTCTTTTATCTGAAATAGAGGCACTGAATTTGGGATTGTCAGGAGCTGCTCTGTGATCCAATACCCTCAACAGGGCAGCACCATTAAGGTCACAGAACCACAGAATGTCCTGAATTGGAAGGGACCCACGAGGATCAGCAAGTCCAACTCCTTACCCTACACAGGACAATCCCAACAATCCCACGCTGTGCATCCCTGAGAGCAGTGTCCAAACACTCCTGGAGCTCTGGCAGCCTTGGGGCCGTGCCCGTTCCCTGGGGAGCCTGGGCAGTGCCCAGCACCCTCTGGGGGAAGAACCTTTTCCTGATCTCCAACCTAAACCTCCCCTGTAGCAGCTCCATCCATTCCCTCGGGTCCTGTCACTGGCCACCGGAGAGAAGCCTGTTGGTGTGAGAGAAAGAAAACAGACATTTTATCCGCTGTGTTTGTAGCACCTCTTTTTTTGGGATGCTTCAAGAAGAGTTAAGCTCTAACCAGCACTGGCTCTAACACAGGACACGTGTTTTACAACATCCCTTTCTCTGAGGAACAATCACTCGCAGAGGTAAAGAGCTTTTCCTCTGCATTGGTTGCTGCACTGATGTAACTCTGTTCCCTGCATCTGTGCTGCATAAAGCATAAACCCACGCTGTAGAGATGTGCTGCAGCAGTGAGAAAGTGGTTCCCTGTCAGTGTCTTGAGAGCCCCAAGAAATGAGGCTTCTCCTGCAACAGCCACACAGGAGTAGCTGCATTTTTCTTGAAAAGCCGAATTTTTGGTGACCAGCAATTTGGGTCTCTGAAGGACCAAAGGCAACTCAAACTCAAACATGCAAAGCTGCAGCTGCAGTTGTAGCAGTCCAAGCAGTGACAACCCCAAGATTCTTTCAGTAAAAAAGGCAGGAAATTCTTTCAGGATATGATGGTCTGTAAGCACAGCAGCACATCACTGCATAGATCAATTCACAGGCACTTACCAAGAAGAAATTTTTTTTTGTTAATATTTGTTTAAAGCAAGCCAACTATGCAATATGTGATTTATATAATATGCCACCTGTCCAAATTATTGATTTCATTTTTAAATGAGTGAGAACATTTACCTGAGTTCCCAGCTGAGACCTCCTTTTAAGAAATAAAAGAAGATACAACCTTAATTCCTGCTTTCAGTTCAGAAATGAAGTGGGATTTTTCAATCAGACTTGCTGCAAAATCAGAATAGCAGCAAATGCCCCATTGTGTGGTGTGCATTGACAGAAAAATCCCAGATAAAATCCTGCTTTGTGACTTATTCACAAAAGGGAGAAACTGTGGAATCACATGATTTTTAATTTTAAAGTGCTGCAGAATCTGAACAATAAGTGTTAGATTATAATGCATCTGAAAAGGTGTTGCTGTAAATGAAGGTACTGTGGGAAAATTTCCCCTGACTGCTAGGGAAGAGAATCAGCACAGGATAAGGTCCAAATCCGTCTGCCTTAACTCCCTGACTGTCACCTCAACTATTCATTTAATAATTTTTTTCCACCTTAATAGCGCTGAGGTTTCTCTTTTACCTTCAAATTGCCCTAGAAACTTTAATCATTGCAGGGATTACAATAACCATTTCAAATTAATGCTGTAATTCAGAGCATACAGGTTTGCAGAAAACATTATCACTTCTCCTGAAATGAAAACTGCACAGCCTTAAGTGTAGCGTTATTATCATTTTTCTGTAATTAACTGCTGAAGATTTGACTTAAATTTACGAAGACATAGGTCAAGTTAATTGTCTTGTTGCTTAGCAAGAGAGAAGGAGAACTCAATAGGGTTACTGGAGCAGCAGCTACCTATGGTTAATAAAGATTTTGAAATCCTGGTTTGTTGAGACCCATACAGCTTCAAAAAGATGATTTCCCACAGCCTGCAGAGTTGCAGGAACAATGACTTGTTTCCAAAACTTCTGCAGATGAACAATGAAGTCTTTGCAATTAAGCCCAGGGGCGTGTAAAAGCAACACAAAAAGCTCTGTAGGCTGAAGATTTGCAGTCTGCATCTCCTTTGTTTGCTCAGAACAAGGTGCATAAACACCAGATGAGGTTTGCTTCTGGGTTGTTTTGGTCTTTTTTAATAAAAAAGGAAATCACATGTTTTAAAATATAAGCTGATTTTCCAAAGGGATCAAAGAGACAATCCCTAAATGGAGCATTATGAGTCAGACATCCAGTTAGTGTTAAGGATTTGGTTCTTGCTGATACAGGTATTTTACTGCTTAGAGTAGTTTAGCAGTGTCAGTATAAGAAGGGGGTGTTGGTTTAGGGGGTTTCTTTGCTTGGTTTTAGGTTTTTTGGGGTTTTTGTCTGATTATTGGTTTTGGGTTTTGGGGTTTTTTTTAGTACTTTTAGTTCAGGTTGGACAAATCCCTTTTCCACTCAGGCAGGAACAAGGATGCCAGTGTCACTGTCTTGGTGTGAATTCACAGAAGGTTGACTTGAAGAGTTTAATTCACCCTTTGTCAGCAAGTCCTTGGGAATTTAGATTTCTAGTCCCTGTGTCAGTGGAATTTAGGTTGCTTGAAGACAGATACGACTACATCTGTGAGAAAACACCTGAGCTTAAAAATCATGTTTATTAATGAATGTAAGGATGGCTCTCTAAATCTGCAATTTGTCAGTCATGCAAAAGTGTCAGCAAAATGTGTCTTAATCACAGAATTCCAGAATGCTTTGGGCTGGAAGGGAACTTAAAGCCCATCCAGCTCCAACCCCCTGCCATGGGCAGGGACATCTTCCACTATCTCAGTTTGCTCCAAGCCCCATCCAACCTGGCCTTGGACACTGCCAGGGATCCAGGGGCAGCCACAGCTTCTCTGGGCACCCTGTGCCAGGGCCTCACCACCCTCACAGCAAGAATTCTTTCCCAATATTCCATCCAACCCTGCCCTCTGGCAGTGGGAAGCCATTCCCTGTGTCCTGTCCCTCCATCCCTTGTCCCAAGTCCCTCTCCAGCTCTCCTGGAGCCCCTTTAGGCCCTGGAAGGGGCTCTGAGGTCTCCCCTGGAGCCTTCTCTTCTCGAGGTCAGCACCCCCAGCTCTCCCAGCCTGGCTCCAGAGCAGAGGGGCTCCAGCCCCTGGAGCATCTCCAGGGCCTCCTTTGGATTCTCTCCAGCAGCTCCACATCCTCCTTATGCTGGCCCCAGGGCTGGAGGCAGCTCTGCAGGTGGGGTCTCACCTGAGTGGGGCAAAGAGGCAGAATTCCCCCTCCCCTGCTGCCCATGCTGTGGGATCAGCCCAGGATAGAAGGAGGTAATTAGAGATGTGCCAATTAGCACCCCAGATTTGCACTGATCATCTTTGCTAATGCAAAGAGCTGATAAATTTACCTCCATACATAGAAACATAAAGAAGCCAACCAAAAGCTGTAATGCTCATTGCCCTACCAGTCAAGTTATTTCTCCAAGAGATCGTAGAAGAAAGAGGAGGATGCTGCTTTATCAGCCTTGAAAACTGCAGAGGTACCTAAAAAGCCAGAGGAAAAAGTCTGGAAACACCTGGTGGCTGCTGTCCTTCTGATTCCTGTCAGATGTCACGTCATCTGAGCTGCAAGCAGGCTTTTGACCCACCAGTAGCTTCTCCATGGAAAGGAATGTTCAAATTACTAAAGTTGAATGAAAAACTGGCTGGAAATGAGAACAGTATGAGCTGGATCTATTTTTCTGAAGAAAAATTATCTACCTATCCCAGACACCTGCCTTAGGATGAGAAGCAAATCCTCCAGAGGTGCTTACTTCTCTACAACAGCCATTGAGAGTCCAAATAACCACTTTGAAAGGTGCCAGACTTCTGGAGAGCTGCAACAGCTCAAGAATAAATCTGATCCCCTGAGTGACCCACGCCAGCCCTTCAATCTTCACTGTCCTCTGTAGCCCCTTTGCATGGCCACTTAAGACTGAATAATCCTAACACTTGGGGGAATCCCATATATTCAGGAGGACCATTTATCCGTAATCTCCTCCTCCTGTTCCTGGTTTTCATCATGTTTCTGGAATACACACTGGTGGTGTAGTTTTATATTCCTTCCCCCTACCAGAATCTGGCTGCAAAGAGATTTTTCTCTCTGTAATATAACCAAATAAATTAGCATCCAAAAGAAA
This sequence comes from Pachycephala philippinensis, assembly GCA_013397055.1. Lineage (NCBI taxonomy): Eukaryota > Metazoa > Chordata > Aves > Passeriformes > Pachycephala > Pachycephala philippinensis. The sequence continues at coordinate 14,242 of VWZT01028048.1, read as the reverse complement.
TTTCTATCAAAGACTGCAAGCCTAGAGGCACAGGAAAATTGGTATTCCTGCAGAAGACAATTATTTGGTTTAAGAAGGATAAAGATTCTGCAGGGATTTGATACCAGCTTAAAATTTGCAGGGGTGTTAGAGCTATAAATCAGGAGGAAAGTAAAAAGCCTCAGATGGTCCAATTTGCTGGCTATTTTACCTCCACATTTATTTTAGAAAATATATCTAATGGCAAACAAGGTTTGTTACTGCTGGGTTTGCCTGTACTGCAGTAGCATCTAAAATACTGCTGGAAGCTTTCCAAGCTTGGCATAAGTTTCACTATCACTGAAAATTGTGCATTGCCTCTCTTTCGTGCACCTCAGAAGAGTGTGGCAGGAGAAAGAAGTCTCATCAATTGACCAAATATTGCTGTCCTGACCTGGAGCAAATCCTGGAACCTGGGTCCTAGTCCAGGTTTTGGAAAAACAATTAATTATTGCAGGTGCTTCAGGTGCTCAGCTAGAGACACCTTGAAGAAGGCTGAATTTCAGAACTTGCTATGCTCTGAATATAATTAGTGGCTTTCAAAAACCTTGGCTTTCCTGATGCTTTCTGATGAGGAAAGAATCTTAAATTCCCATGGACGGATTTATTTTATCTGTGGTTTGGGTTTTATTTATTTGCTGGTCTGCTATCGTTTGGGTTGGGTTTTTATGGGGACCAGGACTGAAAGGTCATTCCTAAAAGGCTGTATTATATGTTTTGTTTTAAACATTTATTCTACTGAACAGTAATGTTTGCAACATCCAGACACAGAACATTTTGGGTAAAATGAAAGCTGAAATGCCACTCTGATCCCTTGACAGGGGTTTGAGTGTGTTCCCTTTCCCTTTAAACCATTCATTTTACAGTCAAAAAAATTCTCTCTCACAGATCTGTGATCTGTTCCAGCAGGCTAGATCCATATAATTCACATGTTGGCACCAGAATTATATTTCTCCCATGGAATTAACCACTCAATCACCAAATAATGCAGTGCAACACAATATATTTGACATTTTTAATACATATCCATTTTATTTCAGATAAGCCTAATTGCACTCTGCTGGGCCCTTTCAAGACACACAGTATGATTTTATTCTCCTAAGCTCAGTGCTCTGAAAGAAGCCTGACCTGAGATTCAAAAAATCTCACCATAATTTCAAAAGGCACAAAACTCCTGCGTTTTCCCCTGATACTGAGCTTACCTTCTTGTACTGTTTGTCATCGTTTCCTGCCAGGAAAAAAAGAGAAATCCACTTGGGAATTCATATAAAAAACCTGTGGATTTGTAAGTCTAAAATTAGCTTCTCAGACTGATTTCTGTGTCCCTCTGCACAGGTGGATGACACCAATTTGTCTTTCCTTGTTGGCTGTTGCTGTCACTCCCTCCTGGAAGGCTCCAGGTTGGTCAGGCACAATTTGGTGATACCCTGCTGGCTGTCTCAAATCACTTCTTTGTCTTGCACGTGCCTTAACATTGCTTCCATGAGGATCTGCTCCATGATTTCCCCAGGCAGAGAGCTTCCATGAGGATCTGCTCCATGATTTCCCCAGGCACACGGGTGAGGCTCACTGCTCTGTAGTTCCCCGAGTGCTCCTTTCTACCCTTTGAAAATAGTCTGGTTGTCACCTTCTGGTAGCTGTTTTTAACACTTTAGCCCCCAGTATACAGATTAGAGATGAGAAACAAGACCTCAGCCCTGCCTTGAAAGCCTCTGAATCCCTTTCAGGTTATCTCAGGATTCACAACAACCTATATTCAGAAATCCATGACCCATGCCTCAAAAATCAATGCTGAATTCTGCAAACGTGAATACACTTCTGCTCTGAAAACCAGCAAAGGGAGAGAAGTGCCTCTTCTTTTACAAGTATCTCCCTGGCATTCAGGTTGTGGGATGGTCTCCACCAATTATAGAGGGATCCTACTTTAGGGAATCCTTGTGAAGTCTGGGAGGCTGAATCTGGGTCTCTCTCTATCAGCTCGGCAGCAGTTGAGGATCTGGCTGCTACCCTGCAGTGTTGCAGTCCTGGGAATGTGGAAAAGGTCACTCTTCACCTCAGTCCTTCTCTACTTTCTTTGTTTCATCTGTTCTTACCCTGCTTTTTATCTGGATTTCCTTTTATTCCATTTCTACTGCAAGACTCGGCTGCTCTGCTGGCTGCAGTCGGGGAAAATCCTTATGATGACACAGTCAAAGGGATTTGACACTCTACAACGCTAAGGGCAGCGCCTGGGAAGGGCAGAGTGAGGCAGCACAGATCCTGGATGTCAGATAACACTAGCAAAGGGTAAAGTTTGACATCATTTTAGCATGTTTTTTGTCTTTCAAAGCAAGCTTTGCCCTGCACTTCAGCCTGTGTTTCATATGGTGACCAATCGGCTCTATGTGTGCTTTCAACGTTTTTATTTAATAAAACCTTGTGATATTCCCTTCGTTTCACTCCAGCCCCCACTTTGTCACCATCTTTTAGTCTCAAAAAACTAGAGAGAAAACTGTTGCTTAACTCTTGAGAACTGTTGCCCTCTTTTCTCCTCATTTGTAGTCATATGTTAACTCCTACATTCATTAAGATAAGGATTTTAAACCATGCAGACCTAATTGCACCTTCTTTCATAGTTAAATGTCCAAGTGAGTGCATTTTGGGAATGATGAGTGAGTTTAGATCAAGTAGTTACTTATCTCTGTCATTAAACCCCATTGTTTAGGGTGTTTTTAATCTTGGATTGCATTTTGCATAAGCAATTATGACCCGAGGCCAAACCTTACAACAGCGATGCACCAAGCTCGGCACCACTCCTGTGTTTAGCACACAGATAAAATGATCTCATTTTTTTCGAGGTTGTTGAAGACCCTTAAATTCTAGTGCTGTTTCTGGGATCTCCACATGCTAATTACGACGAAAATTCATGCAATGTTTAGATAGACAGACTAAGGTACCTCATTGCTGTTGCCTAAATCCAAACCTAAACATTCATTTTAAAAAACCCCTTTTTATTTTTTAAGTACCTTGCTAGTGCGTAGTGAACAATTTGATGAAAATGGAGGCTTTTATTCAATTACATTCATACAATTTGCCCAGTTTGTATCTTTTTCAAGCCTCAGTATAATTGCCTATGCTTTATTCCTTCCCTGCAGCTGTGTTCCTGAATGTATTTCATGGACTGTTGAAGTGCGTTCCCAAAACGTCCTCTAAGGATGCTCAATCTTACTTAAGCAATGAATTAAATTTTTTCACTGAGTCATGGTTGTATTGGACAAGAAGGAATCTATTTGTCAAGATGTCTTGATTTCTTAACATTTTTGAGCATTTGGGTCATCCATTTCATCAGCTGTTGACATCTGGACTATACTAAACCACAGAAAAAGGAAATTACAGTGACATTCACATCTGCTTAGGCCTTGTTAAAGCTCTTGAGTGCAGTCCTTCTTGCAAAGAGTGCACTTCTGAGATACTTATTTATAAAGAATAATCAGTCCAAAAGCCCTCTCTGCTGCCATGACTTTCAGGATTCTTACAATGCAGCACATTTTCTTGTCAGAGAATCACAGAATTGTGGAATGGTTTGGAGTGGAAGGGATCTTAAAGCTCATCTAGTTCCACTCCCTGCTGTGGGCAGGGACACCTTCCACTAGCCCAGGTTGTTCCAAGTCCCATCCAGCCTGGCCTTGGACACTTCCAAGGATCCACAGCCACAGCTTCTCTGGGCACCCTGTGCCAGGGCCTCCCCACCCTCACAAGTAAATAATTTTTTTCTAATATCTCATCTAAAGCTACTCTCTGTCAGTGGGAAGCCATTCCCCCATGTCCTGTCACTCCAGACCCTTGGAGTCTCTCTCCATATTTCCTGTAGGGTCCCTTCAGGCACTGCAAGGCCACAATTAGGTCACCCCAAAGCCTTCTCTTCTCCAGGCTGAACAATCCCAGCTCTCCCAGCCTTTCCTCCCAGCAGAGCTGCTCCATCCCTCTGATCATCCCAGTGCCTCCTCCGGACTCTCTCCAGCAGCTCCACCTCCTTCTTGTGCTGGGATCCAGGAGCTGGAGGCAGCTCTGCAGGTGGGGTGTCACCTGAGCAGGGCAGAGGGGCAGAATCCCCCTTCCCCTGCTGCCCACACTGTGGGATCAGCCCAGGACCCCGTTGGTTTCTGGGCTGATCCCAAAGCACACGGCCAGGTCATGTCCAGCCTCTTGTCCTACTGGGGCATTTTTTGCTTGAACACACAGGAAAAATTTATCAGTTTAAACCATTTGGGCTTAATCTTGTTCAGATTTCCTTGCCATGAATTACAGATTAAAGGCATTTCCACATTTCCAAGGTTCCATTGCACTCAGGGACTTGCCCAACCCAGCACCTGTCTGGCTGTAGTTAAAACATCACTAGCTGAGCTCAGGTGAGTAGATAGAAGCCACAATTAACATGTTTGGGTATTTTATCTGCGGGAAGGTAAAGGAACACTTTGCAAGCATTTAAACCTCCAGCAGCTCTCTTTAGCCTGACCAGAGCAGTAAATTAAAATCCCAAACCCCAATTATGGAATGTAAACACTTTCATAGGAAAGCCTTTACGTGTGACGTTTTGTTCTGAACGCACTTGTGTCTGTGACTTTTGTAAATGTTCTTTCTCCCTGGGGACGACTGACTTACATCAGGCAGCAAAACTCCTCAAGGAAGCATTTATCCAGTAAGCTCTGCCTGTGACCTTCTTACCTCACATGGCTTCATGCATCTTCCTGCCACATCCAGCAGCTGAAGGCCGTACATCATCCAATATTCCAGCCAGCCACCAGCAGAAGCTTTATATCAGATGGAGACACTGGGCCAATATCCAGGATATTTGCAATGCACCCTCGGTGCCAAGGGATTGTATCAGTGGGGGAATCAGAACGTTGTTATTGTTTAAAACCACCTGTAAATATTAGGACAGCTTGTTCACCAGCAGCACTGTGCCCCCATTCCAGTGACAGGTTTTGATCTGTTATCTTTAGATCCCAGCTGGATTTTCAGAGCTGAGTGTTGACAGCATATTAACTTTGTTATGCTTTTCAAGTTAACTGCAGAAAGTCAACAAGGAGAGCTTGGGGGGTTTAATACAATGTTTTTTGCATTGTTACACTCACATTTATTTTATTATCAGACTTAAAGAAAGGTTATTTCAATGCACAGCAGTGGAGAGCAGGTTGGCAGACCTAAGAGAAGATCGCAGAAAACAAATGTACTGGTGGGACAGAGGGGCTCAGAGGTGACTTGTGCAGATCTGAGCCAGGTTTGAGTATACACTAAAAGCACATTAAAAATCTTTCATCCACTTTTCCAACCAACCAGGCTGCAAAAATATTTTCTTCTTCACTGAGCAGCCTGGAAAGAATCTGATTGCTTCTGAAATTAGGTGCTCAAGGGCTTTCTCACACCCATCTAAGGCAGTGGATAGGTACTCCTGTTCTCCATGGCAGTGGGACCCCAATCAGGTTTGTTTCTGTGATGTGCTTGCAATGCTTTGTCTGAGTTTTAGCCACGTTAAGGGGAATTGTGGAAATACTACATCTCTCCTGACACTTTAGGCACTGTCCTAGGTAAATGTAAAAGAGCCAGAAGTGAAATCCAACTCACAACTCACATTTTCTTATCACAATCCTAACTTATTTTTTGACCACTAATGCCGAAAAAAAGAAGGTAATATTTTTGCTGTCTGTGAGAATAACCAGGAGTCTCTGAGTTCACATTATGCACCTTAATCATTCCAACAGCCAGTGTGATTTAAGAATGACCTGGAGCAGCACAATATTTGAAAATTATGCCCCTGGTAACGGGGATGAACATCCATACCAGAACCTGACAAGTTTTTATCTCCACCGCGGGGGAGAGTTTAACTTTGCATCACTCCCACATGACATGACAGGACATTCTACTGAGTGTTCTTGAACTTCATTTCCTCTCTGCTAAGATCTCACTGCCTTACCTACTGCAGCTTCAAGGGAAAAAAAGCAAAGAGGGCAACATTTACAGCCCCTTCTGCTCCAGGAATGCAGAAAAAAATCACATTATCATTTTTGTCTGTGAAGCAGTATGTGGATTGATTTGCAGCCTGTCCTGCAGAGAGTATCAGAGGAAGAGAAAGCTCTCCTTTGACTAGTGAAAGCAGCAGAAAGCCTTGAGAATTTACAGCAAAGACCACTCGTTTATGTAGATGCATCTTAAAGCTCAGCACCTGACCTAAGGTCATTGTCTGGGTTCTCAGCAATCAATGGAAAAGGATTTTGGCACCTGTGGAAGTACCATTGATCCCATCCTTAGATATCGATTTCAAATAGGTGGGATGCTTCCTTTCATTGACTGCAGATATGGGTTATACAAAACGCTCCAGTAATGCTGTTTCAGTGCCTGTATTTCAGTATCCGTGCATCCCTGTGTGGATAACAGGCTGTCTGATGGCCTGGCAGGGCAGTCCTGCATGGTCTGTGAAGGGGGATTAAAAGAAAAGGCTGGAAATCTTTTTGCCCATTGAATGACTTCTGCTGGCTTAGAGCCAAGCCTTGAGCTTAAACAGAACTGTTTCCATTTGGGAAAAAAAAGAAATCCAATGTATCATCCAATCAGTAAAGGTGGCAGAATAGACATAGAGGGAAAGAGCAGCAACAAGTCCTCAGCTGTTCCTTTTGCCATGCCTAAGACACATGAGTGGCATGAGCTGTGAAAAGTAAATATCAGTATTTCTCCTGATTATATGAATTTTGAGCTGAGGATGGTCAAGCTTTGTGGGAGGTGTTTTCTTTCCATCTATTTTTTAAATCCCATTTGATTTGATTTTGTGTAGCTCTCCTATTTCCCGTACAAGATGCTTGTTTTTGTTGATTGAAGGTACGTGTGCTTTGGCAGCAACTTCCTAAGGACAAGAGAACAAAATTCATAGAAAACTGCCTCAGCACTGCTCAGTACCTGGCAGGATGAGGAAAACTAAAAGGTAGGTTTGTAATACCTGCATTTACCTTCGTGTGTTTGTACCCACACTCCCACTAAGAAATTATCACCTCAGCTTTAGGACACACTTATTGCTCCAATGCCATCACATTTTTACCCATCCTGGTAGGGCTGGTGAGTGCTCCAATGTCCAGAGTTTCCACACCTTCTGGGCTGCACCTCACCTGTCATCTCTTCCTGTGGCACCTAAAAACTTATTACTCACTTGAAGAAGGGAGAGCAGATGGTGAAGGATGAAAAACAAAAGGCAAACAAGAACAATGGTCTCAAACTTCTTCTGGAGTTGTTTTTATTGTGGTGAAGATGCATTGGAACAGATGGTTTCATTAAGAGCCTGATCTAAAGATGATGGAAGACTAGAAAAACTTTCCTCGATCTTGATGAAATTTTCACTGGTTCTGGAAGACCAGACCTCAATCAGAAGACCCCCAGTGTGGGTTTCCAGTATGAGCAAACTTTTTTCCTGCTTAGGGGAGAGGTTTTTGTGGATCTAGATGAGTTAATATATCCCATAGCCCTAAAGTTATGAGTTAAACCTGCACTGAATGGAGGGAGCTTATAAAGCCTTGGAAATAACTCCTCTGGAAGTGTGACTGCAGCCACAGCATTCACAGCATCTCTGAGCTGGAGGGCAGCACTTCTCACTCACTGTTGTTTGAATAATTGGAAAATCCCTCACCCGTTGCTATTTCATGGCCACAGCCACAATCCTCCCCTGAGCTGCTGTGGATGCTTCATTTCCATTTAATAGGATGAGAACCATGTGGCTGTGAATCATCTGCTGCTGTCTCTGCTGCCTTCACATGAGCACGTTCGCTGTGTTCCATCAGCCACGGTCCAAATTGATGGCAGGGCTCACACCTCATTTCCACACGTGAACTTTTTGAGATTGGGAACATTTCCCTTGCCAGCCTCCTCTGTTCCAGAGGCCTGCTAATCTTTTTATTTTATTATATTTTTTTTTTGGCTGCCATTGTGCGCTAGAAACTTTACAGACAGACAAGGTACCGTCGTTCCCCAAAGCTTTTATTAACAGTACTTTTTCTGTCTGTCCAAGGTTTTCTGCCACATTTATTTCCATGCACGCTCCCGGCCATGTGTGTGGGTGAGGATGCCTGTAAATCACTGTACAACCCTAACTGCACTCCTAAAATGCAGTCCCACAGTGCTTTAGCTCAGCCAAACCACAGCTACTGCAGTCACTCTCTCTCCTTCACCCCCAGCCTCACGTTCCTGCCTTCATCTTCCAACTGGCACTACCAGATTTTTTTAGAAACATTGATATTTTATGCCATATCATGTAGTGAGGTAGCTCAGGATGCTGATGCAGCTAGGAACCAGTCAGGCTGGATTTTGGGCAGTCCGTTTTCCTGAGCCATGTCCTTAGGATATCAGAATTAAGGATATAAAGCTGTAACACCCAAAGGAGGGCCACAAAAATGGTGAAGGGTCTAGAGGAGAAGCCATAGGAGGAGTGGCTGAAGGTTTGTTCAACCTGGAGAAGAGGAAACTGAGGGGAGACTCATCGTGGTCTTCAACATCCTCATGAGGGGCAGCAGCAATCTCTGTTCTCTGTGAACAGTGACAGGACTCAAGGAAATGGCATGAAGAGGAGGTTTAGGATGAATATTAGGAAAAGGTTCTTCCCCCAGAGGGCGCTGGGGCACTGAACAGACTCCCCGGGGAATGGCCATGGCCCTAAGGCTGCCAGCTCAAGAACTGCTTGGACTATGCTCTGAGGCTCAGGGTGGGATTTTTGGGGTGTCCTGTGCAGGGCCAGGAGCTGGACTTGATGGTCTCTGGGGGTCCCTTCCAACTCAGGATATTCTACTCTGTGATTCATGATTATCCTGTATTGATAAAGCAAGCCAGGAAATGAGACCATGTGGAAAAGAATGGGATTGAGGGCAATAAACCAAATTTCCAGTGGCTTTTAAGCACCCAATGCCTCTCCTCTGCGTACATGAGTGCATGCTTGTGTTTGTGGATGTTTATTTCTAGGTACACACAAATAAAAATCCATAGATCAAGCATTCCTAGACTGTTATACATAAGACTGGGAATATAAAAATACCAGTAAAAGTTTGATGGTCTCTGGGGGTCCCTAAAGAATTTCAATAATTTGAAAGATCCCATTGAGAGGCTTTGACAGGAGCTGCAAGGTGACAGATCTGTTACTAACCCTGACCTCCCTGGAGGTGTTGTTGGGTAAATGCCTCCAGGTGTTAATTAATTAGTCAGTGATTAACACTGCCCAGCTCATCAGGAGCAAGGAGCTGTACCTGGTGATTCCCAGCTGATTCCCAGCTCCTTCCATTACCCGTGGGATGGACACAAGTGGGGCCAGCACCTGTGTCTCCTGATGAGGTATGAGGACAAGGTCTGGGGTGAGTACATAAAGGAATGGTGAGGAGGTAGCTTGGGGCTGGGTTATGTGGTTATAAACGACAAAAACAAGGTTTTACAGCTGGTCCAGTGGAAACTGGGATGCTTCTGCAGTAACCCTGGGTGGATGCAACCTTTCTGTGAAGTAGGAGAGACACTGCTCTTGCTGCCACGTGGAGAAGGTGCCTTCCCCTCTGCACAGTGGAATACAAATCACCTTCTCCTACCTCTAGCAGCAGTGGTTCCCTCAAGAGGAAAGCAGCAGTTTGACCACCTTCCCAAGGTAGACCCTTTTGCTCATTCATTTATGTTCCTTTTTGTTCCCTGTATTTGCTGTGGGTTTTTTTCCCTCTTTCTAATGTTTTCTACAACAGTAAAATTCAACCCCTCTGCAAACAACCTCTGCTAATATTGATTCACCCTTTATTACAAATGCATTAGTTGTGCAATTATTGCCTTTGCTTAAGATTTCACTTCTGTCCCATGACCTACAGCTAAATGAATGCTTTGTTCTCTCTCTGCACGAGATGTTTACTACCTTTTCTAGCACTTATCAAACACCTCCCATACAGCAAAGATGCTCTTTCCTTTGCTTGTTTTTAGGTTAGCAGTGGTTGTGAATGTAAAAATTAACATCTATTCCCTGCTTCTGAAAGCCAGTAAGTTTTGCCTCATGGGTTGATAGTTTTTTATCCCAGCTTTGGAGTCATTTGACAACCAATTTTTTGTAACTGGTGTTGATTAATAACTGGAAAATAGTAATCACTGGTGGAATAGGCAAAAATGTCATTATTTTGATATGATATATTGTACTACAGTTTGACTAAGCACTTAACAAATATACAGATACTTGATGGAAAAAATACTTCTTGAAGGGTGAATTTAAACTCCCTAAGCAATTTCTTTTGCTTCCTTCTTTTGACTATGGAGAAAACCTAAGATCACTTAAGTCTTGGTATAGTCCTCTCAGTTAAATGCCTTTAAGTGGGTGGGATGGATCAGTAGAAAGATGTGACTCTCACTGAAGAACTTGATTTACAAAACTTCTGGGTTGTTTATTTTTCCTTTTAAGTTTTCTATGTGAGAGGATTTTGCTCTTGTATCTCGGGGAAAAAAATTATATAAGTAGACCAATGAATTAAGGATGTGGCACTGCATAAAGCAGGAGAAAAAGAATGTCTGGATCCCACCTCCAGCCAAAGAGACCTCAATGTGCTGTTGAGATGCACAGGAGCACCAAGTCAGCAGAGCAAGGAAAGCCAGGGAGTGCTGCTCCAGGTTCTTGAACTGTTTGGCATCAAATACAGCAGGGAATTTGGTTAAAGTGCTAATCCATGGCTGCCCAAGCTGTTTCATCCCTAACATGTTCCATGGTGTCCTTTTGTCAGCAAGTGGTTGCTTGGGAGTGGTCTGGGAATGGGGCTGCTCTTGGGACATTGTGTGGAGAACATGTGAACTTTCTTTCCACCTTGGACAGTTCTCCAAAGCTGTCTCAGCAGGCTTTGTGTTCCCAAATACACTTGGATGACCTCGTATCAAATCTCACAAAGGCAGTTCGGGTCTGCAGAGTTTTTTTTTTTATTCCCCTTTTAATTTAGCAGTAGAGAGGCAGCCTCCAAGAATAAAGCAAACACTTCGCTCAGCACAAAAATGTGTTCTTAATCTGAGTATCTTCTGCTTTCAAAAAGCAAGGATAATAACATTTGGAAACCACCTGAATTTCCAGGAAGATCTCCCAATATCTGCCTGCTGGAAGCTGCATTAGAGCACCTCTGAAACCCTCCACAATGACAAAAAGAGATTACACCAGAGTAAGTTTAGCTGTAGCCATGGTGTCCTCAAGAAAGTCTGAACTCATTTTATGATTCTGGACTCTTGTTTCCACCCTGCCTCCTCCTCCCATCTAGTAAATATTTCCTGTATTTTATAAGGCCATTTTCCTTGGTCCTTCTTGATCTTGATCTGTCAATCACCTGTAGGTAAATCTCAGGAAAAATGTTCATCCTTTCTAAGCAGGAAGCTCAGAGATTGATCTCTCTACTCCAGTCTCCCTCCAGGCAAACTAGCATCATCTTCTGTGTGATTATGTACCAATTCAAGCTCAGCAAGGTCAGAACTGAGTTTATAATCCTTCCCTGTGATCCCTCTGGGCTATCTTCATTCTCTTTAGCCATTCTTGTGCTTACCCATGAATTCAGACAGTTCGTGTCGTCCTTCAGGCAAGGGATCGTGGTTGAGGGCAGGGAAAAGTTTTCTTAACATACCTTAAAATAAAAACAAACAAAATACCAGCCTTTTCTACTTGACTTAGAGGCAAAACTCTCATTCAAATTCCCATCACTTGGGATTCATCTTCCCTTGCTTTCAGCTGTCTCAGGTGTGTTTAGGCATGCCCAGACTCTGGTTTGAGCTAGTAACCTAAGCTCCACGAGCAGCTGGAAAAAGAGTTATAGGGATGCTCCACAGGCTATGTTTTCCTACCCTTTAGACAGACAGGAAGGAAGGATGCTGTCAGGGCAAATATAACTGACAGGTAAATGTGTTCCTAGATATGTTTCTGTTCTCTGAAAATTCACAAGTCCTCTTGAGGATGTGTCCTGTCATACTGAACATTTTTATCCCTTCCTTTTCCTCTGTTTCCCAGGGTAATTGTATTCATTTGGTTTTAATCTCTTTTTACATTTAAATTCTTCAGGGAAGATCTTCCTTCTCAGGGTGTGTTTCCACAGTACCCACCACAGGATAATCCTCTTCTGGCACTGCAGCTTCATGGTGCTGAGACAAATAGTAAGGAATTGGAATAATAGATAATAAATAGATAATGGTCCAGTGCAGCATTCACGTGTGGGCAATAACTCTGCACACAGGTTGGAAGGGCAAAGTCGTTTATTAGGCAGTCCGAATTCCCTAAATACCCACACACAACAGGATATAACATCATATAAACAGGAAAGATGTTCACCACAGTGTTCCCCTGTCACCTAGGGTAATACACAGACATTGCCTATTATGGTAATAGGTAAACAATACCCTATAAGGTCACAAGCTACANGGGAATGGGGAATGCCACCCCAGCCGAGCGATTACAAAAGGTGTTATGTTTTTAATTTCCTACATTGCTCATTAATGGATCCTAACCCTCCAACTGTAAGGCACTTTGGCAATAACCCTCAATTAGAGGTCAAACAAAAGGCCCCAGTGCTCATTAGAGATCCAGAATCAGGTAAAATCCTGGGACCGTACCCCCTTGTCACACAGGGAAGAGGTTATGCTTGTGTTTCCACAGAAAACGGCCTGAGGTGGATTCTGGTAAAGAACGTGAGGCCATTCCAAGAATCCCTAGGCACCTCTCCTTTACCAGACCCTAGCTGCCCTCGCCCTGGCTTTGCATCCTCGCCACATATCCCTAGAGCCTCCGAGGCTTTCACCACCGAGACCTGAAGGACATCGCAATGGTCATCTGCCGGACCCTCGCCAGCCCATAGACCTAGAAGCCTACAAACATCTGAGCGCCCAGCAGAAACTCCGCCTTGCCGACGCGCTGATTGAGGAACAACAACAGTGTCGAGAAGAAAAGGAACAGCAAGTATTAAGAGAGTGGGACATTACTACTGACAGGGCCCCTATACCTTGCTTTGCTTGTGCTGATTGGACTCACTGTGCAAAAGTATTGTGTGCTTGTAATGGTTGTTTCAAGAGATGGTGGTGCAGCTCAGAATCCCGCCGGCCCCTCTGCCCTCATTGTGATTGGTTTGGTATTTCAGAGGGGTCTGCAAACATTATTGCCTTTGATTGTGTACGTAGGTATGAAAAACGTTTTCGGCCTGGTGACAAATATTGGGAACATGATTGGCCTCCTAGGGCTGGTGTTAGGAGGATTCAGCCTCCTCATGCCCACTAAAGCAAGCCCTTTCTTACTGGTACCTCAAGGTAATGTTTGGCTTACAGCTGCACAAGCCTTAAATGAGTCCATGCTGTGCCTATCCTTGATGTCATACATAGAACAGAAGGTTTGGCTTTTGCATTTGTGAAGTGATAAGTAATTAATTTAAAATATGAATGTTGTTGATAGTTAGTTAAGTTGTTAATTAACTCCTGAGATTAAGAGAGTTTGTAATTTATGTTCTTTAATGTTTAAGTGTTAAGTATTACTTCTGAGTTCTAAACAAAGTTCAAGAGTTTAAACTATATTGAAAAACCCCATGACATCTTTTGAATTCATCTCCAAGTTTAGCTGTGTCCCTCACCCATAGTCCAAGTGCTATATTTAGAAAACTGACCAGTAACCTGTCACCAAGCTCCATGGTAACCATGAATTTCAATGAAGAAGTTTCCCGCCAGAAACTCAGATGACATGATCTGGAGAATGCAACCCTAGTAACCAGCGAGCCATTGGTCAAAAGGCCCTACATCACCTCCTGAACCAGGACCAATGAGTTGGACTTTGGAAGAACTCCACCAATCATCTCCTACTTGGAAGGCGAGACAGTGGGCGGTGATGGGAGGAACCAGAGGAGTATAAAATACTGAACACAGACTGAGGAGTGCTGTTTGTGTGTTTTGGTTGTTGTGTTTTGGCTTTGGAGTACTTTGCTCGGGATTAGGCCAGGCAGAGCCCGGTGCTGGGGATCTTAGGCCTACTTGATAAATATTTTGCCTGGGGCTAGCCCAGGCAAGACCCAGCACTGTGGGCCTTTGGTTTGAGTTCATAGCCTTTTTGGCTGCAAGTGTCTTCAAGTGCTGCAGATCTGGGTGAGATTTTTTTTTTTAATTAAGGAATTTGGCCGTTTTGTTTAATAAATCAGTTTGTAAACTTCAAAGAGAGTGTGGCCTCATTCCTGACACTTCACAACACCTAGCAATCCCT
>VWZT01018929.1:241013-263428 GCA_013397055.1 Pachycephala philippinensis | reverse complement strand
GATCCCGGGGTGTGGAGGTGCTGGTCCCTGGGGATAGCAGGTGCTGATCCCTGGGGATGTGCAGGTGCTGATCCCGGGGATGTGGAGGTGCTGATCCCGGGGGATGTGGAGGTGCTGAGCCCGGGGGTCTGGAGGTGCTGAGCCCGGGTGTGGGGACCCGGCTGTGGGGGCATGAGTTGAGGTGTGTGAGCACCTTCCCTGTGGAGGCTCAGGATGCCCTTTGCTTCCTCACCCTGTGCTCTTGGGCTTCAGCTTTTTATTGCTTAATTCTTTGGGAGACCTCTCCAGGCATGAAGGGGTTTTCAGACCAGCACTACAGGGAAGGGAGGGGAGTCTGCGGCAGCCCCCGTGCCCTGGGTTCTAGTGAGGAGCTGCAAAGGTGGCTTGTTGGAACGTCCACAGATGCTGTGCTTTGAGTGCTTGGGAATTGGAATGGAAGTGGTGTAGGACAAGGACACGTGGAATTTAGCAAGTCCCTGTGTGAACGGGAAAGTGCATCCTTTAGAAATACCATGCAGCAAGATATTGTTTCTTGAAGGCATTCCAAAATTCAAATCCTTAGTTCGGTTTTGGGCGCCTTGTGACAAGAAAGACATGGAGGGGCTGGAGCATGTCCAGGGAAGGGAACGGAGCTGGGAAGGCTCTGGAGCCCCAGGAGCGGCTGAAGGAGCTGGACGGGCTCAGCCTGCAGAAAAGGAGGCTCAGGGGGACCCTGTGGCTCTGCACAACTCCCTGACAGGAGGGGGCAGCCGGGGGGAACAGGGGACAGGATGAGAGGAAATGGTCTCAAGCTGTGCCAGGGGAAGCTCAAGTTGGACATTGGGAAAGTTTCTTCACTGAAGGGATTGTCCAGCCCTGGCACAGCTGCCCAGGGCAGTGGTGGGGTCCCCATCCCTGGAGGGATTTAAAAGCCATGTGGATGTAGCATTTGGGGACATGGGTCAGTGGTGGCCTTGGTGGAATGATTAGGCTTGATGACCTTGCAGGGATTTTTCAATCCAAACAACTCTAAAGGATATTTGTGTGAGACTTGTTCTCCTGTACCCACTGCAGTGTATGTACCTTCTTTCACTTCGTGCATTGTGTGTTTTGTAGGTTGGAACTACAGCACCTCACTTAAACCTGGAGCCATGGGTAGAACTTACCTTGTCGAGGAAGGTATTGGGCAGTACCTGACAGAGCTCAGCACAAAGGTGAAGCCATATGTCACTGGCCTGTTGATAGGGCAGGTAAGTGTGGAATTGTCCTTCCATTCATTCCTGTGGATTGGGGAAGCCCCTGTTCACCAGTCTCAAGGTGTGTTTGCTTCTGTTGATGTTTTGGCAAGTGTTCCCCACAACGGGACTATGTCATTCGGGCTGTGCGAACCCCTCCCAAGGAGCAGCAGCAGGAGGAGAGCGTGGGCCCTCCCAAGCTGGCATCCCTGGATGAGGAGTGGATCACCACACACGCCAGTCAGGTGAGAACTCACCCAGGCAGGTGACAGAGGGGTGGGAGGAACAGGAGGGAAATAAGACAGACACAAAGTATCTCAGAACTTGTATCATCTCAAGCCCTTTTGTCAAAGTGAGAGAGCCTTCCTAACCACGCTGGGCACAGATGTTTTAAACCTGAAATCCCCTTCATGTTTTCAGGTTTTTTGATGAAAGGACACTGATATTACTGAAGGGAGAGCACTTGCAAGATGTGTTCCTGCATGCAGAGTCCTATAAATGAAAACCAGTCTCCTGTAGTTAATTTCTGCTCCTGGTGCAGACTTGTCTCACCGGTGGTTTTTGATATCTCAAGTTACATGGTTGTTAGATTACCAATTCCTGCTAATAAATGTTCATTTTCATTTCCAAGGTGTCCAGAATGCTCCCTGGAGGGTTGCTGGTTCTTGGTGTGTTTATGGTTGCAACTCCAGAGCTGGCAAAAGATGGTCAAAGCACTTTGCGCAAGGTGAGCGGAGTTCCTGCGGGAAGGACAGCAGGATCTTCAGCTGTGTGTCTGGGGAATTTCCTGCCGTTGACTTGACTAAAATACAGTTATTTTGCTGCTTTATTTCACAAGTGTTGTGCTTTGATGTGTGGGTTTGAGACTGAAACCTCATAAATCCCTGTCCCTGTTTGTTAACCTCGTGTTTGTTACTGCAACAGCAAATCTGAATTTCTGTTTACTGTGTTGATCTGTATTTACTGAATGTGGACATCCTGTCTTAGGGAAAACATCCTCAAGGTTTATATTAAGCTAAATCCTTGTGGCACAGGTGCTAGTGATGTTAACACATTAGCTTTCCTTGTCTGAATGAATCACTCAGTTTAGAGGTGTTTACAGGTGTTTACAGTAGTGAAAGAGCTGTAATTTTGATTCCTTTAAAAGAAACATCGTGTCTGGAACTTGTGCATTTGACTTAGAGGTGTGGGATTAAATCTAAAACATACTCAAAACTATCTGATAGACTTAAAATGCATTTTTGTTACAGTATTGGGGCATCTGTTGCTGTATTTAGTTTCTGTTCTGAAGATGTATGTTCATTTTATCATTTTTCTAACATAATCATGGTGAGTGATTAAGCATGAGCAGGTTTGGCAGCCTGAGATCCAAGATCGATTTTGGCAGTTCAGTGTAATTGCATCTCAGTTGTGCTTGATAAAACTGGCAGCTGGCTGAAAAAGGTGAGCTGTGTCCAGATGATCAGTGATTGCTGAATTAAAAATTGGAAATTGGTTGTTGGTTTTTTTTTTTAATAATTAGTGGCTATTTTGCACAGCTTTCCTGACCCAGCTGATAGGCATAAAACTGTAATATGTCTATAAGGACAAAAGCATACGGGTTGGACATGTGAGTGTGTGCTGTTTGCTTTGGTTTATAAGGGAGCTAAATTAAGATTTCAGAAGCCTCTTTCCCTTTGGGGAAAGTGCCTCTGAGTCCCTGTTGAATGTTCTTTTAATGTGACCTTTTGGTGTCATGTAAGTTGTGTTTCCTGCTTATACATAATTTTCATGTCGCTTGGACTTAAAACTTTAGTACAAGACTATTTTCCAGGGATTATAGTGCATATTTTTCTGGGAAAAATCCATAATATTTTTTTGGTCTTCAGCTGGTCTTCTCAGTGGAAAAGTCCTTGAGTAAAAGAAGGCTCTGGAAACTTGCTGAGGAGGAGGTCTCAGACAGAGCAGCTCTTCAAATCTGTTCTGCTACAAAAAAGTATCCTTTATGAGCAAGGTTTATTGACTGAGGCTGCTACCTCAACCTCTTTTATCCAGTTATTGCTGAATAAAT
Organism: Pachycephala philippinensis; assembly: GCA_013397055.1. NCBI lineage: Eukaryota > Metazoa > Chordata > Aves > Passeriformes > Pachycephala > Pachycephala philippinensis. Next base: position 260,164 of record VWZT01018929.1, on the reverse strand, counting down.
GAGAATTAGGGAGGAGGAGACTGTTTAGGTTCAGCTAGACATGGATAAGTTGAAATAATGAAGTTTTCTGATTAGCCATGGTTAAGATTATTGACCCTCTTGTCCTTGCAAAATTTCCATCGGTTCTTGTGAGGTCTGTCTGTGTGATGGCATCAAATGACACCTTTCCCAGTCAGTCTTGATTTGCATAAATTGAAAAAAACCATCTAAATTACTGTTTGGCTTCTTGAATTGCTGTTACCAATGGTGCTTGCTTGGAGTTGGGGGAGCTGCAGGCCTGTGGGGTCAGTAGTAGAGCTGCAGCAGAATGCAGGAACGGTTGGTAATGACATAATACAAGGAGAGAAAGCAAGGATTTTTCTCTGAGAGGAGAGAGATGAGGACAAATTACAGATTGGTGCCTTGGTGCTTCTCCTGCCGATACATATTGATCTTAATTTGTTTGTAAGAGATGGCACAGCATCACTGGGGTAGTTGAAGATTATGGGCAAATGTTTTCCCACTTTTTTACACTGATGAGAAGTGAGAACTTGCTCCAGAGCATAAATTAGCCCGACAAGGAAGTTCAGTAGAGGACAGAGTTAACTGTGAATTGTTCTTAGTTGTTCCCTTGCTTTTCACTGAATCTTTTTCTTTAAGTTGCACAGAGTAGTTTGCCGAACCTACGACATGCAAGACCCAAAGGTAAGCTCGTCCTGCTGTGCCACACACAGCTTTTAATGCATCCCAGTGCTAAATCCCAAAAATGCCTCAATACAGTGCTTGGGATAGATGCTTTATGGCTGTGTTCTTCCTGCTCTCAGAGTTCAGCTAAACCAGCAGACTGGAAATACCAGAGTGCTCTGACTGCTTCCTGGTTAGCTTTGGGCTGCACAGTAAATGTGAACATCCACATTCCACTTCTTGCTACTTCCCCCAACCACGACCTGGAGAAGAATACCAAGGTAACTCACTGCCTGCACCAGTTCCTATACACCAGTAATGACACTCATTTCTCTGCTGAAAATTAAATAAGAGAGTTGAACAGTGCAGGAGAGGAGTAGGACTAATCAGTGGAGAATGTTTAGCAGTTATTCCTCTTTTAAATGTAACTCTCCTGCTGTGCTCAGTGAGAAGTTTCCTTTGTTCAAAATTATGTAATAATTGTCATGAGTATCCCAGGTAACATCTCTGGTGCCTCACCTAGTGAAAGGCTACACCCAGTTAGAGCAGGGCTACGGGGTGCTTTTGCTATGAGTGGACTTTCAATGGGCTGCAACCGTCTCTACAACCCCCAAATCCCTGGGGTGGCACTTCAGTATTTTGCAATGCTTGTTTCTTAATTTGTTCTCAACATGGTTCATTTAAAGTTTACCTTTGGAAAAATATAGGTTATTCAGAGACTTTAAAACTCTCTCAGAGTAACTATTAAAACACATGTTTCTATAATTTTCAGCATGGTACTGTCCGACCCTTTAGTGAAATTCTTTCCTCTTTCTTGTGCTTTTTTTGTTTTCACTTATTTTAAAGAATGGGTTAAACCGATGGTCAAAACAGATAGAAGACAGTGTTTTTCTGATCAATGGCCAAGTTAAAGATGAGGATACAGAACTGCTGGAAGGGCAGGTGAGTACCAAACAGCGAGGAATTGAGCTCTAATAGATGTATGGTTGGAGCCTCTGTGTGACAGCATTGACTGAGACATCTCCTGTGCAGTATTTGTTGATCTGATTGGCTGTTCCAGGTAACCAATACACAGAACTGCTCCTGTTCTCAGCTCCATTCCTGCAGATTGCCTCTCCCTCCTCGGGCAGTGTGAACGCAGTAATTATGTGTGAAGTGACTGAAATGTTTGTATTACAGAGTGCGAGTGAGGTGTGAATGTGGGTGCTGACATTTCAAAGATCTGTGTCTGTCACCTCGTTTCGCTGGTGCATTCATCTCTCCTTTTAGTTTTGTAGTTCTATTTTCGTGGCTGGTTTCTAAGTGCTATTTCTCTCTCTTAAAAGCTATAAACTAGTGTACACTCTGTGCCATAGTGAGGAGACTGCTTCAGGGACGTTTTCTTTCCTGTTTCATGACACAAAGAATTTTTTTCCCCTCAGAAAAAGTTAAGAGGAAATACTCAGCCCAGCTCTCAGTTTTCTGATGTCAAGGTTCTGACACAGCTGGTAAGTTTTCAGTGAGCTTATACTTTAGTGCAAAGTAAAAGCTTGCCTTTATATTATAAAATAGAGTAAAAAATGAAATACCAAGGTTCTGAGTTATTGTCTAGAAATCCTGCTCACTTATTCCTAAGACTTCTTTTTTCCCACCTGGATATTGAATGTGAAACTGATTGTTGACAGATCTGCAAATTTAGTGCCTTTAGAAATTCTTGGGTGATAACCATGTCGTCCATGAATTGCATAGTATAGCTGAAAAACTGGAACACAGGTTATGGAAAAGAAGTCCTGTGACTAATTCCTTTGGTAGTAGGATACCTGTAGGTACCTGTGTACATTGATTTCAAGTGACTTTGCATCTGAAGTTCAGAGTCACCCCCACACTTCAATCGACAGCTTGCCCTGGCTAGCTTGGACATTCACTGGGATGCTTTTGTTGGAAGCTCAGCTGCCAGCTCTGGATTAAGGCACAGATCCCATGAGCTGAATCATCATCTGGAACTGCTGGATCTATGTCAGGAGTTTCCTCTCTGCCAGAGTTGTGAAGAACCGTGAATTTGTTGCCCTGGTCTAGGTCCTGAAGTCCAAATGTGTCCAGGCATTGTTTCGTAGCCTTCTATGTTTTGTCAGGTGTTCCTGGTTTCTCCAAGTTACCTTCAGCAAAAATGGAAATGTATCCAATGCCATTTTAAAGACTCCATGAGTATCTCATCTTCTTTTATTGTTACTGTGTTGTTACTGTCTATTGTACTGAGGTTAATTGCTGCAGGGAGAGGAAAACTCTTTTTTGGCAGAAGTGGTTTGTGCAGTTGGTGTGGAAGTTGTGCATCTCCCTGTTTCCAGGTGTTGTCCTGGAGTGCTTCAGCACACACTCATTGCTGTGGTAATTAGGGAGAGCATTTCTAGGCAACAGTTTGATGCAGCTCTCAGCGTGACCACGTGTATAATTTGGTACTGACTGATGGGATGACTCCCAGCACACCCTGGGTTACACTGATTAGAGTAAACGTGAAAACTTCATTGTTTAGAAGAAGTCTCTAAAAGATTTATCAGTTGCAATACTGTTATTTGCCACAAGCCCGGAAAGTTTTAAAATCTCATAGACACAAGTGTTTGAAACACCTGGAGAGATAAATGCACTTCCCATAATGGAGATTTTCAGTCTTACCTAACCAAACAAATAACTAAAATAAAATTAGTTATACATGATGAGGGAGCCAGGTTGTGTGCAAACACCTGCTGCTAATTTGCTGGTTCTGGTTTTGTGTTTGTTTTGTGTTTGTTCCTCAGTGCCAGGGTGCGATCGCCAGGTCCACGGCCACGGTGCAGGTGTGCAGTGGCTCCATCAACCTCCGTGGAGCTGTCAAGTGCAGGGCCTACGTCCATAACAACAAGCCCAAGGTTAAAGAAGCCATTCAGGTACTGAGCAGGGTCTTAGTCCATCAGAAGCTTTCTTCTGAAATCCGTGGGACTTGCCATACTGGTTTTTCTTTGCCAGAATGGTCTAAACTGGGATCAAAATGTTGGACAGGGGGATTATTTTAGAAACCATCCGTGTGGGGTCAGTTAGTTTTCTCTTCTAGAGGATATGTGTGCTGTGGGTAAGGCTGGGCTCTGGGGAATCTTTGCACAAATTGTCAAAGGGATTAAGCTTTGGAGAATTCTCTTAAAATTAAGAAAAAGTTGCAGGCTATATTTTTATATTTGTAGAGGTAAAATTCAGATTTACTTGCTGAGTTATTTTATTTTTTTGCCCTTGCTGAGTCAATGCGTCATGATTAGTTTTGTTTGGTTTTACTGATAAATATCTAGAATATGTCAGTTCTTATCCTAACAATCCTAACACTGTCCTCAGCTTTTCGTTTTTGTTTTGTGGTTTTCCTTCTTGATGCCAATTCTTTTGCTGTTAGCTTCTCTTTATTTATAAATTATTATTTATTAATTTGAAAATTCACACTAGCTTTTATTTTCTGGGAAAAAAATCTATTCTTTCATCATGGGTTAAATGTATGGGGCTTCTTTGGTTATTTCTTGCTGGTTAAAAGCTTTGCAAATGGCTTTGATATTCCTGATGATTTCACTGTGTCCTTGCAGGCTTTGAAAAGAGACATAATAAACACATTGAGTGATCGGTGTGAAATACTCTTTGAAGATCTGATTTTAAATGAAGGACTTCAGAAAAAAAGTAAGAAAAAAAAAACAACTGCCACCAGCTTATATTTGCAGTGGATTTTGGTGGTTGTAGAAAATTCTATTATAGTGAAGTTCCAGTATGGTTAGAGCAGAATAAAAAGTAAAAGGTATAATTGCTGCTTGTCAGCCTTGACTTTTTCTTAAATCTGGAAATTTTTGTCAACTTTGTGTTCTTTGGCATCACAGCTTTTGCACCATGTTTGTGCTCAGTTCCTGTGACCACAAAATGCAATTCCAGCTTCTTCCTCACTCATCAGAAATTTTGTGATTTTTAAAACTTCTGTAGTTGAAATTCCTGTCTCTGAAGTTCTGACTGTATGTACTGTACATACTGTATTTGCACACTTCAAGTTTTTATTTTCATTCTTTAAATCTGTCTATGGTGTTCCTATTAACACTGAAGTGTGTTAAAACTTGATAGAGACCGGATCTCTGAGCTTGTGCTGGGGACTCTTTAAACTCAAGTCAGTGCAGTGGTGTCGTTGTCTTGTTGTTGTGTTTAAACCGAAAAGGATTTAATCGACAAATCAATGGGAATATCTTGGGTAGGGAGAGCCTTTTCCATTGCACGTAGTTCTGAGTCCCCTCTCTAGGTGGCACCCGAACTTTGTGGCTCTGAGTGTGACACCTCTGCAATCCTTAGTGCTGGTGAAATCCTGCTCCTCGGGGAGCTCTTACCTGCAGGCTCTCCCAGAGCCCTCCTGCAAGTCATTCCGAAAAGGAGAAAAGCTCTGCTTAGCGTTTTATGGTCTCGTTTGGACCTGCCTTGGGTATTTCTGGAGAGACTAGTAATGTAAGGCCATAAATGCATGTAATAGCAGCCAACTCAATCAGGCGTGTCTGAAAGCAGGGTTTTTACACAGACACCTTGAGCTCTTCTTTGGCAATGACTTTATCTTATGCTCAGAGATTATGGAGGAATCTTATCATAACTGTCAAGGCTTTTATTGGGATGGTATTTCTCCCTCTTTCCTTTCAGATTTTGAGAGGGAATATCATGTCTTGCCTCAGAGACTGTTTGTCCCAGTTGCTGGATCCAGTGTGATGCTCAGTGATTATAAGTTCGGTGATGAGGCTGCTGGAGAAATCCAGGAACGTTTTGTGGAGATGCTGGATCAGCCTGTGCAAGCTGAAGATATCCACATAGCTGAGGACATTAGCACAGGTAAATATCTGAGAACCAGGGCAGGCTGGGTCAGGGGCTAGGAAAATGCTGACTAATGGCATGGGCCTTTTTTATCCAGCTATGGATGTGCCTAAAGTCAACTTACTTCACATCCAACTCTGAGGATTTATTATTCATTACAGCTTAAATAGTTTGTGGAAAATGGTTAAGTTTCTTGGAACAGACTTCTCTTTCTCCTCTTAGATATTTTGGTTTTTCAGTACAGCCATGGCTGCAGCCTGTAAACTGCAGTAGAAACATGAAGAGATGGTTAAGGTTTGCACGTGCCACTCTGCACATGAATCAGAGGGGATCTTTTATTACAAATAAACTCCTCAAAAACACCCTGTAAAGCTTTATTTCTTACATGAATATATATATTGACACTTTCAGTAGTTCGTCTTTTTAGTGCTAAGTAGTTTTGATGCGAGTTAGAATAAGGTGAGTGATTTAGTCGAATCTACTGTTTTTTCACTACAGAATTAAAAACACTTCAAAAATTCTACTAGCAAAACATGCATATAGTCAAATTTGTCTTTCAGGAAGTTGTCATGCTAAGCCTGATGTTTTAAAAAATGCCAAGTATCTTTCTTTACTCTGAGTGTTTTAATTTATGTACCAAATTCAGTGCCCAAACCTGAAGATTTGTGGTTCACCCGGAATGAAAACAAAATTGAGAGCTCTTTTTCATTTTCTGCTGAATGTCTTACAAGTTTATGGTCTGATTATGAGACTGGTGTATTCCCTTTAATACAGATATTTTGCTATAATCTAGTTACTGGGTTCCTCTTTCTGAATATTTCTAATATGTATCATTGCCTGTTGGGTTTTTTCCCCTTGTAATGTTGATTTCAATGTAGAACTCAAATATGCTATTGAAATGCATCTGATAACATTTCCTGTGGTCTTACGGAAGAGATTTTACTCCCCTTTTTTTCCCCCATCAGCATGCATATAAGCTGCAGGTTCCAGTTGTATAGTTCAAATAAATAAAAAATCCAACACTTACTCTCAGCTAAGAACTATGAACACTCTTTGATGTTGGTATTTAGGGACAAAAACTGGGCAATGTAACCATGACTTGCTGTGCAGGGTGAACTGTGAGTATTCTCCTTGAACTACTTGTTTACTTGGAGGGGGTTTTGAGTTTCCTAACTTCAGAGCTAACCATTAATTCTTGTCTTTCTAAGTGAATCAGCTCCCCCCAGGCTTTATCTAGACCTGTTAGCTGTGAACTGACTCATCGTCTTGACGAGTAAGAGATGTACAGAAACCTCAAGGAAAACAGGAAAGCCAATAAAAGTCTCTCTGGCATTATTAGAGTAACTTTAATACTCTTAAAACTAATTACTGCTGAGCTTTAAGGAATCAGTGTAGCTTAGAGAAGCAAATGAGTATTGTTGTAGCAGTGGAGAGAGGTGTGGGAGGAGAGAGGTGATGATTCAGTTCAGCTTTATTGCTTGTGTAAGGCTGTGTGAGCTGCAGGTAGGAAGGAAACACCTTTCCACTAACAGCAGGGCATCCCAAAGATTAATGCCAATAATAAGTGTGAAGTGATGGCCACAAAATGAGCTTGGGTGTTCTTGTACCCTGCTGCTTGTGGAGTTAACTGGCAGGGATTTATATTCCCTTTTTTTTTTCAAAGAAAAGCAAATTAAAGTAGGTGTGTATTTTCTTTAAAGAAACTCCAAACCCACGAATTAAAGTAAGTACATAGAAGAGGAGAGGGAAAAACACTCAAGGGGATTTTGGGAAAGCCTGGCCTTGTCCTGGTGACCACCATAAAGTTTGTCCATGGAATGGTCTCTGTTAATAGCAGTGATATCAATAATGCTATCAGCACAGCACTGTTCATTCTGATAATTAACGTTGAAGCATCAGCACTTGTGGTTTATTAAAATCACAAGTTATTTATACTCTTTTATCACACCAGGAAGGTCATTTTAGAAAGAGTTCTGTTAAATGCATACAAAGTGTTCTGCATTCTAAAAAAAAACCCCATTAATTATGGAATTTTTATTGTTGCTTTGGTATAAAGTGTCTAAGTGTTGCTGTAGACATGTTTTTGTGTTATAATGACAGTTTGTGGTTTCCCTTGTGCAAAGGCTTTTCCAGTGCATTGTATTGACTTGGAAAGCATGTGTTGTTTCTCTAAGCTTGGCTCTAACTTTGTTAAGAATAGTCAATATTCAGTAATTGGTTTGTAGGGAACTTTGTCATCAGCCTTTCTGTTTGTGTCACAGTTCCTGTGGTCTGAGGCACCTACTTCGAATTAACTGGAAATACTTTTTGTACTGAGGTTCTGGGGAAAGTTTGCTGATATAAAGAATTCTCTAAAATTCAAGAACATGAGCAGGCTTTTGAAATAATTTGGGATTCGGTTGCTCTTTAAAATACGCACTTTAGAAGAAGAGGATCTAATCAGTATAGGCAAAAGATTAATTTTTTAAACAGCTTTTAGTCAAAACATGAAATTTTGAGGTCAGTTTTATGTGTTTACTGAACTTGGGCTCTCCTGCTGTCTCCTGCAGTTTTAGTCTCTTGACTCCTTGTACAGCTCTCCAGTGGGGGCACCACTGGGTCATGCTTTAAAATTGCTATGTGGAAAATAGAAAGTAAACCCTCAGCTATTTATAAATGAAAGCCTTAAATAGCTCTAACACTGTAATTTCAAGGTATTTAATGCTCTAATGCAGGCAACTGAAAGCTCCGCATTTCTGATTGGCTTTACTAAATCCCTGCTCCTCCTTGGTGCAGGGGTGGGCTGTTAAATACCATGAGTGGATAGACAGAAATAAGACTTCAGCAGTGGTAATCACTTCCCTGTCTTGGTTAGGAAACTGAAGAATTAAGAATTCATATAATTGGTACTAGAAAACATCTGCTATGGAAACTCTTTTGTGTGATTTGTGCTGCAGCTGCTTCACATGCAAATCTTCCAGAATGTGATGGCCTAAAGTCCTGTGGTAACTAAATAGCTCAAGGGTGGTTCTTTTTTCTTTTTCCCTTTGTCTTTTTATTTTTTTCCCCTCTGAACGAGCGAGGAATGTGCAGCTGCCTTGATGTGCAGCTTCCAAAGGTCCCCTCAGCACAGGGATGCACAAAGAAACCTCAAATTAGAGGGCACAGAGCATCCTACCTGCTCCTCAAATGTACAGCAGAAAGGAACCTGCTGGAGCTAGACTTCAGAGATGGCCCAAAAAATGCAGTCAGATTATCTCAAAGTGGGATGTTTTAGGGAATTCAAAACTCTGGACAGAAGTTCTCTTACTGTGCTAGTTAAGATACTTACTGAAAACCTATATTGCAACAATTAATAACTCCTCTACTCTAGCTGAAGACTTCTGCTCATATTTTAGGCAGCTGAGGGAGTGTTTTTCTTGGCACAGGGAAAGTAATGATCTAGCTATGGCCTCATTGAGGACCAGTGGGATTCAGGTATATTTGATAATTTCTCTTCAAAAAACACACTTTGCACTGAAATGTTGTTATATTGATTTTATATGTATGTACTGCTTGCAGAGAGATCTCCAAGCAATGTTTTGCTTAATATATGCATATGTCTGTATGTCTGCATATCTGTGTATCTCACTGTCCTGTTGAGTTTCATATCAGACAGTGATTTCTCCGCCAGTACATCCTGTAGCAATTCAGTGGGTTTAGGGATAAAACACCTAAAGACAGGTTTTAAAAGCCTAGTTTGGGTGTTTTTGTGTAACAGGTCTTGTGCAAGTTTGACTTAAGGAGATTTTGAAGACAATCATCCACATGACTCATGTTAGATGACAGAAGCAACCTTTCTGATCACATCTAGATTATCCATTTCCACCACAGCTAATGATAGAGAAAGTACTTCATGAATCATTTGCATATGAATCACACAAAGGATGTGCCTTATTGCTCAAGTATGTAATTTGTGATTTATTGCTGATGGACAACCCTGCTGTGGAAATGGAGATCTGTTTTTATTCAGATCAGTGTCCCATGGCCTTCTAAACCCTGATATCTGGTACTGCTGGGGGTTTCCTTGTCTCCTGAAAAGTCTGTTAGGCTCGTTCTCTTATCTGTGTTCTTCCCAGACACATCCAGCTCTCGCTGCCATGACACATGCTGTCTCTTACCCTTTGCTTGTGCAGAAGGTGCCTATGGTCGTAGCTACTGAATTGTAATCCAGACTTCTGGCAAATGAAGTCTTAGCAAACTTGTGGAGATGGGAATGCTGCAAATTGGGCCTTTGGCCCACCACCATCAAGCAGCCTTATCACTGAGGGGTGTGTGGTGTACTCCACGTGGCTCAAACAAGTTGGGCTGGGGGACTGGAGATGAATCCCCTTCTTTCTCTCCCACCCCTCTAACAAGCTGGGTACAGCCAAGGGATTAGGGAGATCTTTGCAAAGGAAATAGATACAGGTTTGAGTCCCATCCGCCTGGAAATAGACTCAAGCTCTCTCACATCCTGGCTGGGCAGACTAAGGATTTAGTAATTCTTCCAAAGAGGAATGAGTCCTCCATGCCTGCTGTGAAAGGGTATTTTTAGGGGATCTTCAAAAAGAAATTTCTGTGGTTGGGAAAAATGCATTTCTGGCTGTTGGGGAGGGAAGTGCTGCCAGGCTCATCCTCTCATGGCAGTGTGATTTGCATGTACCCTGAACTCGGGACAGATGGCTCTGAAGGGAACCTGTGATCCTGGAAAGTGCTTACTGGTACATTTGGTGGTTCCCTCTCAGGGTAGTCAAATTCTCCCCAGGCTATGCAAAGAGGGTTGGGAATGTTTCTATGGAAGCAGGGTGTGGAAAATGAGTTTTGGAAGAGGAACTCCTCCTGAAGTGCATTTTGTCTCTTTAGTTTTACGCTTCCAGCCGTACAGCATAGTTTAGCACTGTGCTGTTGTACCACTTCTACTGCAATAAACTGGTTTTTTCTATCATAAATACACTTTATAAAGTTGATGTGAAGTTCTTGGCTTTTTGCATTAATTCACTGTAAAACACAGCTGTTAATTTTTCCCTTCTTCCCTTGATTGCAGTTGATATTTGTCCAGTGACTGACAGCCCGAGTGACACACAACAGGCACAGCTGACAAAAGCAACGTTGCTGTTGAAGCTCCAACAAAATATGGGTATGTTTCTTCCCAGATGTTTGCTATGGCACTCCAGAACCTGCAGTGGGCCCTTTCAGAACTGTTAACTCCCACAGTATCCTAATTGTCAACTCAGGAATTCAGGGAACACCAGCCACAGAACTCTCCTTTCCATTACAACTTCTCCATGGTGCTGCCTCATCCTGCTCTCAGAGATCTGTCTGCACTTAGTACAGCTCTCTTTGCTGTGGGTCTGCTTGTATTGAAATAGTTACACTTTCTTCAACAAAGCAGTAACTTCTGGCTTCTATTAATTATTAGAAATAGAATATGGTAATTGGAAGATTAAATATGAGCAGTAAATGTGTGTTTGCTTTGAATGTAAAAATGCTTTCCCTTAAATCAGCACTGAGGTGCTTTGGGGTTTTCTGTGTATCTCCTCACCTGCATCAGTAATGAACTTAGTACTAAAAGTAGGTTTTGGGGTAGCTCTTTTTGTTTCTCCTTGCGCTCATTCCCCCTGACCCACCCCTTCCCTCCTTCCTGCCTGCTGCTGCCTGTGCTGCCCTTCCCTCACTGCCTGTGTTCCCTCTGGATTTAGGGCTGCCTGTGCTGCCCTTCCCTCACTGCCTGTGTTCCCTGTGGATTTAGGGCTGGTTGTGCTGCCCTTCCCTCACTGCCTGTGTTCCCTCTGGATTTAGGGCTGGTTGTGCTGCCCTTCCCTCACTGCCTGTGTTCCCTCTGGATTTAGGGCTGGTTGTGCTGCCCTTCCCTCACTGCCTGTGTTCCCTCTGGATTTAGGGCTGGTCGTGGCAGCTGCTGTCGCAGTCCTGGCGTCGATCTTCTCCTTCAACTACTTCAGTGATTGATCTCCAGTGATTAAACTCCAGCCACCATAGCTCCTAGGAAGTGTTGGCCACTCACAAGATGGAAACAGCTGGGGTTAATATATTAGTAATTAAGAATTGTTGCCTAAATCTCACCAGGTAGATGTGCAATATAAACTGTAATGGTAGGTTCAGTTACCTTGTTCCATCATGCACTTCCTAGATCAAGTAGAATTATGCACTTACAGAATCAAGTAGAGGGTGAATCAGGTTTACAAGAAACTAACCCTGTCGCTCTGCATAAATGAATGATAGTATTATTTTCTAGAGAGGTCTCTTAAACAAACATAGAACCTTCATTTTCTTCCTCCTGGATCCTTTAGTGCAAAATGCTGCTCCTGGTGTTTCTCAGGGTATTGGTAAAACCTGCATAATGACCTGGTATGACAATTCCTGCTTTAAGGGTTCCTTTGCTGAGAGAAATCTTATTTTATTACAGTTAATTGGGGGAAAATTAGTTTTAGTGAAGCCAGCATTTCACCATATGCGTTGTTTTAGATAATACTGGCTAGCTAAATACTGTAAAATGCATAAAATAGTTTATAGAAGTTTCAAGACTAGACCAAGGCAGCCTGTACATACCTTGGTTCAAGACTGGAGAACTCAGAAATCAATGAAATGCATGGCATTGCTGAGCTGTGTGTATGCCGCTGCCTTTTACTCAGTGCCTCCTGATGAGGATTTCTCTGTCCAGCTCCAGTGCAATCATTGTTATCTTGGAATTTTAACTATTTCAGCAACAGTTACACCTAGGCAGGGCTTGTGGGTTATCTTGTAGATACGGGCAAGTTGTCAAAATTATTGCTAATCAGGATTTTTAGACTATAAACAGAGAGCTTTCCATGATGAGAGATTCTCCTGGGGATGTTGGCCAGTTACATGTTTACTTGACATGAGGAAGGTGGAAGGAGGGAATGAATTCTAGTAAGGTTCATAAAGATAACTTGTATATGAAATGTGATGTTTACTTGGACCTGAACTACAATAGAAAATAATTAAAGGCATTTTAATACCAATGCAAATTTCTTTTTTTGTTTGAAGGCAGAAAAGGCACAAAGAAAAAAAATTAACCCTTTGATTTTAAAGCATAATCAAGTATGTACTGGGATACCTTTATTAAAGGCAATTCTGAGAAAGGTGTCTTGACTGCTGTTGCATCACCTGGGTATTCTGTTTCTATATGTTTGGAAAAAAGAGCTGCTTTTAGTATTCTGAGTATATTTTGAAACACAGTGTTGCCCTTCTGTGCTCGGTGTTGCTCAACTGGGGCCTCCTGGAGGAAGGTGAGTGTTGTAATGGAGGCACTGGGTTCAGCTGCTGTGGGTTACATAATTGCTTTTTATTCTGTGCCAGTGAGTGGAATCAATAGGCAGGAATCAGGAGGTGGGATGACATCTAGGGGAGGCTGAGGGTTATGGAGAAAATGGGAGTAATTTTGTAACATGCTTCAGAATATGGTTGGTTGAAAAATTGCTCTGCTACAGCCCCTGTTAGAAGGAGGAACAGGACTCTAATTAGAAGAAGGGAGCTGTCTTTTGTCTCTTTTTTTTTTTTTAAGGAGAATAGGGTGTGCTTTTGGAGGTAAAGTACAAAATGATTATTCTTTAGTTGCCTGTAACACAAAACTCAGCCACAGAAGTGAAGTACAGCATCTCTGACAGCAGAGAAGAAAATTGTCCTGAAACACTCTTCCTATAGTTGTTCTTCTTTAGTACTTGTGGTGTCAAAAATAGAGCTTGTTGGGATGTATTATTCCAGGGATCCCCTTGCAAAGAACTTTGTTTTCCTTCCCCTCTGTAAGCTTATTCAGGGCTTAGTAAATGATTCTTTTCTTTGTGGTGGTGGTCAAATTAATCCTTCAGTTTGTAACTAACTAGGTATGAAGGATCTGTGGAAGACTGATTTTCCAGTTTGGGCTCTGGTGGAGATTTCAGGTGTGATGTAGGAGACTGTTGAAGTACCATCTGTGCAGTAAGAAATTAATCAACCCTGTCAAAGAAAAAATGAGTAATTTGATTTGTACCTGCAGACTGAGCCTTCCAGTCATCCTGCCATGAGGAAACAGTGGATGTAGAAGAAAGCAGGTTCTCACTTGTCTGAGAATTACAGGACTAACCAAGAGGGGATTTCATTGTCCCATCCTTTCTTGTACCATTTTGTGCCATTGATAGCGTAAGAAAATGAGGGCTTTAGGATAAATTTAAATATGTGTGTAAAAGAAAAGGAACACAACCTTTTAAAAATCTATTTCCTGACTACTACATAACTCTAGCTCAGGTTTCATTGTAGGTTTATCCTTTTCCTACCTGTATAGTTCTCCGAAGCTTTCAGTCTGTGAAAACTCCATTGTGACTGACACTCAGCTTTGTTAAGTCATGTCCATGATTGAAGATATATATTTATTTGAATATGTAAGAGTCCAGAGGAATGGTTTGGACTTCCACATCTGAAAATCAGGCTCTTCTCAGTGTAGTTCTAAAATCTATGATACAAAATAGTTTTACAGAATCATTATTTTTTGTGTCATGGGGTTTTAAAATGTGGTTTTAAAAACCTCAGTGGTTTGGTCACTGAGGTTTATAATTCCTCACATCTGAGGGCAGCATTTGGCATGGTAAGTTGTGACAGGTTGTGATGGTGTGACACCTAAGGACCACGCAGGGCTTGTTCACGTCCCTAGGGCGAGGGGCAGGAGGGTTGGAACAAAGATAAAACTCTTGGGTTGTGATAAGAACAGTTTAATAATTGAAATAAAGTACAATATAATAATAGTAGTAGTAATAATGAAAAGGGACATAACAAAAAGAGAGAGGGGAGTACAAGCCAGGCAGATGAGTGATCCCAGGGCAGTCCCTCAGCACCCACCCACTGATGCCCAGCCTGTGCCCCAGCAGCCATCGGCCCTCCTGCCCAAGTGCCCCGGTTCACACACTGGGCATGGCATCCCATGGTGTGGAATATCCCTCTGCCCAGGGGGATCAGCTGTCCTGGCCGTGCTCCATCCCAGCTTCTGGTGCAGCTCCTCGCTGGCAGAGCCTGGGACACTGCAAAGTCCTTGGAGGGGGTAAGCTCTGCTCAGCAACAAGTGAAATATCAGTGTGTTATCAAAATGATTCTGTACTGAATCCAAAACACAGCGCTGTCCAGGCTGCTGGGAGGAAAAATAACCAGCCCAGCTGACAGCAGGACACTGGCATCTACCAGAGGCTTTGCTTTCAGTCTGAGCAGCAGTGACACCAGTGATAATTTGCTCCCCTCTCTGCTCCATCAGAATATTTGGGGACACTCAGGGTCTCTGGGACTTTGAGTCAAAAGGAAGAGTAACCACAGCCCAGAGTAGCAGGAAGGCTGTTCCAATGTGTTATTGAAACATTTAGTGTTTGCTACTCAAAAACCTTTGTACAGTACCAAATGTTTGAGTCAAGTCTTGCTTTTTGTTTTTAAGGTGTTGGGGTTTTTTCCTGCAGAAATTGATAACTGCTGTGATCAGAGCTTTATTTGCGACTTCATTAATCATGAGCTTCTGTTGAGGCTTGGTGCCACATGTGTTTTCTCTTTGGTTTTTGTTTTTTAAATTACAGGTTGAAGAAAATCCTGCTTAAGCACGCCTAATCTGTCTCTTAAATTGGAGTTTCAACTTATTTCCTACAGTAGCTATAGGTGCAGCTTCTGTAGTGTTATTGTTGGGGTTTTGTGCTTTCAGCCTTGTTCTCAAAGAAATGTAATGAGGCTGCTGATGTACAGCCTGAGAGCTTTTAAACCAAGTTGGATAAAGAGAGAAAGTTCTCAAGGAAGTTAAGTTCTCATGACTTACACGGAGATTTTTTTTTTGGTGTGTAGAGGATAGAAATTTTTCATGTCTCTTCTTTAAAACACATCATTAACAAAATGCAAGGGAAATATTGTCCTGCTACTCAGGTAACTGGTTACTTTTGTGATGGACAAGAGATAATTACTGTTTTCTACCTAAACTCCTATAAGATCACTGGATTTTCATGCTATTGGGTGTATCTGCAAATGGTAGATCTGCAAATATTCTGAAGAGACAAATGATGAAATGTTAGGATGAAAGTGACTTTACCCGAGGGGTCAGCTTCTCTCTTCAGGAAGGGGAGAGAGGACTGCTCCAAGGGAAAAGCTTTATTCCTTCCACCTGGAGTTCCATCAGAAAGGCTTGTGACAGTCTCTCACTCAGCAGTTTACAGCATGGAAATCCTGATATTTTGGGAACATGCTATTTGAATTCTTGGTGTAATAAAGTCATGAATTGTTTTACAGGTTAGAGAAGATTGTACGAGAGATGATTAAGAAGGTGTACATGAGGTGAGGTTTCTAGAGCTCTGTTAAAATAGTCATCCATGGCAAAACAATGTTAAAAGTAGAAATTCAGTAGCATTTTGACAGTTTCTAAAAAAGAACAAACAAAAGAGAAATAGTCTTAAACGTTTTGATAATCTCAAATGTTATTAGCAAAACTGTGCTGTTAAGATCTTTAGTAAGATACAGATACTTAATTCTCAGAGTCAAATTCAGCCTTTAGCTTTGGCAGTGTGCAGAAGTCACTGAAGTGTTTCTAATGTTTTGTTGTGTTGTATCAGGTGGAGAGAGAGAGGAATGTTTATAGTGAGTTTACCCCATGTCTTCCTCTCAGACAGATTGTTAAATTGAAGTTCTCAGCAGCTTCCCTTTAACAAAACTTGAAACTTTGAGTTTAGTAAATGTCTAATGAGTACTTACTAATATTTCACATGTCTTTAAGGCTAAGGTTATGTACTACCAATATATTTCACACTTCCAATGGCAGCTTTTGATAGCTGATAAGCTTTATTCAGAGTTATTACATAAGCACAACATACTTGTCCAGAAACTTGCAGACATTTTAAATACTGCTGCTCAGCATAGGGAGCTCTGATGAACTGAAATCAGCTGATGCTGTGTCTGTGTCAGCTGTTTGGGTGAAAAACTTACAGGAGCACTGGGCTAACTTTTCTCTTTGCATCAGTATTGAATATTAAATGTGGAATAAAATAATGACATAGATACTTGAGCCATTTAGGAATGCAAGGACTTTGGCGTATTTGTCTGTCCTTAAAACTGCTTGTTCCTGCCAAAGTTGGTAGAAGTGAATCAGGAGCCAGGACTTGCTGTAACTCCAGAGCATGGAGATGGCTTTTTGTGTGCACAGAGGGATGGACCAGTCCTGTCCCTACTGAGATGAAGTGCTGGTGCTTTGTGGAGACAGGCATGGGCCCTCAATTTTTAATTTGTTTTTCCTATATTTCTTAAATATCACTGCTGTTCTTCCTATTACTTGTGGCTGGCATAGAAATATGTACAGGACTGCCAGTTGTATGTGTTTTAAGCAGAATTCACATACTAACAGTTAAACAATTTTTGTATCTTTATATGTTACAAATAAGTCAGCAAAGACCGCCTTCTCTAAGTGGGATGGGTGTTACTGATATTGATGTACAGCTGACTGAAGAGGAAAGGGAGGCAGTGAGGACTATGGTTCTAATTATTCAACATCTGGCTCATCCGTGCCATTCCCCAACACCCGAAGCTCCCTCTCAGGTAGCAGCCCATACTCATTTAGGAAAGCCTCCACATCCACAGCAAAAAACTCCTCATTGAACTGTTCAGAAACACTAATGAAATTGCTCAGGAGCTCCCCGGCCTTGTAGACCAGTAGGGAGGGGAGCACCTCACTGGAGAAGCGATCCCCGGCACCCGTGCTGGAGGCCTTGATCTTGCAGAACTTGACGGTGGGGTACTCGGCCGCCAGGCAGGTCAGGCTGCTGTTGAGGGCCTCGCAGCCCTTGACGCCGTCCTCATAAATGTGCACAATGACTGTGGTGGTTTTGTGCTCCTTCTCCACGGCCTCCAGGAACTGTTCCCCGTTCTGCAGCTCACACAGGAAGCCGAACTTGGGCCCGAAGCTGAGCCGCTGGTGCATGTCCTGCATGCAGCGCTTGCGGTACTGCTGTAGGCAGCTTTCATCCTCCTGCGCGGCGTGAATCAACTCATACTCCTGCATGCTCATCTGTGAACATCCAGAGAGTGCTGTTAGTCACTGGGAACCCCTCGGAGCCGGAATGGGGACACACCCACCTGCTGTCTGGAGAACCCCAAAAGCTGAGCCAGAAGCGCCATCGCTCCCTACAGTGACTTTGGGAGGTCTCGTTGAGAGACAGGTGAAGATCCTGTCTCAACACTTGACTGTCAACATGATGGTACTGAAAGCAGTGGCCACATTTGGCTAAAATTTATGGATCTCTCAGAGCTGGTGGAAATTTGGCCAGTAGTGGGGCAGGTTTAATTCCTGTGTTATTGGGGATTTGATTCCTCCCTATTTCAGAATTAGTAAATGGTCATGAGTGAGGTTCAGGTTCAGAGCTCTATCCTGACTAATAGGTTCTTAAACATGTTGAAAATTTTCCATTGCCTTAACCAAGGATAGAGCATTGTGGCAGGAAAGGGAGGAAGAAAGGTCAATCTGTGCTATGATAGATGTGAAATATACTGCTCATTTTACTGAAGTTACCCTTTGCTCGAGAGAGGACTGGATAGAGAGAATCACAGAACCATTAATTAAGCTTAGAAAAGCCCTCCAAGGTCATCAAGTCCAACCATTAACCCAGCACTGCCAAATCCACCTCTAACCCATATTGCTGAGCACCACATCCCTATATTTTTGGATGCTTTCAGGGATAGCGACTCCATCAATGCCCTGGGCAGCCTATTCCAACGTTTGGCCACCCTTATGGGGAAGAAATTTTCCTGATATCCCATCTAAGCCTCCCCTGGAACAACTCGAGGCCGTTTCCTCTCCTCCTATCCCTGTTCCCTGGGAGCAGAGCCCAAGCCCTGGCTGCTCCCTCCTGTCAGGGAGTTGTGCAGAGCCAGAAGGCCTCCCCCTGAGCCTCCTTTTCTCTAGGCTGAGCTCCTTTCCCAGCTCCCTCAGCCGCTCCTGGGGCTCCAGCCCCTTCCCCAGCTCCGTTGTTTTGCGTATGTGTTCTGTCTGCATTGTGGGAGTTCTGCTCAGTTACACAGAAATTGAGTGGAAAATTCAAGATTTTCTACCTTGTAACAGGCATGTTTTACATAGAGCCAAAATTAATTCCTTTTGCTTTTCTTACCTTACGGCAGAATCTCTCTCTGGTGTCTTTATCATCCCTGCTGAAAGATCTGTGTGGTGAAGACATTTGTCTAAGCATTTCTTTCTTGCTCAGGGGTAAAGCGTCTCCATCTTCACTCTCTAATTTGAACCTCCTCCAGTCATTGATCACACCTTTGGGCCCTATGAGAAATGAAGTTGGGTGAGAAAGTGGCTGCAACAAGAGGTTCCTTGAGAAGTTTCTGTTCTTTGCTGGTTTGTCCTTCTGTGCCTCAGTTTATCTGTCTCTCCTCCTTCCAAAGCACTCCCCAGGAGGGATGAGAACCAAAGCTTTGGGATCAGTGTGTCCCAAAAAGAAAGAAAGGGTTTTTCTAGCCTGGATTACTTTAGTGATCTGGTTCCCATCAGGATCCTTTGGAAGGATTTTGGTGAACTACATGAGTAGTTAACATGGATGAGGATGTTGAAACCTGTTAAAACTGCCATGTTGGCCAAAGATGGTGTTTTGTAGACAAATACTTGATTTCTTTATAAACAGGCTATTTAAATAATAATTTAAATATTT
>VWZT01018929.1:154699-240995 GCA_013397055.1 Pachycephala philippinensis | reverse complement strand
AATAAAATTTAAATATGCATAAGGACTCAGAGTAAAACTAAGAATGCAGGACGTGAGATTATTTCTAAGAGCCCCAAACAATGCGTGTTGCACTGGAAGAGTAACCCATAAGGCAAATGATAATTCTGATTGTAATGCAGATCTTGGTCTTTGGAGCTGCTTGATTAAACCGTTTAAATTTTGAAATTGGGAAAAAAAATTAATTTCAAAATTCCAGTGCCATTTTTCAAAATGAAAAATTTTAATCTGCATCTTCGGTTTTAAAGCAAAAACATAGAATATTTCAGTGTTTTCAGAGATGAAGTTTCCCATGGAAAATTTAGAAAAGACCGAGTAACCAGCTCTCATTTTCACAAGGAAGATGTGATGAAAGTGAGATATGGTGTGTATATATTTTTTTTTCTTTTTTCATAGGATGGTTTGGGTTGGAAGGGACCTTAAAGCTCATCTCATTCCATGCCCTGCCATGGGCCGGAACACCTTCCACTAGCTCTGTTGCTCAGAGCCACATCCAACCTGCGTATATATCATAACCTTGGCCAACAGCAGCAAGGCTGGTTGGGAAAGAACCCCAGAGTTATTACAAGAGCTTCATTTATTATAGCTCCAAGGAAAAGAAGTCCTTGGAGCACAAGGAGGGAATGATTGGCATCCTCTTACCTGTCAGTGGGGTGGAGGAGATGATGCCTGGCTGTAGAGCTGAAAACAATGTCAGTACTCATAAAAATCCTGGTGACTGAGGACTGGATTAAAAAGAATGATGGTTTGGAGTGAGGCCTCTTTTAAAGTTTCTAAATGCTGTGCTGTGTTTGCCATAAGGAGCATTTTTAGCACCTTCTGTAAGAAGGAAAAAAATAATTTTGCCTTTCTAGTGAAACATTATCACCTAATTCTAGTGTGAGAGTGTGGGTTTTGTTGCTATTTTGTTGTCTTCTCTACTCCCCTGAAGAACAAAGTGAAGCAATAAACCACAGCAGTGAGGCAATAAACCAACAGGAGCCATGTTGGGCCATGGCTCTTGGTGGCTTTGTCAAGTGTCCCCTGGATCTGGCCTTTGCTTCAGGCTTGAGGAGGCGCAGTGCAACGTTTGGTGTTACCTGCCCTCCATGGGGGCTGCCACTTGCCCCAGTGTACCTTCTCATTGCCTTCGGAACCTGTGTTTGTGCAAGAGGTTTGGCCAATCCACTGGAGCTACTGGAATTCTGGGCTTCCCCAGTGAACATGGACAGTTTCACTTATTTTTGGGAAAAAAACTCTGTTAGTTTCCTTGCCTGTGTGTGTTGCCTGTCCTTCAAAGTCTTCTTCCAAGCTGGTGTTGGCATTTTCTTCCATTTCAGTGGCTGGAGTAGGAGATGCTGCAAGTCCCAAAGGGAGAACAGTTAATAACAGGATAGTAAAGGAAAAAGCTTACAGCAGGTACAACAGTGTGTAATTTCCTGCAGCTAGTGAGTATCAGTGAAGATCAAAATACACATGGTAATTATGGAGCTTGTCATTGACCCACGGAAAGCAATTGGGATATATGTCAGTCTCCTTAAAAAGGTGTCTGCCCAGCTTCTCAGGCGAGGGTTCCTTCATTATGGTGTTCCAGTCACTGGAGAATATCAGGGACATGGTCACAGGAAACAGTGGGTGTAAAACATCCTGCAATAGAAATGTGTACCGAGTATTTTCTTTTCTTTCTTTCTTTCTTTCATTCTTTTGTTCTCTTCCTTCTTGGAACTGGGAACCTATTAATTTTCCAAGTGCTGTAAGTATTTATCTTTAAGGGTTGCCCGAACTGCTCATTTCACATACAGAAAATGGAGCCAAGTATTTGAACCTGTTGGGCAAGAGACCTCTGAACATCCTGGAGCTGACTGGGCCATGTTTGTTGCAAAACAGCAAACTGATGGTGGTTATAAATCAAAATCACTTTCTTGTTCCACCCTTTCTGTAAACCAGGCAACCCATGGAGCCAGGTGACACTCTCAGGGCACTGTGATTCACCAACACCCTTTTCGTCTCTTACAGTGGAGTTTTTGAAGGAGAACCACATTTATTTTGAGTGTTCCCACCGAGGAGATGATCTCGGCTGGGTGGTGCCAGAGCACTACAGAGCAGCAAGAAGTCGTAAGGCAGGTGATTTGAGTGTTCCCATTAAGTCTAGACTAGTTTCAGCTGTTCAGGTGCTAAGTTAACCTTTGTTTGCCTTCACAGTAGCAAAGATGTTCTCATGCCGTGACTGCCTTATTTAAAGGCAGTCTAACTGCTGGGGTGTTAGACTGGAGTGATAAATAGTGGTGTATGCACAGGAGGGACTGCGCCTTTGTTTTTCCATAGCAGTATCAAGGGATAATGTGGAATAACAGCTGATTAGGACACAAGGTACCCGATCCCTGTGTGTATTGGGGCTAAAGCTGATTAGCAAATGTGCAAATAAATTGTTCCATGCATGTACCTGTGGCAATTCATCGAAACTTGTGGGAAACGTTGTGAGTAAGTTTGGAAGAAAAGCAGGTAATGAATTAAGCTTTATCAGTATAAATTCTGTAGGTTGCTCTATAGATAGGTTGTTGCCGCTGCATAGATCCAGATTACCGGATCAATTGCTATTCCCGCAATTCTGAAATAGAAATCTGAAGCTAATCCCTTCTCACTAGTCAAAACTAAGAATCTTTGCCATGTCAGGGATGAGCAGATATATATGCTGGGTCAAAGCCTTAAGTCATTCCCTTGGCTTACACAGACATCTACAATAAGCTCTTCTGTCTGCTTCTGCTGCGGATTTTCTTTGTTCTGGGGGGAACAAGAGGGTTTGATTCTCTGTATGCTTTGCTGTTTCAGAGCTTTGAGCCCTGAAAAGCACTAAAAACACAGGGTATGAAACTCAAGCACTCAGATGCAGGCTCAAACCAGAAAACTTGACTGTGCTTTTGGTGAAACATCTCTCTTCCCATAGGTGGGAACGGATTGCTTAACAAATGAAAGGTCTCTGTAAAATTTATGTTACTGATCTATTGTGCCCCATAAATCTGTGAAGATTAGGTGAATCATAACAGCATAAAGGCTGTGTTTCACCATTCTTCTGCAGTGTGGCACGAGGCAACAACCCTGACCATGCACAGGCTGGGAGGCTGACCATGGACTGGGAACTGCTGAAGCTTAATCCTGTCCCTGTGACTGAGTCCGGCTGTGAGCTGGGAGCCGGGCATGCAAACCGTTCTCCTTTCAGCTCAGCAGGGCTGTAAATCCTTGTCATTCTTATCTCAGCCCTGGCAGAATGGGGCCAGCCGAGCCAGGTGTTTCCCAACCAGGCAGCTGAGGACAAGGCACATGGACAGGGTGGTCTGTGGGAGGGTGCTCCAGGCTGAGCTGGCTCTCCTCGAGGAAGGTGCAGCGGAAGCTCTTGCGTGTTGTGTGTGGGCAAAGCTGGGCAATCACCTGGGTAGGGAACTCTCCCACATCCTCCTCAGGGGTTGAGGTGGAGCTGTTGTGTGGCTGGTGGGGGGTTTTTTTGGGTGGTGAGGAGGTGTTCTTTTATGTGCCAGGCAAGCAGCATTTTCCAAAGTTAAAATTGAGCTTCCCAATAAATGGGGAAGTGTGGGTGCTGCCAGCTGTGGGGGTTGTTGTTATGCAAGTGCCTCTGTGAGGAAATGTCCGTGTGTAAGGCTGAGTCAGCGCAGCAGAGAGTGTCACAGAGTAGGTCAGGATGGGCCATCACGAGTGTCTCAGATGAGAAGGTGCCACCTGCTTGCCTCTAAAGGTATGCTGGGACCTGGTGTGCCCAGCGTGGCGACAGCTGGAACCTTCCTCTGCATCACATGGCACCTCTTGCAAGGGCAGCAGCCATGTGGAGAGGCTCATGTGGGTGCAAGTGGGTCATAATTTGTTGACTGATAGTGCTGTCTTTTAGAAATTCCTTTAAGGTCACCTGACTAAGGTCATCAACTTCAACCTGAGTCGGCCTGAGAGCATCGTTAGGCCCAGGACTCAGAGGCAGCGATTCACTGCATGGGGGTGGTTGGATTCAGCAGGGATGGAGAATGGCCGTCCCAACCTACTCTTACAGATTCCTTACTGCTTTGCAGCTGATTATTTTCTTTTTTTTTTTTTTAATCATGTAACTGTGCAGTCTCTCAATCCCAGTACATAACTGGCTCAGGGTAGGAGGACAGAGTCCTCTGAGAGGGTGTTGTGTCACACAGCAGGAAGATGTGCAGTGATGGTGACATGATGATTTATGTCATCCCTGGAGTTAATTATGTCTCTTTGTTCTAAGGAAGCACCCACAGACCTTCCAGCCCATCAGCTGTTGTTGGTACCATTCCAAGCTTCCCCTTTGTACCATTCTGACATTCCAAATGAACAGCAGTCTCTGGGGAGGGGGCGAATTGCTGATTTGGAAGATTTTTTGTATTTTCATTAGCTTTTCTCATTGGTTTTGATGACTGAAAGTGGCTCCTGAAAAGTTCAAATGGGGGTAACAACTTCTCCTTATCAGGTCTGTGGGTCATCAATGCACTAGGCCCTATTTTGTCATGCATGTGGTGGCTTTTTATATGGATTTTAAGAGACTGATCATTCTATGAGTTCTTTACTTTCCTGTCTTTCTGTCAGATTTTCTGAGTGAAGAAAGAGAAGATGACAATTTCTTCACTGAGATGAGTTTTGTGTCCAAAAAAACTTCTTCAGCAAGAAAAAAACCCAAATGCAAAGTATAAGCCTGATGTTGCCCTTTAATTTCTGTGAGCTTTGGATCTGTTGTCGATCAAAAGAATTCCTGGTACTGCTGCTCATTCCTCTGGTGTCATTAAACTGGATGGGCCAGCCTTACTACAGGGTATAAATAACCATTTAATGAAGTGGTTCCTTTTTATCCAATATGGAGTAAGGTTTTCTGCTTAGTAACAAAGAACAGAATCATGGAATGGCTTGGGATGGAAGGGACCTTAAAGCCCATCCAGTGCCACCCCCTGCCATGGGCAGGGACACCTTCCACTATCCCAGGTTGCTCCAAGCCCCGTCCAGCCTGGCCTTGAACACTTCCAGTGATGGGGCATAATTTGATGCCTTTGGCCTTCACAGAGATGTCTCTGTTTACCCAAAATTACAACTTTACTATTTTCTCCTGCTCATATCGAACTTCTGAGGTAGCTCAGGAAGAAAGCACCATATCTGTGTACTGTAATGAAGCCTTATTTAACCCTTGTAAAAGACTGCAGCTGTAAATACAAAAATAGTGTCTTGTGGTTGTGAGTTACAGTTACAGAAGAGAAGGAAATTAAAAAAAACATCCCTAAACAAACTGTAAAAGGCAAGATGCATTCTGCAAAGGACAAAGCCAATAAATAAAACTTGCTTTCCAATATAAGGGTTTTTGCTGCTAGTCCAGTAAGTAAACATGAGTAATATTTTTCTTAAAATATAAACATGTTCTAGGCACAAATTTTCTGCTTTCCGTCTGTGCAAACCCTGCTGAAAATGCTGTTTGTGTCTGGCTTTAGGTAAGCAGATCAGCAGCAGGCTGCAAATCCCCCATGGTTGGTGGGACATTGCTGGTGAACTGGGAAGTGTGACATTTTGGGGACCCTTGAGGGGGAAACTGAAGGGTGTTTGGCAGTGAGATGTGGTTGCACGTCTCTGTGTCGAGCTCCACATGGGTGGGCGCTCAGCTGGGGTGTGCTCTGAGTGTTCCCCTGGCTCTTGCATCTTGGGGAGAGTGTTTGAACTTGAGCTGCACTTCCCTCTCCCAGGGGCTGACTTGAATCTTGCTTCTCTGCCCATTTTCCCTGGTTCTCATTTGCAGAATTCCCTCCCTGATTGCTCTTGTCCTCTCTCTCAAGTGGTAATTAATGGTCACAGATGTACCTGCCACAAAGGCAGCTTCTGAAGCACGCAAGACAAGAGAAGGAGCAGCCATGGATTTAAATGTTCAAGTTCCTGAAATTTGGGGGAATTGGGTAAAATAACATGGAACAGGAGAAGGCATCATTCCCCCTGCCTGGGCAGTGGAATGGAGCGAGTACTCTGCTCTGCACGTACCCTCGGGAGGGCCGGCGTCCTCCTGTGCCTGCAGCAGGGACAGGTTCCTGAGAATCCTTGGTCATGGATGCTCTGAGCTTTGCAGGAGGCATTAGCAGCATTATGCAATCAAGATCAGTGCCGAGGTTGGAGTTCCAGCCCTTTGCCCAAGGCCCTACAGCACCTTCCATGATCCGCTCCTGCTGCCGGGCCCCGCGCCAGGGAGCGGCAAACACGGAGCACCTGCAGCTGCCCTTGCGTCACGGGCAATCAGATCCCTTACAAGACAGTGGCTAAAGACAGACTTAAGAGCCAACCTGCCTTGTCTGCTTGTGTCACCCCAAGGCACAAAAGACAAGCTGACTCTGTGGCAAAATCAAAACATCCTGGGCTCACCTCAAGGCAAAAACGTCATGTCTCATGGAGTGATCGGGTCACCGTGTTTGGGGAAAAAACATAATTTCAAAACACCGGGCCAGGACTTGATTTGCTAGAGAAGAGGTCATATGATGGGAATAAAACATAAAGCAGGCTGGGCTGACGCAGGGAGCTGCCAGTTCCGCTGCACGTCACTGGGACTGATGAGAGGGTTATGGGATTGGATTATTCCCTCTATCCGCTTTAGCGGAGTTATGCTGTTCTTTATTTGTGAGGTGGAAACCTTTTAAATAGATGAGTCCAATGTTTCATTTATCCTTTAGGCTTTGCCAATTAGGAAATTCTTTGTGACTACCTCTGGCTTCAGTGCAAGATCATAGGATTAAATAAATATCCCTTTCTCTTCCTCTTTATTTTAGTCTTTCAAAATCTGGCCTATAATTATGCACCAGGAATTATTCATCTTTTCTGGATTGCACACCTATTTCTGGATATCACTTCGAAACAGGAAATTAGCTCAATGCCTTCACAGCAATCGGTCACAGGACAAGAGGGAATGGCTTCAAACTGCCAGACAGTAGCTTTGGATTAGATATTGGGGATAAATTGTTCCCTGTGAGGGTGGGGAGGCCCTGGCACAGAGTGCCCAGAGAAGCTGTGGCTACGCCTGGATCCCTGGCAGTGTCTGAGGCCAGGCTAGGGGTTTGGAGCAACCAGGGCTAGTGGAAGGTGTCCCTGCCCATGGCAGGGGGTGGCTTTATGGTCCCTTCCATCCCAAGCCGTTGCACGATTCTGTGGTTCTATGATTCACTTCTACCAGAGTGCCAGAGTTTTGTCTGGAAAGGTAGAATGCAGGTATTTTAAACCAGGACTTGTTTTATTTTTCAAGGAAAAATAATAGTTGCCGTTAGTGTGGCAATAGTATTGCCAGTAGTTACCATGTCAAATTTCAATTAGCATAAACCAAATAATTTTATTTGGAAAAGCTTGATTTTGTACATGAAGAGGTGAATATCTTTTGAAACTTGGGATTCAAATTTTGGGGCATGTTGCATATTTGTTGGAGCAGCTCCTTCATTGTTACTATTGTGATGAATTAATCCTTTTTAAAAACTATTCTGCCAGGAAACCTATTATTGATTTATGTTCTTTTTAAACAAACTTGGCTGTATCAAGCAGGGTGGAAGAGGAGGGTGGTTGGATACTGAGAAAATGTCTATTTGAAGCGAGAGGGAACAGCCAACATTTTCAAATGCAGATTATTTAAGGGCACGAACGTCAATCCATGTTTAACCTCAATGCCTGGCCTGATTTGTCAGATGGATTGGACAGTTCACCATGGTCCTCTGGGAGTCTGGGCAGAGTTTTCAGCTGATGTTGAAGGGTGTGTTTCTTTCTGAACTCCACGTTCATGTTTGCTAAAGTTGACATGTCCTTCAGAGCCTTGGTTGGAGTTTATTGCTGTATTTAGCAAAGTCACGATGGATGGCAGGAGCCCAGGGGAGAGATTGTGCACATTTTCTCCCAAGATGAACAGATGTTTGCAATGTGCACAATCCCTATAATTTGTCAAAAATCTCTTCTGTCAGAGCTGTAACTCTGGCAGTGACTGGAGACAGGCACTTGGAGAGGTTGATGGCTGGCATTTTATGGAAGAGGGCAGGAACTTGAGTTTGTTGTGAGATTAATTAAAGGTCTAGAAGTAGTTACCCTGTGATGACTTTGAGCAACTCCTACTGCTCCTTTCCATCAAAATCTAGCAGGTGCCTGTGGGGCAGGGCTGAGAGGAATCAACGCTTGTGAAGCTGGAAGAGCATCCACTGTCGCTTTTGGGATGGGTTTGACCAAGAATGCCTCCTAAGGCTCTGGACATGCAAAAAATTGCCCACAAAAAGCAGTTAGGAAAATAGTTTTGGAATTATAACATTTAATTCTGGTGGGGGTTTTTTTCTGTCTTTTTTTTTTTTTCCTCCTTAGCTGGTTGATGTTCTTTTCAAATGTGTATTTGTAACTATAAATCAGTAGAATTATTTGCTTTTACTTTTTTCATATCTACACTCTGTTACCATCATTTGGAAAAAGCAGGCTTGATTTAGCCAACAGGCTTCCTCTAAAGCAGGCTCTAAACAGTCATTATCTCAAACTTGAGAGCTAAGCAATTAAAAAAAAAAATTAAATTCTTCACAACAGCTTTCATGTTCGTGTATTCCTCATTCTGGGCTTTCTCTGAGCATTAACGTCCATCCTCTGAGATGTGTGGGGATCTCATTTCCTGCTTTCCCGTAATTAAATTTACATTATTAGATTATTTAGATTATTATTTATTACTAATTTAGGGTAATTCTCACACTTTCTCACTGCCCTTCTTTGCAGCTGGGCCTTCTCTTTCCAGAGAAGGTCCCTGTGTGAAGGGAGAAGAGTGAACTATTTACAGATTTGGGCACTGGGCAAATACCTTTGACATGGGATATTTATTGACTTTGTGGTTTAGATCAGTTTAATTAGATTCACACATCTTTGGTGCTGATTCAGGTGTAAAGTAAACTCACAGCAGACCAAGACCTTGCTATGGCAGGGAAAGGGACAGGTGACCTTGGGTGGTCAGGCAGTGGTGGAGTCCCAGCAGGGATTCAACAGTGGCAGCCCCTGTTTGTGGCACCTGGGGACGTGTTTTGGCCTTGGCAATGCTGGGTAAAATGGTTGAATTCAACGATCTTGGAGGTCTTTCCCAACCTAAATTCTGTGATTCAGCTTGTGCTCTCAAGAATTTCTGGTGTTTTCCAGCCTACTGCCTTGGAACTCTTCCTGTAGGACTGGCAGAGCCAAGCACTAGTGCTCGCTTGTGACTGCCGGGTGCTTCCTCTTCCTCCATTCCCTTTTTTATTCTTCTGCTAAAGTGTCCTGAGTGCATCTCAGTGTCTTAGAAGAGCTGACAGATTAATTTCCTTATTTCTCTTAAATGGGAAGATCCAGAGTTAAAAGTGGTCATTCTGTATTTGTTAAAGGCAGCAGAGACACTGTCAGGTGGACGCTGCCAGTCTGGACTTGGGTTCAGTATATCCAAAGCACACATCCTGCTGGATGTGGTTTTGGTTTTGGGTTTTGGTTTTGTTTTTTTTTTAACTTGACCACTTACTAAAAAAGGGACTGATCGTGTAATTGATTAAATTATAGAGGCCCAGGTCCTGCTCCAACCAGCTGCTCCTTTGCTTGCAATATCAGAAATAACCTTGTCTCTGCTGAACGGTCCTGACATCCCTGTGGCAACTATGGTTGCATGAAGTCAGTGATAATAGGAATGTGTTCCTCTTATTACCTTTATTAATCAGAAGGTGAAAGCCAAGGCAGACAGGATTGTGTGGCCACTGAAAGCCCTAGAGTGTTTATGTCAGGTCTGTAACTTCCCTACATCCCAGAATCACATACTGCCTGGGCTTAGAAGGGACCTGGAGATCATCCAGTCCAGCCCCCTGCTAGAGCAGATGGATCTCATCCATGTGGGTTTAAACATCTCCAGAGGAGAAGACTGCACAGCCTCTCTGGGCAGCCTGTTCCAGCGCTCAGTCACCCTCACAGAAAAGTTTATCCCTTTCCTGCAGAGAGTATGGTATCCCTTTCATACCATTTGTGTCATTCCAGAGGCTTCATGTTTTCCTTCAGATCCTGTGATTGACTTGTAATTATAAATGGTGAGTTTTCATCAGCCAGTTTGTAAATATCTTTACACATGGCTTGTAAAACTGCACAAAATGGGAATTATTTTGCTTTCTTTTCAGACCCAAGCAAGTCAAACTGGGGTTGCAGTTATGCAGCAGCTGAGGCATGTACACAAGTTTCTCTGAGCGTGTAAATAAGTGTCATGATTTGAAGCACAGGCTGATGGCTTAAAACACGTGTTCCCTCTCCTGCTCCAAAAACACAGCTCAGATAAACAGCAGAGCAAATCCTTTCCCAGGGACTTACTTTTGTTTATGTAGAAACTGGAGCACAAATGATGGGCCAGTTTCTCTGTGCACAGTTGGTTGTTTCTAAGTCTTCTTCACAGGGACTTCCATGGCTGTATCCTAAAATTAATTCCAAATATTTTAGCCGTCCCTGTGCTCAGGCTATAATTGTATCACCTCCTGAGAAGCCATCTGACAGTGTTCTTGGAGGCTTCTGACATTCACTGAGTGTAAGAGCATCAGCAGCAAAGCTTGTTGTAACAAGCAGGAGAGACCAGGAGCTGGTTGCGGAGGAAAGGAAGGAAAAGGGATAATAAAGGGAACAAAATGATCTGGTTGGAAAAGACCTTGTTGTAAACCCCTCTGACTCATTTCATCCACTTCACGTGTGCACAGCAGCACCCCAATGCCAATTTACCCCTCCCAGGGATGGGATTTGGAGCCGAGCCCTGGGGCAGCATTCCAATCTCCCGTGTGCTGGGAATGTGCTCCTACTAAACCCAAGGAATGACAGTGTCACTGATACTGCAGCTCTGGGTGAGGGCAAAGTGCCCCAATTCCTTGGGTTCCTGTGGCAACCTTGAGGGTAAATGGAAAATATGCCCAACATAGGAGCCTGAACAAGATGTTCCTGTGCTGTGGGATTTAGGTACCTTGTGCAGCGGCCCAGAGCAGCCCCGGCTCTGCTGCCACTGGGGCTGATGTGATAAAATAAGCCAGGTCCTGACCCCTTCTGTTTGCAGCAGGTGGCCGTGGGATTAGCAGAAGTCAGGACAAGAGACACTGGAGGTGTTTCTGAGGGCAGGTTTTCTCCTCCCTGCACATTTGTTTGTGGAGCAGGGTGTGATGTTTGGTTAAGCCCAAACCTGACTCCAGCTGTGAAGGCTGTGGCAGATGTGGGAAGTGGATGGAGGTGCAGCCCTAGCAGTGTGCTGTGCTTGGGAAAGGAGAGGAATTCCATGAGCGTTAGAAGAAATGAAATCTGATCTTTTTCCTAGGATTCGTTTTCTAACGATTTTGGCACCTAAAAGCTTTTTGCTGCAGCTTCAGCACTAAATGGGGCTCTCCTTGTGGATTCTCCAGTGCTAAAGAATAAGATGTGAATGCAAGCAAGAGAATTTCCTCTCCCTCTGGGAGAATCAGACTCAGATACAAACCCAGAGACTATCATACATCAAAGAAGAACCATGCTATTTCAGATTGCCATGATGTCAGAGATTTGGATTTACTTGATAAATGACTGTTGCAGCATTAGCCGTCCCAATGGAACAGCTCAAATATGAATCAGTTTGTAAGTGCCACATTTATTGATGTATTCCATCAAGTTCTCTTAAAAAAATGAAATCACAATTCATTTAAGTATTTAACAGCACCAGATTAGGTTGCATGGCAGCAAATCTATATTAATCCCTTTAAACATTGTAGGAGAGTCTTGGTTGATGCATCAATATTCATACTGAACAGGAGGGTATAATCAAATTTTAAAGTCCTAAAATGACTGTTACTCTGTTTTAAATAAACAGCCACTTTCTAAAATTAATTAAGTCACAGAATCATAGAATGGCTTGGGCTGGAAGGGATGTTAAAGGTCATCTTGTTCCAACCCCCGGCATGGGCAGGGACACCTTCCGTTGGTCCCCTAAGGCAGACGTGGATAAATACATCCTGGTGAGTGGTTTGCCATGGGCTGTGTGTTACTGAAATTGCTGAGACAACTTGGTTCAGTGGCCTGAAACCGTTTTTGGATGAGCTACAGAACTTATCTTGAGAGGATGCAGGCATGGATAATGGGGACCAAAATTCACTCTTCTTGGCAGAGACAGTCCCTGGAAGTGAAGGGCTGGAGGTGGCTGTGATGTGGGTGCTGAGGAAGCCCCCAGGGTCTGAAGGCACAATGTTTAGATCTCAGAATATCCATGTCTGGCTTGTTTCCTCCTCAGGTAGAGCGTGACTTCTCCTAACTCTTTCTGAGCATTTCATCCTGTTTGGCTTCAAGCTTAGCCAGGCTATTTTTAGCTAGGCCGTATTTCCAAATGTGCCTCTTGCCTGTGACCGAATGTGGAGTGTCACAAAATAAACCTGGGCACATCCAGCGTGGAAGGGGGCAAAGGTGAGCAGTTGGCAGATGCTGCTTCCTGGGATCTCAGGACAGAACTGAGGTCTCCCCCTGACTGGTTGTGCTGAGTGTTCACAGGACCCACCTCTGAACTGGTGGCCAACAGTGACCATGGACCTGGATTTAACTTAGAGTTGCCAGGGAAGGTGGTTCATCATTGTGTGCTTGCAGAGAGATGAGGTCCAAGGATTTCTCTCATCACTTCCTTTAAAACACCCTCCATTTGCTTTAAGGCCTTCCTTATGGGATCACTGTACTGTTACTGCTTTAAGCCTGGACAGCACCCCTGCTCCCATGAGAAATGGGAATGGGGGGTTATCCTTGGGTCCTGCTGCAGGCAGCTGTTTTCATGGCATTCCAGCAATTCGGAAGGATGGGAATCAGCAACCCAATTGTTTTATTCGAAACTTCATGCCAAAATGCCAAGCCATTACTATAACATGTTTTCATCTCAAATTACTGTAAATTCATTAATTCCGTGCAAAGCAACTCTGTAAGATATTGCACAAATGGAATAACTCAAGAATATTTTAATTATGTCACATTATGAATGATTTACACTGCTAAAATGGCAAGGATATGCAAATAGAAACAAATGTCATTTCCAGATGCCATTTGAATGCATTCCTTTAATGTTTTCAAAACAAAGAGATTGATTTTGTGGAAGATCAGCTCTCTCTGCAGGAATCACTGCTTCTGCCACCCATTCTCCAGCTAGAATGCAGGGAGAAAAACTATATGGCATTTGCTCACTGCAATTTCCTGCATTTTTCTTATTTGTTTGATCTCTGGCTGGTAGATTGGAAAGGGTTCTGGGTCATCAAAAAAGAGTTTCTCGTTTTGGCAGGCAAATATATGGAGCTATTTTTCAGGCTCATCGTTATTCCTCTGCGTGTTGTTGCCCTCACTTTCCACATCTGTTCGTAACAAAAATGCCAATGAAAAATTGAAATGTTTCATTTTAGCTTAAAAAAAAAAAAAAAAGAATTATTTCAAGAGGTGACATGAATTCACCAAGCCTTTCACTTGAAGCTGGAAGGGGTGGGGTTTTTTGGTTTGGTTTGGTTTTTGTTCTTTCACTCAGAAAGTGCAAATCCCATAATTTTGGTCAACTCTGCTCATGTCTGGTGTTGGGGTAGACCTCATTTCTCACTTTCACTTTGTTTTATTCTACTCATAGTCCTTTGATATCCTCATTCCAGTAAGCAGTAGAATAGGAATTTCTCTGGACCGGGATACTGACTGTGGAGATGCTCTACAGCTTTGCCTGGAATTCCATAGGCATTGAGCATTAAAGGAAGGAGCTGTGGGATGCACTCTGCTCCATACAATAATATATTGGTTTATAGCATGTTCCAGCTTACGTTTAAATCCATGAGAGGTTTCTCTGTATTTGGACTGAGGCTGAAGTCTGTGCTCATTCAAGCAGTTCAGAATTAAGGGTGTAATTCAGTCTCACTGTGGTTGGCCATGTGCCCTAGAGTGAGCCTCTTAGGGAGTTTAAGATGGGATGGTGCTGGAAGCTGGTTACCAGACTCTCCAGCTGAGTTCCCCATCTCCTCTGGCCACCTTACACACTACAAATCTCAGAGGCAAGATGCTTTTCTTTCCTCTCTTTCCTCACCAATGCCTGACTCAGTGGGCAGTACAGTCTCTGGAGGGTTTTCTGTCCACAGGTGCCTTGTGGGGTTGTTAAACTGGTGTCATATCACTGGCTATGTGAAAGAAAGCAATAGGTCTAAAAGATGGGGTGGGAAGCTAAGGCTGATGTGGATTTTTCATAAGTTCTTGCAGTTCTACATTTAAGACTCTTCTGAAGTTGCAGAGTTGGTGCAGAGTGAGAGTCACAACCTCCCAGAGCTGCAGGTGGTTACCCCACTGAGCTGCCTAATCCCCAGAATCCCGCACAATATTTATGGAGAATTATTTCTGCACTGATTGCATTGGTCAGGCTCTGCTTTTTGCTTTGGAGGGCTGTAAAGGGGCAGGAAATGCCCTTTGGTGCTGTGATTCACCCAGGAAAAACCTTTGCAGTTCAGCTGAGGGTATGACCAGATGGCACCATGAGTATTTTGAAGGTGTGAAATACCTGTAGGGTTTTTGAACTCTGTAAATGAGGAATATGGGAGCTCTGCAATGGTTTTGAGGCCCACTGCTACTAGAGAGCAATTCCCCTTATCACTGGAAACCAGCAGTTGCACATCCTGTGTATAGTAATCATCTTTAACTATGTTATTTGCTCTGAAGTTGTATTATTTTGGTGATTCTCTGTCATGCCTTAATGCATTTCCCATCTTTTAGCTGTGCTGTAATTAGAACTGCTAGGATTAGACTTTAATATTTATAACAAAGATCAGCTTAAAGTCCCATTCTGAAACAGGATGAAGCACTTACATATAATTCTAGCAATCTGGTACAGATCAGCTACAGAAGAATGGGTTAGGTTGAAATTATTCCCTCCTGTCAAAAAGATGTCAAATACTTGCAGGAAACCTGTAAAGCCATTGATTGTGCAGATGATACTGTTTGTGTAAGGGGGTGGAAGCAAGAATCCAAGGTGTAATTTTGCCCTAATGCTTCTTGACCACTCAGACCTGTCCTATTCACAACATGCTCATCTTCTGGGGATCTCAGCTGTCCGAAGCAATCTCTCAGGGCCAAAAAATGGGGGTTTCCTCCATCATTTTATGTAACACATCATTTATACCTTTAGTTACATACCTGTCACCTGCCTAAAACCAGTGCTGTCACAGCAGCTACAGGGAATTGTCTTGTCCATGATACATTTGGGTTATTGTTCTTTCACACCAATATTTGTGCTCATCAAAACATTCTTTTGCAAGAAAACAATTATTGCAAAACCAAGCTGAGATTAGATACATGGATAAGAAGGATTAATTCTAAAGTTAGAATTTAGAGTTCCTTGGAAGCTCCAAAATGGGCCCAGACATGAACAGTTTCTGGAGATTATCCCAGAGATTTCAGCCCTTCACTCACCCTTCCCCAGAGCACACAACTCCATCCCAGCACAGGCAGAAGAAACGGTGTTTTTATATTCTCTTGCAGATCCTTACATACAGGTTAGTATTCAAAGGTAGGTGACAAAAGAGTAGAAATCCCATTTTTGAATCAAATCAATGCCAAAATCAAATAGAGAGAGACAGGATTCCATGCAAGGAATAAAAAAGCCGTGTTAAATTAGATATAGGTGTCACTTCCAATGGTCTGGGCACACACTGTCAGCAGATCCAGCGTCTGATTTCCAATGTATTTCCATTTCCCCCTAATGACCCCAGCTGGAGTGAAGCACCACTCACTGCCCATGCATTCATTCAAAGCACAAATAATGACAGCTCTGGCAGCTCGTTGTGCTCAGCTTAATGAAAGCTGCCTGCCAAATTCACAGCTGGGAACCTGGCAGTAGCTGTTGTGTCACCAAGCCCATTTCAGCCTGATGCTGCCAAAGGTGAGGCTCTTCTGAGAGACCCCATCACTTACATTTCTTTATTAGAACTTTTCATACACCACTAATACATCTTCAAAACACCGTATTTTTTTCCCCTACTGAAATCAAACTTGAAAGGCAAGGTTTGGACAAGCAAATCACTGTACCTGAGAGGCTCAGTCCCTCAGCTCCGCTGTTTCCAGGCTCTGACCAATGTCCTTGGAGTTTCCAGGAGACGAGCTGGATTACAACTGACCACAGCGAGACCTGGCCCCAGATTTACATCCCTCTGGAATGATGACCCTTGCAGAAATAGCTTTGGACAGGTAATAGGATTATCAGGAGGGAATTAGAAAATTCTGTTCATTAGTTTGAGCCAATGAAGCTGCAGACTGGAGAGAGGTTTAAAGGATTTGGTCATACATATAATTGGTCAGGGAGAAAAACAGCTGAGCCCCAAGAGCCGGCACAGATGGCACCTTGCTGTTGCAGAGCCAGGTGTATTAAAAATGCTGAAGATGTACAGATGGATTATAGGAACAGTGTAAGAACCTGTTACTGGATGCAGGAAAGCTGCCCTTACAACCCTGATGGCCTTTTCAGTATTTCTGAGCTGTGGTAGGACTCCATTTCATAAAAAGGATAAAAGTATTCATAGAAATTATGCTGATATTTATTTAAATCACCTAGTCATACCCAGTTACTCAGTAAGCACTGACAATGCAAATGAAAAAAGGGGGAGGGAGAATTTTGTTCTATGGAAGACTATAAATGTATTATGTAGCATCAAGGAACATTAAATTCTAAGCACTTTTAAATGGAAGGCTTGCATTTAAACACCTGCAGCTGTGGCTGTGACATGAAGTTGGATGCTCTGCAATCAAGAATATCACAGAATCCCAGAATGGTTTGGGTTGGAAGGGACATTACAGCCCACCCAGTGCTACCCCCTGCCATGGGCAGGGACACCTTCCACTATCCCAGGGTGCTCCAAGCCCTGTCCAACCTGGCCCTGGACACTTCCAGGGATCCAGGGGCAGCCACAGCTTCTCTGGGCACCCTGTGCCAGGGCCTCACCAAACTCACAGGGAAAAATTTCTTCCTGCCATTTAAACTAAATCTCTCATCTTTTAGCTTAAAGACATTCCCCATGTCCTAATACTCCTTGTTTAACCAAACCCAGCAAACTTGAACCACTTAAAAAAAACTTGTATAGAGAACATCCTTCACAGGTACAATGTTGAGGGTTATTGCCCCGTGTGAATATTGCACAAGAGTTGGAGGGTACCCAGAGCTTTTGGAATTGTGTCTCTGGATGGGTTGCTGCAGTGGCTGTCTGGTGGCGTAGGTTATCCAAGGTTTTGTTCCTGATAACACTGAAAGCTCTCCAGAGGTTTGAGTCCTTGTTAAGACCAGCCTTCATTAAGCCTCATCTTCCTGACGTCAGAAAGGCTGGCATAAGGAAAGCTCCTCCTTCTCCCAGTGGAGGAGGATCAGGTTTGGGGACATTTTCACAACTGGATGTTATCAGGCCCATGGGAGATGGGAGGGCTGAGAGGGCTGGCCCATGTCAGTCAGGGCCACCATCCTTGTCTGGGCCCTGGAGAGGCACAGCTGTCTCCAGTCAGGGGCTCCCCTGTACAGGACTGGGGTGGGCTGGACCCACTGGAGCGAGTCCAAGGAAAGGCCGCAGGGATGATTGAGGGATTGGAGCATCTGTTGTGTGAGGAGACACTGAAAGAGCTGAGCGTGCTCAGCTTGGAGAGCAGAGGGCTCAAGGGGATCTCATTCAATGGGTGGGTATGAGGAAAAGAGAGAGGCACTGGGCAGTAGTGCCCAGGGATAGGACAACAGGCAGCGGGCACCGACTGAAACACACAAAATTCCTGTGAACAGAAGAAAATGCTTTTTTACCATGAAACTGGCAAAGGAGAAATTAGGGAGCCTCTGTCCTTGGAGAAACCCACTTGATGAGTCCTGGGCAGCCTGGTCTAGCTGGCCCTGCTTGAGCAGGGGCTTGGGCTGGAGCCATCTCCAAGCACTGTGCCCCAGTTTTAAAAAAACCCGTAATTTTGAGAAGCTAAAATGGCAGCAGTTCCTTTTAAAATGAGATGTTCCAGTTCAGTGACGTCTTTTCCTCAACTTCCAGCATTTATGTAGAATTTTATATGCAGTTATTCTTTGCTTGTTTGCCTGGTTTTGTGCCCTGTTTGACCTAGCGGAAGGTGTCCCTGTCCCAGGCAGGGGGTGGAATGAGATGAGCTTTAAGGTCCCTTCCAACCCAATCCACCCTGGGATTTCAGGACTGTGTCTCTCTTTGCTAAACCCACCCAGATTTATTTCCTACCTGACATGCATGAGCTGCCAGAGATTGCAGGTTCTTCATTCCTTTCACTTCCTTATGGACTGTCTAAATGTCTTTTATGAGATAGTTGTTAATTTTTATTGGAAGATCCCATTAAATTGAGAAGATCACTTAGCTCTCTTCCAAAGGGCAAACCAAGAAATTTCATTCCCTGTGAAAACATATAAAATCATAACATTGTGTAGGCAGAATTCAATTTAGCAGTAAAGTAGCTGATGGAGCTTTTCCAGGGCCCCACAGGAGGACACACACAGGGGAAAGGGGCCAGGCAAGGAATTCCTAAATATAAACTTGTTAACTTCCAGTTCTTTGAAGATTTAAGCCGGCATTCCATTGGAGACTGCTTTGTATTTGAGCAGGATATTGAATATCATTGTTTCTAAATGTTGAACCTTCTACTTTTATCTGTTTTGTTCATTTTTGCAACTTCAGACTGTGAAATGTTCTCTTATTTTAGTGTGAGGCCTGGATATTATTTAACTCCACCACCCTCTAGGTTCTCCCTGCTGCAAGTCACAGGAACATAAAAAAACATTAAGAATTTCCAGTGTGCCTGTGGAGGAAACCTTTTAAACTAGCATGGCCAAAAAAGCTTTGTCAGGCCTAAAAATGACATTTTGAAACAATTTAGTCTTCTGCAACTGGTAAGCTTTCTTAAATCTTTAGGGTTCTCCTGTTTCTCGCTCTCTTTTTAAAAAATTATNTATTATTATTAGTAGTAGTAGTAGTAGTAGTAGTAGTAGATATTTTTATTTCCTCCTTGCTTCTGATGAGAAATCACTTCTACAACTTTAGGTTAAAACATGCACTTAATGTTTTTAATTTAGATTACATTTTCTCTGCTAGCACCTGCACTGTACATGCCACCATTTCAGACAAAATATCTGTCCAAAAAATTGATTACTGGTGTTATTTTGTGACAGTTTTATATCTAGTGATGAAGAATTTGCACTTGCAGGAATATCTACAAAACTACGGTTGTTCATCACTGGCTCAAAAAGCCCCTTTTTTGCAAAAAGATGTATTAAATCTTGACTTGGAAACTGATCCTAAACCAATTAGGAAGACTCCATTTGTTTGCATCCTTGTCATTAAGTTAAGGAAGATTAAAATGCTGAGCAGGAAGAGGAGCAATGTGTTTCCCACACCCCATTTGTCACGGAGCTGCAGCATCTTGCCCTGTTGCAGGTCTGAGGCAAAACAAGGCTCAGACTTGTGGCCCGTTTAGCTGCTTTTCCACTGACGAGGTTGGAGCAGCCTCCTGTTGTCAGGGAGGGACTGGTCCCACCTTCCCACTGCCCAGCCATCCACTGCCCTTCTGTATTTTTGCAGTTTGTGTCATAAGTCTTGGTTTTCCTCCCGCTGTGGCCCAGTCTTCATCACCCAGGACGACGGCTCTGTGCCTGCTGGCAGTGTCCTGCCTTTGAAGAGGGATGAGGAGAAGCCATATTCCCAACTGGCCATCCTCTGGCTGCCAAGACTTCTGCTCCTTCATCCTGGCTGCCCACCCTGTGTGCCCTGAGTGGTGCTGGGCCTGGACAGCCTTGGCAGGGCTGGGCTCAAATGTTGGTGTGCAGCGGGGATGTCCACATTGCCTCATAGGCTTGGGAACACCTGAGGTGAGCCAGAGGGGTCCTGGCTCTGGCACTCTGCCACTGGAGAGTTCCTTTTGGGAGTCATTCCCTTGGTTTTAGGAGTGCTTTGTACATTGAGTTGAGTCTGTTTGCTGCCAAAATCTGTTCCAGCGAGCTTCTGGAGCCCATCGTTGCATCCAGAGGGATGATCCTTATCCACATCCTACTTCAGTATAATGACTTTGTCTTCCAGAGAGGTTCACCAAGCTTTTTGATTTTCCTTTTTTTCTCGAACATTTGGCCTTTCTTCGGTCCTTTATTTTGCACCATTCCAGGTTGCCCATAGAGGTCGGTGTTTGCCTGGGAAAGCAGAGCCGGGTGCCTGGAGCGCCACAGTCTCTGTCCTTATGTCCTCTTTGCTTCAGAGGTGCTTCCCCCCCTTCCCTGGGATAAAAACATTACATTCATCTCTTCTGAGCTTCTAAAGACGTAACTGAGAAGGAAGGTGTTGGTCTGTATATTGGTACATCATTAGGCTTTGCTATCTTTAACAGATTTTAGAATATCAAACATGGTATTTAAAAAATCTCCCAAGAACTTGACATTTTGTAAAATATTTGCACATCTTAAAGAGGAGTAGAGGATAATTCAGAGTGAGAACCATGTCTGTAGTTATCATCTTACATATATTTTATGCAGTCGTTTGCTGGCTGAGCACATGGAATGTTTCCAGTGATGTGATTGTGGAAGGAAGTGCTCCCTCTTTATCCTGACACCCACCCCCCGTGATTTATCAGGGGTAGTAACAGCATGAGAGCAATTACACCAACTGGCTGCCAGAGATTATGGAAGATATTTAGAGAAAATAAAGTCTGTGGAGTGGTTTTGAGTGAGGAAAGTATGACAGCTGTCACTTAACAACCAAGTTGTGTTTTGTAAGGACTGTCTCCTCAAATGTTCTTTACCTGACCCACAGGTAATGTTCCTAAACGCATTTAAAAATGTTATTTTAAATTAGTTTGTGTGCTTTCACGGGGGAAGTGAGATGAGAATTAATAGTATTTTAATTAATAGTTCTTTGGGTTCTTGTAATTAAAGGCCTAATCCCTCTTTGAAGGATGACCATTTTTCTACAAAAATCAAACCAATTGATTTAATTGGATAGTACTTGGGACTCCATTAATTGGGAAGTTTCTATGGAGGACAGGTTATCAATGAAATGATTGTGGAAAGTGTGGTGCACCCAGTGCTTTTGGAAATGTATTTGTGGAAATCTTCAGCTAAAAGTGCTTATACATAATTTCTAATATTCATTTTCCCTCCTTAAAGGTGTTGTCTCCTCCTAAAGCATCTTGGCAGTGGGTGAGGGATTCTGAGTGTTGAAATCCTGTTTGCACCCAGATGTGCTTCCCCTAACTTTTTACTAAATTAACTTCCCAATCCTACTTTTTTTTTAGTCCTTTTGTTTTTTAAAAAATTTTAATTAAGTGCATAGGACGGCATGATATACGACTTTCTCAATTTACATCTAGGCAAATGAAGATCGCACTTTTTCAGATTTTCTTTGGAGTCTGCAGCTGGAAGGGAGCACTGTTACCTAAGGCACCGAAAGGTTCCCCTTACTCCCCTCAGCTTCTGCTGGCTTGGTGTGTTTAGGCAGCAAATTCTTTCCCCAGAACAATGGGTGAAGGGTGAGGCTGGGAGCTGTTAGATGATGCAGTTTCTGCACTGATTTGTTGCCACGTAATGAGACTTTTGTGCCTCTTTCATTACTGCTGGTAGCCTCTGCTTGCTAACATTGAATGGCAGCTGGGAGTGAGATGAAGCAATTCTCCCTTTGTCTTCTCGCAGGGATTTGCCGTGTCTGTGTTTCCACAACAGTGATGTATGACCCTCATTTTGCCACTCCTCAATATGATCACAGAGTTCTTCATGTTGGAAGAGACCTTAAAGCTCACCCAGTCCCACCCCTGCCAGGGGCAGGGACACCTTCCACTAGCCCAGGTGGCTCCAAGCCCCATCCAACCCAGCCTTGGACACTTCCAGGGATCCAAGGGCAACCACAGCTTCCCTGTGCCAGGGCCTCCCCACCCTCATACCGAAGAATTTCCTCCTAAAATCTAATCTAAATCTTTCCTTTCATCCTAAATCCATAACTCCTTGTGCTGTCACTACAGACCACAGTAAAAACCTCTCTCCACCTTTCTTCTAAGCCCCCTTTTGGCACTGAAAGGCTGCAATAAGGTCTCCCCAGAGCCTTTTCTTCTCCAGGTTGAACAACCCCAACTCTCTCAACTGTTCTTTATAGGGGAGGTGCTCCAGTCCTCTGACCCTTTTTGTGGTCCCTCTGGACCAGCTGCAGCAGGTCCATGTCCTCCTGTGCTGGGGCTGGGGGCAGCTCTGCAGGTGGGGTGTCACCTGAGAGGGGCAGAGGAGCAAAATCCCCCCTTTCCTGCTGCCCACACTTTGGGAAAGCAGTCTGGGATACCACTGGCTTTCTGCGTGCCAGCACTCATGGCCAGGGATGTCCAATTTGCCACCCCACCAGTATCCCCAAATCCTTCTGTGCAGGGCTGCTCTCA
The DNA here is from genome assembly GCA_013397055.1 of Pachycephala philippinensis. Classification (NCBI taxonomy): domain Eukaryota; kingdom Metazoa; phylum Chordata; class Aves; order Passeriformes; genus Pachycephala; species Pachycephala philippinensis. Next base: position 218,588 of record VWZT01018929.1, on the reverse strand, counting down.
ATCCCTTCATCCCACAGTCTGTGCTGGCGCCGGGGATTGCCCTGACCCTGCAGCACCCTGCACTCGGCATTGTTGAACTTCCTGCAGTCTCTATTCGGTATCATGCAGACAGTGTCACCTAGGATGTCACCAACGGGCCACCTCGTTGCCATGGGCGAGGTGTAAAGGATGCATTGCAGAAATCCATTGTGAACATGGGTAACAAAATTAAAATATTTTGACAGAGAAAACCATCCGGTTCAAAACTGAACAGAGTAAACTGACCCATCAGTCACCCCACGATTCAAAAGCTTTCATAGTCAAGTGGGGACAGTTTTCACGTGTTTGTTTTCCTTCCCAGGATTAACCAGAGCTCCACACATGGTTCAGTGAAGGTTTTAAAATCAAACTGAAAGTTTGCCCCTAACAGGGTCCAGGTAATGTCCTGTAGATATTAATTTGTCACACAGATCTCTGTCAGGACCACAGCTAGCTGCACCCTGCAGTAGGTGGATGTCTGCATCCAGGATGTCACTGTTCCTGGTCCAAAGAGTTTGGAGCTGAACCTGGTGTTTCCTAGAGCCAGGCTGTCCAGCTCCCCCTGCTTTGGACAATGATTCCAAGGATCAGAGTACACATGGGTGATGCGGTGGAGAGCCACATTGTGCGTGGTAAGTCACCTCTGCGCAATCGCAGAATCACAGAATGTGCTGAGCTGGAAGGGACCCACAAGGATCATCCAGTCCCACCCCTGGCTCTGCACAGACACCCCAACAATCCCACCCTGTGCATCCCCCGGAGTGTTGTCCAGATGCTCCTGGAGCTCTGTCAGGCTCTGCCACTGAGAGCCCAGGAAGGGCCTTTTGGACCTCTCCCTTATTTGCGTATTTTGAAGCAAACCCAAACAAACAATTTCTAACAGCAGAGGAGTGCAGGCCTTGCTGGTCTCCTCAAGCTCCTTCTCAGATTTCTCTCCAATGTCCAGCTGCTCCTCCAAAGTTTATTTAAAGTTGAAAGCCATGGGCAGCAATGAAACTCTAATTGCCTGTGCTAATGTGGGGTTTGTGCAGGGGGTTATCAAGGGCATCTTTTCGGCAGCTCTTTGGAGAATCCAACACGGGAATGTCAGGCTGCTTGTGCTGGTTCTCAGTGTGCCGGGTCTGGTGGGAGGTCTGTATGAGGGCTGTGGTTACAACACAGAGAGAAAATTATTATAAAACCAGGGGATGGACAAAAAAAAAGGGCAGAACTTCCTGGAGCAGACACACAAGGGAGAGGGACAGTTATTCATCGGTCCTGATATAACACTGCACGTCATGAAGTGATGCAGGGCCAAGCCCGATGAATTTGGAGCAAAATGGGGAAATAAGGCAGCAGTACACGCAGGTATTTAATCAGCACATAATCACAGAGAGGTCTTTGGAAGGAGCCCTCTGTTGGTCATCGGGCCCAGTCCCTTGCGTCATGGAAGAGTTTAACTGCGCCGAGCCCCCGCTCCGGCGAGTGAGGCCACGGGGTCATTACAGCCAGGGAAGAGGTTTCTTGGCAGCTCCAGCACTGTCCAGCTCTTACAAACAAAAGCACTGCGGCGTAGCATTGTTGAACTCTGGAAAGTGACAGTAAGAAATGGGATAGCTTGGGCTCCATGGTTACTGCTTCCCAGGAACTTCCGCCCCAGTGTTTTCAGTGGAGAAGTAAACTTGTAATTTTGTTTTCTGAGCAGGAGTCATGGAAAATGTTCCCTGGGAGCTGAAATTTGGGGCTTTTTCTGTCTGAGCTTTTTGCTAAAGAATCTGGGGCTCAGATGCATGTGCTGGTTTATGTTGTCCTATACACAGAAAAACATAAACCATATATCTTTTTATGTATCTATATATATATGTCACCTATGTATGTTTGTGTTCCACACACATTTAGACATGGCAGAGTGTGACTTCTGCAGTTGCTTCTGCTTCCATGGAGGAACTGAAAAATTACAGAATTGAAAATCACTTTTCCAATCAAGACTTGCCCTTTTAGTGCAGTGACTTACCCAAACAGACTGTGTCTTATCCATGTGTGATCCTAGATAAAGTTTGTAAAGAATTTTTGAGATTTTAGGTCCTTCGTGAACTCTTTGCCTTGGGTATTTGAGACTCAAATTTCTTTTTCGTGCATGTGATTGAAAAATCTGGAGTGGGATAATGTGCTAACTCTGCTTTTTAAGGGACAAGGACAGATCCTGAGGTTCCATGTCATAAAGTTCAGCTTGAAACATTTCCTTCATTTATGTTCTGTAGTCCGTTCTTGTAGCATGGTGGTGTCCAAATTCCCTTTCTTATCCCACCCAAGGGAGCTCTTGGCACCTATGAAGTTTTGGTGTAAGGACAGAGCCAGAGGGGGAGGAGGGACTTGGCTGACAGCCCTTGCCTGAGCACCATGGGCCTGGAGCCTGTTTTGAGGACTCAGTTTTGTGTTTCCCTGGTGCAGCTCCCAGGTTCTTGGTCTGGTCTCACTCTCTGCCTGGGTTCGGTACCCCATCACCCCTTTGCATCTCCAGCCACTTTGTGCTCTCTTTGTTGCAGCACACAAAACCATTTTCATGTTCGGGTCGCTGCGTTGTGGCTCTGCTCTTTTCTGACTGAAAACTACTTCCTTGGGGTGAGCTGTTTCTCACAGAGTGACTGTTTTCTGGGTAGCTTTTACCCCTCACAAGGCTCTTGAATCTTTCTTTACCAATCCTTTTCATGGATATTCCTATTTTCATAGCCTTTAGCTCTCTTTCAAGTCCTTGCCTTTGCTCAGGTGCCACTACAAAAATGGGCTAATTGGCTTCCTTTGCCTCACTGGCATGTCAGATTCCCAAACTGAAAAGATAGGAATGGACTATTAAATGGGCCCTTGATGTTTTCTGCTTTCCTTGGGCATTTCTGTTGCCTCATCTGACTTTTGAAAGAGCTGCTTTGTGGAACCTGCCAGTCATTCCCTGAGGAGGAGGATTCCTGCCTCGTCTGGCATGGTGTTGATGGCACCGTGCACAACAGCTCTATAATCTGGCAGATCCCTGATTTTAAGGGAAAGAGATTGTTTTCTCAGTTTCCTGGGGCTTTTACTTTCTCTGTTATTTAAACTAATGCATTTCTTAAATCATACTTGTGTTGGCTCCCATTCTTGCCTGATTTATGTAACATGTCTGTGCTGAAGGCTCTTTCCTTTTTCCGTAAGCCTCCAAGGGTTTGGATCTTTTCTTTACCAGCACTGCAGCCTAATCAAAATCATGCCTTAAAATCCTGCAGTTCTAAAAGTTTCTGTAAAATAACTCATAAGCAGCTACTTTATTTTCACTGGCTGTGGAAATCTGCAGCAGTTAGATTTTAGATGTGAGAATTAATGTTTGTGAACATCTCTCACAAGTTTTATTTCCTGAGCAGCGGGCATGCTGGGAGTGGCACGCTCCTCTGCTCAGAAATGTGCAGCTGCAGAATATATCAAAATATTATATTTAGATGAATGTTTAAAGGCTGGTTCTGAGGAAAGAGGATGATTTGAAGGTAATTTCTGAACAAAGAATCTTTTACAGATTTTTATAAATGGACCTGTCAATATCTAACTGGGGCCCTTCTAACTTAGCTCCTGAAGAGGTTGTAGAAATGCACATTGGAATCAGTCTTGGCACTATTTCTTCCATTACCAATTGCATCATAAAGCATCCAGGGAAATGCTGACAATTATTGCTTGGTCATTATCATTTTATCAGTAATGATTGCCTGGCTAATCACCGTGAGTATTTCAATCTCAGGTTCTTTTCCACGTAAGAAGATGCTCACTATCCAGCAGGAGGAAAAGGTCTGCAGGGCTTTAGTTTTCATATGTACTTACATACTTTTTCTTATCTTTCTGTGGATCTGTTATTGCCAGGTTGGATGAGCTCACCAGATCTTTTGCCCAAAGAGTTTAACATAAAAATGGAAAGGCAGAAGGACATCCATGGTCAAGACTCTCATTTAGCTTGGAGTAGGACCCTCCAGTGTGATGGCATTGTCTCTTTTGGTAATCTTTCATCTGACACCAACTTGCTCAGGAAAACTTGGAGCCCTGCCCACCTTGAGATTTAGATATTAACAGGAGTGGCCTTTTGAAACTCTTGTGCTGTGTGTGATCCCTGCAGCTGTCCCATGTTGTTTATAAGTCAGGAGCCCGAAGCCTATGACATGAACAATAGGAATTTGCTTGTAAACCAGCATCTGGTCAGGACATACCAGAGGATATAGGATGTGTGTGTAATATTGGGGCTGAGTGCCCACTGAAACCCCCTGGTCTCGCCACCTAACCCCCTTAGCCTCCTCTGAGAAATCCCAGGCCATGTAATCCAGGCGGAAATTAAAAGTTCACCGTCATCAGCTGTGGGACGAGAGAGAAACGTGCTCGATGTGTCACATCACCCTCTCTCATTGTGAGCAGTGATTCATGAAGTACAGCTGAACTTCGGGGTGTCCTGACTAAAGGAAATCCATCCAGGGAAGTCTCATCAGGACATGCACGTGAATCTTTGTGTGTGAAGAAGCAGCTGAGTATGAGGGTGGAGAGGCCCTGGCACAGGGTGCCCAGAGAAGCTGTGGCTGTCCCTGGATCCCTGGAAGTGTCCAAGGCCAGGTTGGATGGGGCTTGGAGCAAGCTGGGCTAGTGGAAGGTGTCCCTGCCCATGGCAGGGAGTGGAACAATATCAGCTCTGTGGTGCCTTCCAACCCAAACCATTCTGGCATTCCATGTGAAACATTGTACAGCTGTGCTGGGGTGCTCCCAGGGGAGAAATCCGGAGAGGTGCGTGTGGGGTTCATGTCACACCTTTCCTCTATTGCCCTCGTAACAGGAGCAAGAGGAAAGGGTCAAGTGAGATTTCAGCTGTTTTCATAGTCACAATCAAAGGACTTCTGAAGAGCCTGCACAGCAGAGTCAGCACCACCTTGGACTGGCTGTGCTGAGTCTGCAAATGCTTTACTGGAGGAACTGCAGAGAGAGAGAAACCTGCCTGTGGAAATGTTTGGTTTTTATGGCACAGAGTTCATTTCTATCTCAAGACAAATACCACTGAATTGTGCTGCAGAGATGTAGCCCTTTACAAGTAATGGGACTTCCAAGTAGCAGTGAGAGGCAGGTAATGAGGAAACACTGTGCGGAAGATGCAAGTTCCTGAAAGGAAGATGAGGGAAGTGAAGGCTTAAGGTGAAATGAATGTATCTTGCTCTTTCCAGGTGTAATAAAGAATCAGTTTTATAAGCAATTGAAAATAGACTAAACACTCTAAAAAGACACCATCCTCCTTTCCCTCCTTGGCAACAGGTGGAGAGTGATCCTGCAAGGAGCACTTGCTGCTCACACGCTTTCAGCAGCCCCTGGGGTCATGGATAACTGGCTTAAATTCCAGCAGGATGCTGTAATTTATGTTCCATGGCTGAGCAGACACATCTGGCCTCGGCTTAGGGGACCATGAAGATGGCTTAAAGCTTCCTCGACGTCGTAACCCCTCTCCAAGTTAAATACATCCCACAGCTGTTACCGAAGCTTGAGGTCGTTATCTTCTCCTATATTTTTTCTGCCTTTAGAGTTTGTTGTGTAGTTTCATAAAATGAAATAGGTGAAGCAGGAGCTGTTGGAAGGAGACATTTTCTCATTTTTGCTGACTTTCCCCTAATCTCTCACTGGTAAGGTTTGAGAATCTTTTCCAAAGTGGTAGATAAGGCTCTATCTAGTAATGGAAAAACCTCATTCCCATGTTCCAGTGATTTAAGTGTTGACCCCTTCCAGATGTGTATTTTGGCTTCTCTCTGCTGCAGCAAGAAAACGAGGAGAAGAAGGAGGTAGGGCTGGCTGTCTCCTGCTTTGGGGCTCTTTGTGTATACACCATCTGGATATTTCAGTGGGTCGCTCCAATATAAATATTTAAAGAAAAACAACAGAAATCCCCAGCTGAAGTGGAGAGCAGCTCCAGAGCCGCTTCAGAGAACGTCTGTGTCAGGACAGCTCTTGACTGTGAAGGAGGAGGGTAGAGCATGTTACCAGAAGATGGGAGATAATTTCTAGGCAAAATCACAACCCAGCCTTGGCACTCCCACCCTGGTCTCCAGAAGGCAGGAAAACAGGCTTGGTGTCAGACTGCGGGGGGCTGGGAGGAAAGCCACCAAACCTCCCTCCTTCCTCCCTGCTCCTCAAAATGCCAGAGCAGTTTTCTGACTGTCCTGAGCCCCCGCAGCCGTGCACAAGTGTGGGGAGTCCCTTGGAGCACAGCATGGGGTGGGAATGGGGCCCCTGCGAGAAGCACCACGGGCTCAGCAGCAGCATCTCTGAGGGGTTAAAAGTGTCTGAACTATTGCAAACCCTGTGGGGAAGAGCTGCTTCCCAAAGCTGCTTCCCAAAGCAAAATTAGGAACAGTCCTGTAATCTTCGTACATAAACACTGGATCAGATATTGCCAATGATCAATAAAGTATGGTGATGTAACTTTATTTATTTTAAATGGTCTGGGAGGTCTTTTCCAACCATGAGGATTCTGTGATTTAATACTTCCAGCCAAAGAAACTTTCTTCTTTCCTCGGCACAGGGTTTTAGGGATCCAGTGCAAGGAAAAATGGATATTTCTGGGTTTGTTTTTCTTCTCGTTGACCTGCTATGACTTCAGTTTCTGAAATAAAAGAAAGGCTTGTGCTCTGAAAACATATTTTGTTTTTGTTTTCTTTTTGAAGAAGAAGTACTTTATGCTCTGAGGTTACCTGAGTGTAGGTAAAATTATCTTCAGAAAATTCACTGCAGCCATCCCAGCTTTGGATCTGTCTGGTGTGCCAGATGGACTCCTGAAGATGTGTTACGTACATAGAATTTTTTAAAATAAGCAGATTTTATTCTCTTTCCTCTCCCCTTTCTATTAGGCCAATTGTGAACTTCTGGACTGGAAAAAATACCTTTTTTTCTTGCTGGAACCCCCGATCTGATCCGTGCTTGCTGTTATTTGTCCAGTTTATATGCTGAATAGACTTTACAGATTAGAGCTGGGCAGAAGAGAGATGTGGCTCAGCAAGGTAACTGAAACTTGAAAAAAGGGCTTTTTTTGAGTCAAATAACATCTTCAATGCTTTCTTGTTGAAATGAAAACATTAAAAAGTGATTTTGACTTAACTTTGTACTACATGAAGATGTATTGTTGAATCTTGAAATCACCGATGCCTTTGGATAACTGATTTTAACTTTAACCAGTTTTTAAAGATTTTGCTGTCTTTGAAGTGAAAATTTTCAGTTTAAAATGTCCAGATGGCTTTGAACTTTCTAACTCCTTTCCCCCACCAAGCGGAAATAATCAACAAATAAAATCAAAAGGTTTCCCCTCAGTGATAAATCAGTGCCCGCCTGGCCTCTGTTCCAGGTTTGGAAGGAAAGGATTCACCACTTTCAATGCCAGCTGGGGCTGGCAATGACTCCAGAGCCTGTTGTTCACTGTGTTTAACATTCAACGTCACCTCAAGAGCAAAACACGTTGCCCAACGCCTCGGAAGGGATCCCTGCGGTGAAGAGATGACTCCATCAGCTGAGCCCTCTTCCTTTGTCAAGTTATTTTCCGACCCAATTCATCATTCCGGTGTCAAAGCGCTCCTTCAGCCATGGAGCTCCGGAACCCGGGATGTGTCACAGCCATTTGCTGGTGCAGAGGCTGCCTTGGGTTTCTCCTCCTCCATCACTGTGCTGCTCCTCCTCCAATGTGTCCTTCAGCATGGGGTGAGTGCACGTAGCCCCTTAACAGTGAAAAAAAAAATGAATCACAGCCTATTGTAGTTTTTGTTTTACTCATTTTGTTATTTTTCCAGGTTACTGATTCATTCAAATTTCTGAGCAAATTTCCGTGGTAAGATCTAAGGTGTCAAAATACCTCCCCCAATGCTTGATTATCTTGGCTGCTGTAATTTCCTTTTTGAGATGTTTTGACTGGAAACAACGATGATGGTGGACTCAAAACTAATGACTCACTTTCAGAGAATGAAGACTTATTTGAATTCCTGGAATTAGTAGGGGGATATGCAAAGTACCTCTCCACATTTTCACAAGGGTTCAGTGTGAGCAAGCCAGGTGGTGACCATGGATAGGTTTTAAGAGGATGACTTTGAACGCATTCATTTGAGAGGAGCAGTGTATCCAGGAACAGAAGAGGGTAGAAGTGTGGCCTTTACATTGCTAGTGATTAATAAAATGGATTGAGTTAATGAGACCATTAGTGTTTTTGTATGGACCACTCAGCCCAGCTTGTTTGTCCTACTGTGGCACAGCAGGTAATTTGTTCCCTGCTCAGCAACAGTTCTAGTAAATGTTTGGCTGTTGCTCATTCTGCTTTATAAATCACCTGGCAAGTGATGTGATCACAAAAAAGTATTTCTAAATGTGTGGTAGCAGAAGGGTAACTGAGGGAGAGGTGGGGGAAATCTCTCGTGAAATGTTAATGCAACTACTTTTAACATTTTCATGATCAGCTGACTGCCTCAAGAAGTGTTTCACACTTCCAAGTCCTTGTCTTCTTAGTCCTACAGGGACATCTTTGCTTCCTGGTTGTCTCTTGTGGCCCAATCCCTTTCTGGCTTTGCAATGTAAAGCTCAATGACAGATTGAGGTCCCTTAGGACTTCCACGTCCAACTTTTGTCTTGGCTTTAAGCACAGCTCGGTGAGCTACACCTTAATAAAACTGAATTTATCTGTAAAAGGTAGGATGTTTATTTCTTTTGATTTTGGAGAGCACAGCTGTGACCAGGAGGGTCACAGACATGATGCAGGTCTTTTGGCAGCACCGTTTCCTCACCTGAAACCTGACCTCAGTCACTCTCTCAGGAACACCATCAGCAAAAGCAAAGATAAACTCAGGGTTCTGGATTCCCTTTTGTCACCCGCTGCCTGCTCTGTATTGATGCATTTTAGGCATTTTGAGTGTAACCTGTTTGAAAAAATTGACCCTAATTTGACAGAATGCTTCCAAACAAATAATTAACTGCCCAAACCAACGTTTGACTACCTTTCATCAAAGGCAATACATCTGAAACCAAAAACATGGCAGTTCTTCATGGCTGCCGGGATGTCTGTGCCTGATTCAGAACACATGACACAGGTGTAGCAATGACCCTCTTTTAGTTTCCAGTTTTCTGTTCTGAGGCTGGAAAATCCCCAAATTACACGACTTTGCCTTGGTGTCAGTACGTGGGTGATGTGTAAATGTCCTGCTGCCCCTTCCAGCCTGCAGGGAACCTGCTGGGGGCATCTCCAGGGATCTCCTGCAGGTAGAAAACTGCATGGGCTCTCCAGATCATATTGTCCCCCTGACATTTTGCCCAAGGTGAGTAATCCACTGGGAAGCGTTTCTGTGCTGAGTGGGCCATGCCTGGAAATGCCTGTGCTGGTGGAGTGGGTCCTACTCGCACGACAAACCTGGATTTAATTAGTTTTCCACAGTGTGTCTCATATTCCTTAGAACAGAGTAGGGGTTGAATAGTCTGGAATGTCAGCCAGAGGGCTGGTTGCTATTATGACAAGAAGATAAATCTGCTTCTCCCAATAATTTCAGTCTGCATCAGATTTTGTGTCTTGAGTTTCTTCTGATCTCTGCTCAGCTTTGCAGAAGGGAACTGGTAAAAGAGGCTTCCTGCTGGTTTTCAGATTGGTTCTCAGCTCTTAAGCCAGTATAACAAATTTGGCTTTAATTGTTCTTAAAATCCCAACACAGTAACTGGTAAATTTTCTAGGTGTATGCCCAGAAGCTTTGGACAACACCCACAGAAAGGAAAATTCCTGTTCTGACTAACCTGTTGCAGCTGAGGATTAATAAAGAGAAATAATCCAATATTCTAGGAATTTGCACTAATTTGCTTGATTTTGAACAATCCTTCTCATTTTAATCCTTGTTTAAAGCAGAGCACTCTCTGCCAAACCGCGCTCTGGTGTGGGTTTTATTTTTCCTTTCCCTTACCCTGTGATTGAATTGTTCCATAATTGCAGCTATTTGAATCTGAAACTCAAATTAGAGGGACTTGAAAGAAGGAATGCAGGAGAAGACATGAATGCAGTATGTGAGGAATTCAATGTTTCTCTCTGTGAGTTAGAAGGGTTTATACTCTAATCTCTTCCCTTAAATGTAGCAAATCCCATTTTAGTATGAGACCCAATAACTCCTTTTCTTCTTTTCCTTCAGCGAGGAAAAGTTCCCAAGTGCATTTATGCTGCTCTGGCTGCAGACTTGTTGCCCAAAATATTTTAATGTCTATCTTACTACAGGTATTTATTATTATGGTCACAATTTTTTTCGCGTGTTAAGAGAGTCACTGTTCTATGTCTGCTGCTCTTTGGGGTGGGTATTTATTTATTTATTTTCTAGGTATTTGGGACACATGCACCTGGCAGATCCCTCTTGGAAAGCAGCCAATCTGCCATGTCCTTAAGGTCTGATGACCTGTAGATACCAATTCTCCTGAGCAGGAACCTCCTTCCATCATAATCCAGATATAATCAATCCTGTCTCAGTTTCCTGGCAATGTAACTTAAAATGAACCTGGCTGCTCTGTATTCCATTAGTCCTTGCTCCAGGATTTTCTTCTATCCTTACAGCCCCTGTAAAGACCTCCCAGCCCAGAAGCAGCTGCTGCTGAGGCCACCTCGAGCATCTTTACTTTGCCTGGAGACACCACAGAGACAACAACATCCCACTTGTTTGGATAATTTCCCGTTTGTTTGGATAATCTCCTGATAAAATTCCAGAGAAAGATTATTCATGTGCTCCCTAGGACATGCGGAAATTGGTTTTGAAGGAAGTCTAGAGAGCAACGGGATGATTTTCCTCTCCAGCCCCCACCCCAGGGCTGTTCCTGGGTGCAGAGAGCAGCAGTTCCACTGCAGCTGCCTTGGGTTCAGTGTGAACCCTTCCGTGCCACGTGTCCTTCCTCTGGGAACTGAGAGAACTGGGATCCAGCTTTCATTCACCTGCTGCTGATCCAGTTGTGGCTGTCTTGAATTGTAGAACATTTTTAATGTTGGGTTTTTGTCCTTTTTTCAGGAGTTTCTGCCATCCCTGTGGGGTATCTGTGTAGGGTAACAATAACATCATGAGCATTTACCAAGTGGAACTCTCAAATTTGCTTCTTTGGTAGCACAGTTCTCGTCCTCTTCATTGAGACAGAGGGAAATTTGTTGGAAATATGCACTTGAAGGCTGCGTGGTAATTAGTGCTTCACTATTAGACTGAGGCTGGAAGGTTTTAATGGAGGAAATTAAGAATCAACTTCCTTTAGCAATAATTGTTCTAAAACTGTCTGAGGGACTCTTTATGTGATTCATTATGACATTTCTTAGCACAATCTGCTGAAAGAAGCCCTTCATTTCGTTGTTTTACCCAGAAAGAGAAGAGAAGGGTATTTAACTGTCCTAAAACTGAAAATCTTTCCTCTTGAATCAAGCATCTGGCAAATTTTCCTTGGCGGGATCCCACTGGGCTGAGTACGTGTGAATTCACACTCTGAGAATGCATCCACGCACTCAGGGTGGACTGTGCTCATCACTCAGCAGAAACTGATATTATCCCTTCGTTTTCATACTGTATTTTGCATTTGGTTGCTTAAGTATTTTGGATGGACTCACACTGACCTTATTAATCAGAGGAGGTTAATCCTGACCAAGTGCTGGGGTCATGCTGGTTCTGCTCAGCGATGAGAAAAAGTCATTTTTCACTAGGGGAGAGGGAGTATTGTGATCAAAATTACAGATTTCGTCTTTCACAGTTTATTCAGTTTTCCACATGTTCAGAGCAAAGCCCATTTTTCTCTGTTCAACTTATTAAAAAGAAAGTTCTTTGTGAAATTCAGCTCCTGATCTCAGGCCAAGTTTTTTTTTGTGGAGTAATGAAGATTCAAATTCCCTGTTCAGTTGATGGCAATCCTCTCCCTAACTTCAGCTTCAAAATGGATTTAAAATGATGCTTTTCTAGCCATGATTCTTCATAAACGAACAGCTGTTCCCTACGCTCTGTAAAACTCTCAGAGAACTTCTTTTCTTCATGTCACGTTCCCAGGAAGGAAAGTCTGAACACCAATACAATCCAAAGCTGCCTTGGAAGGATGCTGTAAAAGGAGAAAATATGGAAAAATACTTTGTCCATGTCTATGAGATTTGACACTGAGCTTTTGTGCCTCAAACACAGAGAGAAGTGTAATTGCTGACTACGTATATTATTCTTTTTATACCTTATTGGGTGTTCATTTTGTGTTAAAATGAACTTTAAATTTCTTTCTTTAAAGTAAAGAAAATTGTGTTATTTATTTCATTTATTTATTTACTTTATTTTATTTTGCCTTCTTTTGGGGTAGGATCTCTCACACCAAGTTATGGTTTTGGAATATCAGCTTTAACTCTCTTTCAACATAATTTTTACCTGATGTGAGAGGTTTTATATTTGATGACTTTCTCTTTTCATTTGTGCAGAGTTACCTTCCTGGTGTGCATTCCCAGCTCCTGTTGGCAGCTGGAAACAGGTTCTTCTTTTTAAACGATATATTGGTAAATTAAATCCAACGTGGCTGTAAGTCTCTTGAAAAGGAAAAGTGAACTAAAGCCATTACTGAGAAAGGCTGTCATTTTTAGAAGAATTCCAAGAGAAATAGAACAATAAACTGAACAGGCAACGGTGTAATTGCCACACAGAAAAGAAAAGGAAAAGGAAAGAAGAAACCCTTCAGAAGCAGGAAAAAATTTAGACTCTTTAAGAAAAAGTATTTGTGTGGGCAGCTTAATTCTCCACTAATAAAACAACTCTGGTTAGCTTAGAAATTTGGAGATAGTTTGAAGAGCTAAATGTAGAAAGAAGAATCAAAAGATGCAGTGATAAATCTTAAACAGTGGTGTCCTTGTGCTAACTCAACACCTAAAAATTATAATGTTAATAAAGAGCTTGATTGCACCAATTCCAGGGATTTTAATTACAAAACTATTTTTTGTTGGCACCTTGCCTGTGAACAGCAGGGGGTTGGAGAGGAGGAATTTCGTGTGCTGAGTAAAATTCTGGAGCTGTTTATTCTTCAGAGGTAATATTGCCCCAAAGGTCTCTCGTGGCTATTTGTAGGTGCTTGCAGTTCATTTTGGGAGACAGACACTGCATTAAAAAAGCACTATTAATAGAGATATTCCTTCATTTCTTAGTTCGTGTGTGGTTTGAGCTGACATCAATTATAACAATTTTACGAGGGTTTTTTTCCTCATCAAACAGAAGTAATTGTTCAGGGGAAGATTAAATCTTGGGCAGGTCCTTTTGGAAAGGAGAAGTTGCTTTCAGGACTTTCCCCTGAAGAACTTTTAAGTTCCATTGGGGTGAACTGCTGCTTTGGAAATGCAACACTGAAGTGGATGGAATTAAGTCAGCAAATCGAGGGCAGAATTGCTGCTTCCAGGTGGATATTTAGAGGATAAATACAATGTAAGACTTTCCGCAGGACAAATTTATTTCAACGGACTTTTACAGTTTCTACTTAGTTGTCTTAACTTCTCTGTTTTGTCGCCTTTGGACTTCAGGAAAATCTTAAAATGCCTCTTGTGCTTCTGTTCACTGTTCTCCACCTTTATCAAACAGGAGTAAACGATTGGCTTGTGAGAAACTTTAAATTTTCAGTTGTAAAAGGTGTTGGGGTGCACCTTTTTCAAAAGTTTCTTTTCCATACACTCATTAAAGTTTCTGTTTCTCCTCAAAAAAGAAAAAAAAAATCCAAAAAAGCAAAAAACACTTGAAGGTAACTCAGTGTTACACTTGGCTTCTTACAAAAACCTCCACTGAAGCTGCTTCCTGATTTCAGCAGCTGAAGAGCCAGATGGAATTTTTCTGTGTATTTTCTCCTAATTTCCTGCAGGAGCCACTTCTGCTCAGCCTGGTGCCTCCCTTCTCCTTCCTGTGAACATCTCTGGGTCTACTCCCCCTCATCTGTGTTCCCTTTACCTCTAAAACCTGGGGATTTATCATTTGGGACAGATGTTGGCTTGGGAGCATCTTTTTTTGGCCATAAACACCCAACCAAAAGGCCTCCTTTCTTCTCTGTTTTCCCCCAAGCCACACCACAATTCTCACAATTTTATTTGATGACAACATTTTGCTCAGTTTGGGGAATTATGGAGACAGTTGCAGAGCTGATCATATGTTCTTTTCTAATGAGTTATTCCATTCTCAGAATTCATTTCTCAAATTAATTTGTATTCTCAGTCTTTTATGCCAGCTCTTATATGTCATTTAATCCACCTCTCCCACACCAACCGATGGGGCTGGGAGCTCATTGCATTTCACCAAACCCAAATATTTGCCTGGCTATTAATTACAGCCCAGTTTGCAATCAGTACACGAACAGAGGCACAAGATATTTCACAGTAAAATAAGGACTTTAAAGAAACTGCCACTCCTATGGGATAATTTATCCCTCAGGAAAGGCTGCAGTGTGGGGAGAAGCCCTGGGAATGGCCAAGGTGCTAGTTAGCAATTTGAGCTCTGACCTGAGGGTGGGAACACCCAGGTTTTGCTCTCTCAGTCTTGTCAGCTGTGTGTGTTGTTTTTCAGATGCTGGATGTGACCGAGTCTTTATAAATAAAAGGCCATAGAAAGACAGCAGGGAGGCTTCCTTGTGCCCAATCTCTTGCAAATTTTTGCATTTGAAAAATTTCATCTTCCGTCTAAGGATGCAACAAGTATTTTTGGAGTTTTCCTGTGTTCTGTAGGCTTGAATGTCAAATCTGTGCCCTAAGCATGTGCTTGGAGATTTTGAGTCGTTCCTGCTTTTAACGTGGCTCTGCCTGTGCTGGGGGAGAAGGGTTAAAGAAAAGCTGAGTGAGTGATTCTTTGGTTACAGCCCTTACACGGACAATTTATGGCCTTACACTTACAATTTCTACAGAAAATATAAATTCTTGCTTCACAGAATACTTAATTACTGAAACATTTTGGAACAGCTCCTACAGCAAACTCAGAATAGTCTGCCAGGAGAATCCCTGGAAGCCAGCTGGTGCTAGGAGCAATAACCATGTAGGGAAGATATGTTGGCCATAAATACTAACTTAGAACTGTTTGGGGTTTTTTTGTCTCCAAGATTCACACATTTTGGTGAAAAGACTGCTTTTGATAAGTTGCTTTTCTAATGGAACTGCTGGGAAATTTTAAGCATATCCCAGTTATTTGCATGTGCAGATTTATGAATTTTTGTTGGAGTTTCAAATTCGTAGAAAGATTTTGGCTGAAGTTGCGTAGGACAGCAGAGGTGTCAGAGGCTGTAGGAGCTGTTCTCTTCAGTGGCCTAAATAAGTGTGATAATCAGCTGCAGCTTAAGGCTGGGCTTCCTGTGTTCCAGCACCCCATATTTATTTAATCTCAATTAATATCTCTTTGATCTTGTGTGCTCCTTCAAAAATGCCATTGACGCCAGCTGCTCATGGGAGGGGAAAGTTGTAAAAATTTTTCCTCCATCTGTGTTTTCCATGTCTGAGGACGGAATTTGGTGGTTTGCCTTTTTTTTTTTTCCTGAAAAGCTATTTTTTAGCTTTAAAGGAAACAGAAATATTGGAAAATTCCAGAGCTTGCTATTTCGTTACTTTGGTGAAGCCTCCAGTGTGAGGAAAGGTTTCCTCATCAAACTGTTAACACTTAATTATGGTGATTTTCTGCCAGAGGCACGGAGGAGCCCAGAAAACAGTGAGCCGTGGTCAGAAATGGTGAGGTGTGCCTGGGAGCCCTTCTCCTCTGTGAGCCTCCTCTCTCAAACTAAAAGGATCTGATTGATGCCAGGGACTGAAAAAAGCACCCCAACATTCAGTGAAAAGGGACTCTGAGGAAGGTGAGATGGGAAATGACCATTGTAGGGCTGGTCACAGTGTGGGGACAGAGGGGGAAAAGCTCTGCAGCAGTTGGGGAACATCTGGAAAACTTCAGCCCCGACAGACCTTGTAATTTCTGTCCCCATAAGAGCTCAGGAACGTGAGGCTGAGCTCCATCATGATCCCAACAAAGCTCAGATGTTGCAGGAAGTGAGGTACAGTCTTATCCCCATTCCTGTTCTCTGGTCCAAGGCCAGCTCTCATTCAGTGTATGGACAATAAAAACCGGTCGGAGGTAGAACTTCACTTCCATGCACTTTAATTGGACCAAAGATTTGAATGGGGAAGCCCTTTCTGGGCTCTCTGGCTGGAGGGGAGCTCCATGCCTTAACTTTATGCCTGAACTTGCTGCTGAACTCTGAGAAAAGTGAAGATGATAATGAGGAATATTTTGCACAGTGATCAAAGCCTTAAGGAGAAGTATTTTCAAATGGCAAATTGCATTTTCCAAAGGGAAACTCTGAACTGTTCTAGCAAAGTACTGGTGCCATTTTCACCCCTTCAAATTAATTTTTATTAATTTTTTAATTTTAAGTTTTTCATATTAAACATTTCTTTTCCAGCTAGCTGCTGAGGCCATGCCTGTGGCCTGCAATCCGTGTGTTTTCAGCTGTGGTTGTGCAGGTACTGAAATACCAAGGGAAGGTGTTTCCTCTTTAAATGATGCTCAAAAATTCCCTCCTGATGTAGCTTTTTTCAGTCACTCCATCACCGGGGCTTCATTTGGCTTTGTTGTGAGGGGTTCAGTAGGGTGGCTGGGTTGTAGGGGACGTCCCAGGGGATCTGGATGACTTCTCCTGAGGTTGCCTGACGGGAGAAGGAGGAAATCCACAGCTCTAGGGAAGGTTTTGTGAGGTGCAGAAACGCGGTTCCTGTGCCCAGATCTCAGTGAGTGTTCTGGCATCCCTGTGGATGCACATCCCACGCTGTGCAGGGCTGGGGAGAACCCGCTGACCTGCTCTGAGGGAAGCTGTAAACACCAGCTTTGGCACACGAGATGGGTGGGCTGGATTTCCAGGGTGGTGCTGGGCCAGACGGGGTTTTTCCTTTCCCAAATTAGAGGCTGAACGTGCTGCTGGGAACTCGGCAGAGGCAGGGAGAGGCTCCCAGACACTGCACAGGCAGCACCTGGGGAGCAGGACAGGCTCTCCCCAGCCCTGCTCCTCACAAAGAGGAAAACCCCTCACCCTGTGCTCGTGGCCTGGTTTTGGCACTCAGTGTGGGCGTGCTGGCTCTGCCCTGGCACTCTGTGAGCTTTGGAAAGAGACTTTCCCTCCTCACACAGATGGAGAGGGCATCTGCTGCAGGGCTTGCTGAGAGGTGTGCCAGCAATGCACCCTGCTTGGGATTAAATAGAAGGGTAGGTGTTCAATTACCTGTGAGGAGGGAAGAGGAGAGGTGAAATGGTGACGCAATAAATCAGTGTTGCCATGGCTGAATGCGACTGAGCGCGTGTGTGAAGTGCCTCTGCTGGTGATGTGATCCAGCCATGGCCGTTCCTCAGAGCTGCTTTGC
This sequence comes from Pachycephala philippinensis, assembly GCA_013397055.1. NCBI lineage: Eukaryota > Metazoa > Chordata > Aves > Passeriformes > Pachycephala > Pachycephala philippinensis. Next base: position 201,205 of record VWZT01018929.1, on the reverse strand, counting down.
AAGCCAGAGTGGTCTGTGTCACCATCATCCCCTCTGTGGCTGGAGAGAGTAAATCAACAGGAAATAGGATCGTTCTGCCACTTTTTCAAAGTTTTTCTAGAGTTTGGCAAGCTGAGCTGCATAGTGAGGAAGCTCACTCTCTACTCGTGCTAGCTCTCGCTCTGGACTTTCTTAATTTATGCCAGAGATTGTTTTGCCTCATCCAGAGTGATTCATGAGTGGCATTCTCATGTTTGACAGTCAGAGTGTTGGGAGGCTCTAAGAGAAAGGCTCCCTGCCTTCCAAGGACATGGATCCCAGATTCTGCAGAGACACTTTTGAGCAAGGAGGGGAGGCAGAGAAAGCTCCAAATAGAAAGTATTTGTGTGTGCTTTCCTGTTTATTTGGGAACGTGAACAGTGCTGCAGGGAGGGGTCAGCCGGAGTCTGAGGCACAGTTACCTTCTGCACAGGCCTGTGAGACACGTGGATCTTCTTCAATCCACATTTCCTACCCAGGTGGACTTCCAGCATCTACCTGGAGCTGGTCTGGAAATCTGTTCCATAGGCACAGGAGGAGCAAATGCAGAATTAGCTCACCATAGCAGCAAGTCCCGTCTTCTGCTACCAATTCTAGAATCATCTAGAAACAGGGATTTCTGAAGCTTCCTGGTCTGTTCCAGGGCTGGTTTTCTTGGTTTCATGGACGTGTGTTCAGGCTGCACTGGCAGAAAGTGTGAGACAGCTGGACAGCTGGTGTGTCCCCAGTGAGAGAAAGGCAGGTGAGGTGGAGATGATGGTTCTGAAGTGAGGACAAGAATGAAGAAGAGAGGGCAGGTGGAACATCACAGCCAGAATTGGGTAGTGTCTGTGGAAAAACACACCTTTCCAGTCTCTCTCCAAAGCTTTTTGGGGCTGGTGCAGTCTGAGGCATTTTTTTCCCTCAAAAGTTGTCTACACGACTTCTCTTCTGTATCCACTATATGAAAAGGATTCACCTTCACCTGATTTCTAGGAAACTGGCCTGAAGTTTCTGTCTCCTCTGATCAGTTTGTGCTACTTGGCAGAGTGTGAATGGCCCTACAGAGAAGTTAACAAAAAATAAAGTAGAAAACTTCTCATCCCATTGCCAGCCTTTCCAGGTCTCTAGCCTGGGTAATGCATGGCAGCTGCTGGTTTGTCTGCTTGCCTCGGTCCTTCTGTGTCCTGCAGGCAACCTGAGGTCAAAACCATCCGGGTGGGATGAGGTAAACCATCCCAGGAATTATTCAGTCTGAGCCTCAAGTGCCAGGGGCAATGGGCTGTTTGGAAAATGCAGTTTCCCTGCTAAGAATGAGAAAATGTGGTTTTTCCTTACCCATTTGGTATTCTGTAATGTGGGCTATTCCTGCCCGGGGCAGAGCTGCAGATGACAGAACGTTTTCCCCACCATCCCCTCAGAGTCCAGCCCGTGGTTTGAGGGAACAGCCACTGCCCCACACGGAGAAACCCGTGGGCACCCAGCCCAGGGGCACCACGGCACGTCCATCTGTCCTGCCCATTCCCACCTTCCCAAAGCGAGGTGTGGCCACAGGGATCCCGGGGAAAGTGCCTTCCTGGGGGGTGATGATGTGCTGGGCACAGGGGGTACCAGTGGTGTCAGGGGGCACAGCAGTCACAACAGAGTCTTTATTTCTCGTGCTGAATTGCCCACACCCTGTGCCCACTTGGGCTGGCATTAAACCATCTCAACCCCGAACATAACCACTGAGATGTTTCTTTTTTTCCTTAGGGATACCTTCTCTTACTCTTCTGCCTCTGTTTCATTTCCATTGCTAAAAGCATCTCCCCTACGTGTGATTCGTATCTGCCATACAAATGATTGCACATTAATCATCCCCAAATTTCTGCACATAGAAGAGGAAGAAATGGGATAGATTAGATGGCAAACTTTACCCAGAACCTGATCTGAAACCAAAATATCTTTCCTGATGGCCTTATTTGCATTTTCCCAGGCCTGTTGTTGCTGCAGCACCTGGGTGGGATGTTGTTTGTCCACCCAACGTGGGAAATGCTGAGCCCGGGCAGGGGATGGGTGTTTCTGAACAGGATTTCCTGGTTGGTTCAGGTTGACCAGGAAGAACTGTGTGGGCTCAGAGAAGCACTAGAAATGGGCCAAAATAGGGAAATGCATAAAACATCTTTGATATGTGGAAGAAAGTGAAGAAACTGATACTGTGCTGGTTTTCACAACCCTGTTCCACTCCTCTGCCATCGCTTTCCAGAAAAGAGCCTTTTATGACCAAAATGTGGTGACAGATGCCTTTTTTCCCCTCCTGCTATTTCAGACAAGCTTCAGAAACACCAAAGCCCAGCTCAGACATCTATTTATATCCTCCAGAGTCTGGCGCTGTCCTTGTGCTGCACATCCGAAGGGCTGCATCTCCCTGCCCTGTCTGGTCCAGGAGGTGTAACAACACCAGGGAGCCACAAGGAACACAAAGTAAATGTAAGAAACTTAGTTACACGTGTGAGTGGCCTCACACTTCTCTGCAAAGCTGCCTTGATTCATTTTTTACTTTGCCTTTTTTTTTTTTAATGAAGTTGCAATTTTTGTGCAATTTTTCTCTGGAGAGAATCTTTGCAAAGGAAAAAGAGTTTTTAGATAACTCCCATGTAAGACTGAAAAGGTCAACTTCAATTTATTCATTCTCCACATTCACGTTTTATTTTCTGTATGGTGATTTGGTAACAGCAATTAAATTTTATTTTTCTCATTATTATGATGACGTATTTTAATAGTCCTCTTCTGCACAGAGGTCAGTTTTGCAAAGGAAGGCAGCTGATTGCACAGACGGGAGCATCTTTGCTGCCTGAAGAGCTTTTCTTCATCTCTTTGGCTGATCTGGCCCATCACATGCTGCTCAGGATGCATCACTGAGGTAAAAATAACAAGATATTGAAACACAGAGCACATCAAACCACATAATGCCTGTATTTATTGGGTCCCTTTGTTATTCTGAATTGGAGAGAGTAAAAAAGTGTGTATCCTCTGGAAGAGATGAGTGGTTATCCAGTGATCCCAGCAGAGGAGAGCCAGCATGGGATGAGAGGTGCCATAATTCTAACAGGATGAAGGGTAACTCTGCAATCTGACTTTCAGAATTTTAATTCTGCTAATTAAAAGCCCCTTTTATATAATGGGTGTTCCTCTGATCAACATGACTGGTGCAAGAGATTGAGAGATTGGGCAACATCACAGTGGAGGTCCTGATGGGGAACATGGAAAAAACCAGGTAGAGCTCTGGTTCAAACCAGACTTACATTAAATAAATCTCTGGAACAGACTTAAGTTAAATAAATCTGTGGAATAACTTTCAGCCAGAAGGCTGAAAGTACAGTTGAAAGTTATCCCTTCAGCTATAACCCCCAGAGTCTCATACCAAGTGGAATGGGTTTAATAGGAGCAATATCCTGTGCTGTTCCCTCTGGGAGAAGGGGCTGACAAAGCAGAATAAACCTGCGGCAGGTCAGCTGTGCTTCAGATGGAGGATTTTGAGGGAAAAAAACCCTGAATTAAGCTCTTCTGAAACAGCTCTGGCTGGGGAAGGTATGTTGAGTTCCTCTTTGTTTAACCTTTGTTGAACCCTGGTATTTTCACAATAGGACAACAACTCCAAAGGAGTTTTGTGTGGCAAACAGATTTTTTGAGTTTTACATCCCTAAGTGGGATGTAAATCTCAAGTGAGTTTAAGATCTCTTAAGTGGTGTAACATTGTCATGGTCCAGAGAAAATGCAAATTAATCCCATCCCTCCATCCATCCATCCATCCATCCATCCATCCATCCATCCATCCATCCATCCATCCATCCATCCATCCAGCTTTGTGTGATGTCTCTGGGATAGAAGAGTTGTGTAGGTCCCTGCGGGTCTGGTGTCATTCCATACTACAACTTGGGCGTTGGGAAAAGACGAGGAAGTGATTCTGGGGGTTTGCAGAGCAGTTGTAAGGCCAGGAAAGCAATCCTGGCTTTTGGGGGCTTGGGGAGGCTTTGTGGCACAAATCTTGTCACGTACCCTGGAACTGCCCCTGGCTTCTCCAGAAGGCTGAGCTGCCCTGGAAATCCCTCTGAGAAACCCTTCTCAGAACTGAGGCATTAAGACTTTTCCATTGCTCAGGAAATTCACCTTTTCCACACAATCTCTGTGCTCATCTCAAGCAGGCTGGAGAGCTTTGTGTTTCTTTGTCTTTTGCCTGAGTCTTTGTCCACGTCCTTGTGAGCTAAGTGGCAGCACTTGGCTTCTGGAGAACAGGGGCAACCTTTTTTCAGTGATGCTCAACTCTCGTAAATGTGTCCTCAAAAATATCCTCAGAAAGTGCCTCAAAATTGAAGAACCCTGTGGTCACACCTGGGAGGAGGGTAAAGTGATTCTGCAGGTGAGATCCAGCCCTGCTCCCGGGGAATGTGCACCATCCTTCTCTGGGAGCAGCCAGGAGAGGATGGGGAAGTTTTCCTCCAAGCGGAAATGTGTGCATGGGCAGGCAGGAGCCAGCATGGCTCCTGAGGGATCCTCCAGGCTGGAGCACGTGGAAAGTTCATACAGGAGTAGAAAAAACCCCAATTTTTCAACAATATGCAATTGCCAGGGACTGGAAGGTGCATTTACTTCCCTTGGCACACAGAAGAGAAGAGACAAAGATTCCTGTCCCTGCTCCCAGTGAAAAGGCAGTGACCTCCCAATAAGCCAATGGAGCATCTCAGGAGGGACATGCCACTGTTGTGGGTGTGCTGCCCTTTTGGGGGCTGCTCCCCAGCCCACGGAGCTGGACAGGCACCTGGACACACGCAGGCACATGGACACACGCAGGAACGTCCATGGAGAGCATCCAAACCCCGCATTGTTTCCAGAGACAAAATCCCTGTGCTCCAGCTTTGTTCTCCTCCAGCAGCTGTTTCTCGGGGGGCAGTCCAGGGTCCCTGAACTTGCTCTTGTTTGCCTGCCCTTGGCACACAGTGCTGGTTTAGATTTATGACAGACATTGGCTAATTAACACGGAGATTTAATTGGAGGTCAGATTTTCCCTTTCCTTTCTGAAGCCTCCCTAGTCCAAATGCTGGATCATGCTGTCTTACAAAGACTTTTTTTTAGACCAGTTTTTTTCTTGCCCTCCACACAACCAGCTACCCGAATTTTCCAGCATTCTGTTTATTTCCCTGATTTCAGGGGTCATCAGTACTCCAAAATGTTTGTCTTGAATGTAGCTGAATCTAAGACTGAAGTAAAGAAAATTAAAATATTTACTAAATTGCTAAAGAATCATTTGATATTCCAGGCTGACCTCTCTAATTCTCCTTATGAAACATAATTGGAATCCATTTTTTTAGTAATTCAAGTGTTTAGCTAAGTAAGACTGTAAATATTTAAAGATTAGTGTTCTGCCCAGTGCTGCCTTGCAGGTTTAAGGATGGAGTTGTTCCGTCAGCTTTTTCATGAAGCTAAACAAAACTTAAGCTTCAAAGTAGTTTTTGCATTTTATTTTTAAAAAACCAGCTGCTGAAATAGTGAAAGAATAAGTGAAAGACTATTTTCTTGGGGTTTTTTTGTTCAAAAGAGAATTTATATTCCTGCTGATGTATTTTCTTTTTTTTTTTTTTCCTTGAAATGGATCTTTAAAGAAGACAAATGTAGTTGTTTGGTAGATTCAAGGCCAAACACTGCTGGGCAAGTACTGCCCAGGCATTGGACTCTCTACTGCAAATTCAGCCTGCCCAGTCCTGTTCTCTCTGCAGGATGCAGAAAATAAGAGATGCTAAAAACTTGTTGTCAGCTGTACAAGCCAAAATTGTCCATCGATTCAGATGGGAGACAGACTTGTGCAGCCTTCCTTTTGTGGTTGTGCCTCATGGTGAGGCCACACCTTTGGACCTGCAATTCTTAGCAAGCTTCTGGATGCTTCAGGGAGGTTTCCTGGGTGAAGACCAGAAGAACCCAAGAAAGGCAAAAAAAAAAAAAAAATAGGTGTAAATGCAGGGGAAGACATGGCCTGAATCAGACATGTGCCTGGAGACACCAACTCCATGGATCAGATCACAGACTAATCTGATGGTGAAGAAGAGCAGGAAAACGCCCTGGTTGACCAGAGGAGAAAGATGACACACAGAGGAAAAATTTGGAAAATATTCCTCCTTTGTCTGGGCATGGTAAGAGCTGCCAGTGTCTGTTCCAGTGCAGCTCAGCAGCTCTTGCCCTGGTCCCTTTGCTCCTGGACCTTTGCTGTGGCTGGAGCCTCGTCCATCCGGGAGCAGGAGGAGTCTCAGGGGTGCAGAGGGCCATGACAGAGAGGGTGTTTGAACAAGCTCCTTGCTGCCCTCAGGAAAAGGCAGCGGGCACCAATGTAATGGGGGAATTGGGATTCACAGGGAGAGCAGTTTGGCACTGGTGACCACGCGCTCTCCTCACGGGGAGGTGTCAAAGCTTCCCTGGAAAGGCTCTCAGCAGCCTGACCCTGCTGCGGGGTGTTCAGAAACATCCCACTGGGGCCCACCAAGGCTCCTTCTCATTCAGCAGGTCCCACCAGCCTTGATGTTTCCATGGATGTCACTCCGTGCCTCCATAGTCGAGGAGAACGACCCTGATCACAGCTTTGGATGTTTCCTTCAGGGAAAGCCGCTGCACACGTGGGATTTATTGAGGTTCCTGCCAGAGCTGCAGCCCTCCATTTATCCCATTTATCAAGAGGAGCTTTTGGAGTACCTGTTCCAGCAGGATGCTCAGGATGGCAGCTGCCAGCCTGGGATGTGAGCAGGTGAGGGATAAGGAAGCAGACACGCTCCTGCAGTGCTTCAAAGGCAGTTTGATTTTTATGGAATATGAACCTGCTGCCTTGAACTTTTATGAGCCCATTAGAAGCACAGGGTGAGTTCAGGCTTTGAAGACAAGTCATCTGGTAAAACTGCCCGTGAGACTAAGGCACAGTAAATAATCCTGCAGCAAAGCATATTATTAACTTTGCCATTCCTGGTGCTCTGTTTTTAAACATATCTTAAATGGAAACATTTTGTCTCCTGGAAGTTTTTTCTGAGCTGAAGTGCAGTTCTTTGTTATTTTATGATTTAGGCATATCAACATTGATGAATTTAAATAGACCAAATAAAATTAAAAGTATGTTTGTGGGTGTAGCCAGTACTTTCAGGAAAATAAAGATTTTATAGGGTGCTGTGATAAATAACGCAGGCAGGTATTTAAGTTAATAAACCCCAGATACTGAGAGGGATGGAAATACCTGTAAAAGGTGAATTTAAGAGCTAATAAATGTGTTCACAGGGACTGTGGGGTGTCCTCAGCTGGGGCTTCCTCACCCTGCCCATGGCCCCAGGCTGCCATTTAGGCTCAGCCATGGAGCTCCAGGCCCAGTTTGAGTTTGATCCCAGGGTTGATTGACACCCAAAAATTCATGGGTTTCTGGGAAATGGTTGGAGAGAAAGAAGGCTTATGAAGGCCAGTTGTGGCACTCCCAAACCCCTTCCCTGGCACTGCTGGCTGATTTCCCGCGTTGCTCCTGGGCAGGCTCCTGGTGCTGGGCTGGGGGTTGGCTGGGGGAGACAGCCCTTTGTGTTTGGGGTGCTCAGGATGTGGTGGCTGAGGGATCCTAACGAGCTCTGGCTCAGTCAAAGTGGAGAGGAAGTTGGCAAGGATGAGCAACGTCTGGAGAACTTTGATCACCAAAGAAAAATGGAAAAACAGATTAGTTCATACCCAGCTTTTAAAGCTTTTTGAACCAAGAATGTTTTCAATGGATAGGGAAGATCCTGAGTCCTGTACCTATAGTTCTGCTTCTCTGCACTGTATTTTATGGACTTTGCTCTGTAGCCTTAGTTTTAAGCTGGGTTTTATTGGGGACAGGCTTCTGGATCCTGGAGGAAAGGAGCACGTCCTCTAGTTGGGAAAGGTCTCTGGGAGGGATTAAGGGAATGAGCTATTCCTTCCTGGCCACAGGCAACAGAGCGAGAAGCTGAGGGTTTAATTTCCAGTAGGAAACTCCAGTGCCTGTCTCTGATGGAAGCAAAGCATGGGTCTGAGGGTGTGGTATCTCTGAGGTTTTTAAGAATAGGTTGGACCAGCATCTGTCAAATTATTTGGGTCAAATTGATCATGGCTTGGGGCCGTGGGAGGGAGCACGTCGAGACTCCTTGGAGCTAAGCGTCACTGAGGGGATAAGCACCATTCCCTTTCCTTGGGCGTCTTTTCCTCACTTCCAACCAGGGCAGCTCTTGTCAGTTCCTTGCTCTCCTCCATACATAAAAATCTAGCAGATTCCACCCCCTTTGGGTATTTCATTTCATCTATTCTTGCCCCTCATCAGAAACCCTTTTATTAGCAACCACAGGCCCTACAGTAGGGCATTTCCCTATGATTATGGCTGCAATAGGATAAACCCTCTGGCTTCTAAATGCAATTTTTTTTTTTTATTTTTAAGTGCACAATGAGTTTTTTAAACACTTGAACCAAATAATGGGAATTCATGGGTATGGAGCTCATGGAGAACTCGCTCTCCATAACTCACTGACAGGATGGTGCAGCCAAATTGGGGTCAGGCTCTGCTCCCAGGGAACAGGGACAGGAGGAGAGGAAAAGGCCTCAGACTGTGCCAGGGGAGGCTCAGGTTGGATATCAGGAGGAATTTTTCATGGAAAGGGTGGTCAGGCCTTGGCAGGGGCTGCCCAGGGAGTTTGGAGTCCCCATCCCTGGAGATGTCCAAGGAAGGGCTGGACATGGCACTCAGTGCTCTTGGGCTGGTGACAGGGTGGGGATCGGGCACAGCTTGGACTCGATGACCCTGGAGGGCTTTTCCAACCTTAATGATTTTATGGTTCTGTGATTCCCTCGCCCTAGGCAAGCCGTAAGGATCTTTGTGCAAACAGAAGAGTCAGTGAAGTTCAGAGGCCCTAGCCTGGGGGTCCCGTCTGCATTGAGGGAATTAGCAAATACCTGGATGCTCACATGAGCTTTCTAGATCTGAGCACCCTAAGCTTAGCAGAAAACTGTTGTCTTCAGGGGAAATGTACCTAAGAGAAAGTTGTCATCCCTTTGCCCCGTTTTCCTCACCTTTCCTCAGTATGGTCACCTGACTGTAAATTTTTATTAATTAAACCACAAGATGCTCAGAGACCCCAGCAAGCCCCACATGGCACAGGGATTTGGGGAGGAGGGTACATTTAATTGATCCTTGTGATGGGAAGAGCACTCTGGAAAACCCAGCCCTTAGTGCACAGCAACGTGTGCTGCAGGGGGAACTTGGGGCTGCCTTAATTCATCGCTCGTAGGGGCAGCCTGGGAGGCTCCACGCCCAGGGAGGGGGCATGGAGAGGTTTGGGGAAGGCAGAGCAGGAGTGGTTTGGGGAAGGCAGAGCAGGAGTGGTTTGGGGAAGGCAGAGCAGGAGTGGTTTGGGGAAGGCAGAGCAGGAGTGGTTTGGGGGAGGCAGAGCAGGAGTGGTTTGGGGAAGGCAGAGCAGGAATGTCGTACGTGCGCTGCTGCCTGTGCAGGAACCCTGTGACTGCAGCAGCTCTGGGCTGATGAGGGAAGCAGCTGGGGCTGGCCAGTTCCACCCTACAGCTCACCCATGATGTGTTGGGTTGGTTGTGTTGACGAGGGAGGTGATAAAATAGGGGTTCTCCCCTGGATTCCTCTGGCTGAGGGTGCTTCGGTCATCGAGTCACATGTGAGCATCTGTGGGCAAAATGAGTAGCAGAAACTTCCTCTAAAGCTGGCAGCATCTAGCCCCCAGCAGAGAGGCTGAGCTCTCTAAAACTCATCCTAGAAAACCCATTTTTTAAATCTGCATGCATTCTTTTAAGGGGAAAAAAACTAAAAAGGCAAGGGAGTGGAGGAAAGCCAGAAACAAAAGTGTGCCTCTTGGAGCTCGAGTCTGTGGAAAAATAAAGGGAAAGGGAGAAGGAAATAAATTACTCTGAAGAGGAACAGATGGAAGCATTGACACAAGTGTGCTTTGCTTTCAGCAGGGCTGTAATCTGAGCAATGAACAGAGCTGGGAAAGTCAGACTAACCCCGAAGTTTGGAAGTGCAGCACCTTCCTGTGACTGCTTATTCTTATTGTCAAAGCTGACCCGAATTAAGCTGAGTTTCCTCAGCTGGCTTCCCTCTGAAACACTGCTAGAATTGAGTTTTTCTGGCTGTGGATAATGTCTCTTTTTTGGCTATTTGTATCATACTTAATTTTCTTTTCTTCCCCTGGAGAGGAAAGCAGTGAAAGGCTGTGAAATACAATACAGCTCTTAGCTGAACTGATTATCCCAACATGGATTGTGATGATTCAAGCACTAGCAATTAATTTTATACAATTAACCCATTTAGTTAATTATTCAGAGCAAAATTAGAACATGACTTTGCTGTCTGTTCACCGACACAATTCCCCAGTCACCAGCCAGAGCATCATATGTGCCCAGATGTGAAATCTCAGCCTTAGCCACCGGGCAGATTTGGGCTGGCACGGGCTGAGAGCCTGAGTCAGCAGCCCTTTGGGGGCTGATGTGCTAAATACAGCCCAAATACTGACTGCAATGGGTTTGATCTCCGTGTGGAGCTGTGTGTTTGCCCCAGCCACACCCAGGGAGGGGTGGGAGCCGCCGGCGCTCTCTCTGCGGTGCCCAGCGCCATCCATCCCGGATCCTGTCCATGGCTCTGCCTCTCTTGGTGTTGTGGCCTGGACTCAGCTCTCAGCTGGTGCTTCCCAGTGACACAGGTCTCCTCACACCCAAAGATCCTGCTGGATAGCTCTGGAGGGAAGGGCTGGTGTAAGCCATGCAAGAGGAGCTTTAATCCTGGTTTTCTGCGTGTGGCACTGCAGTTCATCCCCCTCACTGCTGGGAATCAGCCTTTAACAGGGGAAAACCACCCTCCTTTTATGTCAGTGTGCAGGAGCCTCTGCTCAGCAGCCCCTGCTCTCCTCAGCAGCATTTCCTACCACAATCATGAAACTTGGCAGTGGGACCCAAAGGAACTGAAAGAAAGAACTCTGTCCCTGCTTCTCACTGGAGGCCTCCTCTAAAGCAGGCAGTGGCTGAAACAAACAACGAGCTCTGGTGTCGTCTCAGTGTTTTGTCAAGTCCATTGCAGTGAAGAAACTCAATTTTATAATGAAGGGAAGTGATCCCTCGCATCCCCTCAAGAAGGGGCTGCAGGAGGAGAGCCTGGCTGAGCTGGAGCTCCTCATCCACTTGCACATCCAAGTGTCCATGACATTAGGGTAAAATTCAGCCATTCTCTTCTGTGCAAACCATGAGCATTTTGGAAAATACATTATTTTGCATCAAATGCAGGCTAGGAAATAAGAAAACTTCCTCCCACCCCAAGGTGCTCCTCTTCTTTTTCATTTTGAAGAGAGTGCTCAGTTGTGTGGCCTCAGAGCCATGAGGCTCCCTGTGCTGGGCTTTAGAGCAGTTCACGGAAGTGAACCACTTTCAGTTGGATTCAAAACAGGATATTTTGATTACTGAGATAATGAGGAGAATGCTGAACCCTTTCCACTGTTGACTGGACCAGGAATTTAGAGGGAATTATTCAACCAGCCTTGGTCTTGAAAAGGAGCTGCTCCTCCAGCAGATTTTTGATCAGAGGAAGGCGATGGTGGGTCCTGGGTGGCCCAGCTCGTATATTTTGGTGATTTTAACACATGCGATAATTGCAGAATTGAGTAAATTTTATGCTTCTTAGAAATCTTAATCTGGAGTCATTAAGATGGTGACTATTGCTGGAAATCAACCACAGATTGTGTATGCTGATGTAGAAAAGGGGAATTTGGTATTTGCCTCAGAAATCCTGAGGATGATTAATCCACCACTGGTAACCAGCATGTGGCACGAATGGAATTAACCCTGGATTTTGAACAGGTTATTCAGTGATGCTGGAATACCAACATCTGCACATCAGCACATCTGCGGCCTTAAGAAGGGCAAGACTTCACAGGTTTGGGGTGAGATCACAGTTGGAGAGAATGAATTCAGCCTAAATTTAGCCGTCTGAAAGAAAGTCTTGTCTAAACGGGGCTGGTACCACACATGACGAACATCTGTCAGTGTGTGGGGTGACTCACCTGGGAGCACATCCATCCCTTATCTACAGCCCAGGGACGGAGCCTGGCTGACCAAACTGGTGAACTTTGGCACTGATAAGGTTTGGGGAGCTGACTCACACCCACAGTGTTTGCTGAGTGCATTTTTCCATGTGTTTGGTATCTCCAGGTGCCACTTCTGCTGCCAGCGAGTTGATCTGAGGTCTCTGCAAAGCCTCTCTCAGGCAGTGGTTACAGAGCTGCACTTTTATTGATTTAATGCAGCCTGGAATAACCAAACTTGGCTCACTGAACAAAATCATCTGTTTTAACCAGGGCTTGAACTTCTCTTTCTCCCCCAGGAAATCCCTCTCTCTGTCTGTGGGGCTCCTCCAGGTGAGGAGCTCGGTGCTTTTAATTCCAGACTGGTGGGAACCCTGTGCTTTTTGCCTCTCTGGCCAGGGGACACGCAGGGAAGCAGCTGGCTTGGGATGGTTCTGTTTGAAGCTGTGGGAAGGAAGGAGAAAGGACAGCAGGAACAGTACAAGTTGAATATCCAGGGAGATGCTGGGAATGCACTGCCCACGTGTCTGGGAAACAGGGACACAGACTTTTCTCATTTCACACAGGGGCTGGAACCCCAGAGTCAGGCTCAACATATCACTCTTGAGCCCTTCCTCTTCTGTGGGCTCAGGGTGACTCTGCGGTGGGTTAAATGAACTCTCTCTGCTGCCTACCATTTAATTTACTTTTTAATTAACTTTCTCAGCAGGAAACACTGCTCGAGGCACACAGCTAGCCCAAGGTGCTCTCTCTTTCATGATTTCTAGTGCAGACACATAAATTCGTTATTAATTATTAATAATGAATGAATAGCTAATTAATGATTTCCTGCTGCTCTGACCCCTCTCACACCAGCTGTGGCCAGTGGAGAGTGTCCCTCCACCACTCTGGGACAATGCTCCTGTGGAATGCTGTAGGGAAGCCCCAGATGCAGCTCATGCCACCAGCTGCATCCCATCCTATGGGAATGGCTCTGCATTGCCAGCACGTGGATCACATCTCTGGCAGCTCCCCAGGTTGGTGTTGTAGGTGGAATCTGCAACCACAGGCTGGGAATAAAAATGGGATGAGTTTTTATGGGAAAACATGAAGTTTCAGGTACTTTTGGTGGGGCTGTGGGAGTGAGGGAAGGTCCTTCTGCAACCTGACAGGGATGCAGGCACTGTCTCATGTGACTGCAAATCACATGTTCCCCTGGAAGCTGGGAAGCCAAACCATTGAATTACCATGAAATCAGTAAATCCGAACTTTGTAAGGTTGGTACAGCCCGGGTTTATACAGTGATTGCATTTTTTGTAGGGTTTGGACAGGTTCTCCTGTGTTCTTAGACCCCAAAGCTTCTGCACCTGTGCAAGGAAAACAGTTTCATAGCCCTGCTCTAGATCACATCGAGGCAGCTTCAACAGTTTGAAACTTTTTGCTTTTTTTCTTTTCCTTTGTGTGCTTTTTAAAGTCAGGTTGAGTGGGTTGGACTCCTCTGTCCTGGTAGCTGCAGAAAATAAAATTAAAATCTATTTCTGGATCTACCCAGATCGGCTCTGGTACTTTTTGCACTAGCTTGTTTTGGTCCGTAATTATATTTAAGTGCTCGCTTTAAAATTAACCCAAAGCCACAAATAAAGCAGACTCCATAACTTCTACCTTCAGCTGGGGGGGGGATAGAATCCCTCAAGTGGAACAGAAACTTGAAGTATAACAGTTTGAAACACTGAAGTGCAATTTCAGCTCCCAAATTTCCTCTTCTGTGTATGTTATTGAGGTACTTAATTTGATGAGCATTGAAAAATAGTTTCCTCCTTCTGGGTGTTGCATATTTCATGAACTTTTGTGTCTCTTTTCTCTGAGCTCTTCTGTGTAAAGGGTAGGGTTGTCAGGGAAATATAAAATGGCAAATGGTAGCTTGACCTCAGATTTTTCTAGGAGAGGAAGTTGATTTATTTATCTGAAGTTATTATTAGACTAGCTGGAAATATTTAAGGAGAATTTGTGGATTTTTTTAAAAAAATACTCTTCCAATTATATGAAATAATTGGAAATTTTGCATGTTCCTTGTGCCTGTTTCAGCATCTGTCTTGCTCCTCTATCCCCCACCATTTTACCCCTTGGTTTAATTGGCAAAATCACTCTCAGGAAACAGAACATGCCAGCACTACGGTAGAAAAAGGTGGCTTCATTAAGAAAAAACCCAAACTTCTATTTTGCAACAAGACACTCCTAAAACTGTTACATGCAATGGAAAATTTCTAGAAGGAGTAACTGACCTGTAATTCTTCTCCCTGCTGTATTTTTATTATCACTTTGAAGTTGAATGAGACACCTAAAATAATTTGTACATAATTTTATAATTACTTGTTTCCAGAGCTCTCTAAAATCCCAGGAAGAGGAAAGTACAGCTACAGCATTGACCAGGCTGCAAAATTGGATTTTGATGTTGGCTTTTGGCATGGTTTAGCTGTACTGGATTGAAGTTATGCTTGTGGGTGTAAAACGTAAAATCATCTATCAGTACAAATATTTTTTGACCTGGGTTACATCAATTCTTGGTCAGGTTTGCATCCATCCAGCTTGTTAAATAAACACAGGTGAGAAGCTTAACCCTGCCCTGAGTTACAGAAGGAAAGGTGACAGGTAAATAAAGGAGGTTATAGTTCACATTGGTTTGCTGCTTTCCCATAACAGATCTGAGGTAATATTAAAGGGCATTTTAGTGCCTACTGGCATCTAGGGTTATTCCACTGTGGTTTTTATTAAAATACATCATGAACAGTGAAGCAAACCTCTCTGTTCTTCTCTTAATGCTCCATGAAGTTTAGTGCCTGTGAGTCAGGCATAGTCAGATACAGCAGGAATGTTACACACAACTTGCTAATCAATTGTTTCATTACGAAAAAAAGTTAATCTTTTGTTTGTTTGTTTTCTTGGGGTTTTCTTTAGATTTCCTGGGGCTTTTGTATGTTTTCCTTAGTGTCAGAGTTCTGGGTTATGATTTAAAAAGTTTGTGTCTTCTGGGAGGATTTGAAAAGAAACCATGTCCTAGTTTCTCTTCTTTATTATCCATCAGAAATGCAAGTTGGGCTGTTCCCAGCTGTTTTTTGGATTCTGCAGAGCTGTTCAGCACAGATTTCCTATGGCACGGCATGCAGCTCTCTCCTCTCTGATTTTGGTTTTCATTCAGTGCAAGGCAGTTGTGGAAACAAACCCTTTTATCTGGATCTTCAGAAGTGGTGTGTTCACTTTCAGATTTTGGAAGAAAAGCTAGAAAACTTTTGAAGACCTCAGTTGAAGAAAGAAGGGAGGCATCCAGGATGCATCTCAACCCAAGAAATCCATAATGGAGAAGGGAGACATGATGTTGAGCTCCTCACACCCAAAAGAATTCAGGAAAATATGTGATTGCTGAGGGACTCATGGCTAAAGCAGCCCGGGTTTTGGTATAAACCTGCCTGGTTACCTGCTCTTGGGAGAGGGAGCCACTGGGAATCCCAGTGACCAGAGCAGGTTTTGCGAAAGCTGTCTTGGTGATGACTGGGAGGCTGGGAACCATCCTGCCTTCCAGTCTGACCAGCTGGGTGTCCAGTTCCCAGAAGAGAGCCAGAACTGGACAGGTTGGAGTGCCCAGCTCTCAGAAGAGAGCACGACCTGGACAAGTCAGAGTGCCCAGTTCTTGGACGAGAGGCAGGGCTGGGCCCCTCAGGGTGCCCAGCTGCCAGAAGAGAGCTTGCAGTGGTGCCTGAAAGTAATTGTGTGGTCTTGTTCCCATCCGTGGCTTTCCAAGATCAGGGATCAGGGAGCCCCTGGAATTCTGGTGCAGGGAGATTTGGAAGGATTTGGACAATGAAGGTGTGTGACCAACCAGCATCCATGTAGGTGCAACAGGTGTTCCATGTCCCACGAGCCTTTTCCATGCTTTCCCCACCCAAACAACCTTGTGGATTTTGGGCTTTTCCAGGCTGAGCCGGGAAAGAGCACTCGGGGTGGGATCATTTGACCTTTCTCCATTTGCATTTTCAGCATCCCAGAAGCCACTGGCTACATTTTGAGTCACTGTTTAAATCCAGGACAGCCGGACAATCCCATCTGGATTAACAACTGGGTGATGGATGGATGGAAAGAAGGATGGATGGATGGATGGATGGATGGATGGATGGATGGATGGATGGATGGATGGATGGATGGATGGATGGATGGATGGATGGATGGATGGATGGATGGATGGATGGATGTCTCAGAAGCACTGGAGTTTTTCCCTCAGCACACACGGTTCATGGAGTATATGCATCAGATCACATAATTGGACAGGTCTGCAGGGTTCCGTTGCTCTGGCCACTGGGAAATTGGGTCATTCTCCTGATATTTATGGTATCTCTTCCAGTACAATGGGAGATGTTGGTATCTGCAGCTGGAGGATGGGATTTGCAGGGTAAATCTCAAGGGAGTTGCAGGAGAAGTCTCAAGGGTGAGTGTGGTCCCTACATCTGGTCATTCTACCCCAAACCAACACTGTGAAAGGGAGTTCAGGACTTCAGCTGCTCAGTCTCATCGAGAAAAATTATTGATTAGGAATTCCACTCAGAGCAGTTTGGGTCTGCAAATAATTTTACTATTAGTATTGGCGTTTTTCCATATGGCTTTGGGATTTCCATATGTCTCCATGCTTTCATGTTTGAGCTTTACAATAAGGATTGAATTGAAAATATTCTTTTTAAATAATTATGAATAGTCAACTAGATGTATTTGCATAAAAATCTTAGCTGTACGAAAAATTGCAACGAAGGATAAATTCATCGGTAGCTGCTGGTTGTAGAAGCACCAACAAAAGGAAGTTTTTCCTCTTCCCTGAGAGGGTAAAAATGAGTAGGAATAGGTTTGACCTGTGAGAGCACCTGCTTGAGGAGCTGAGGCTGTTTCAGATGTACAGTGATAAAAGCAGACAACCCAGATTGCTGGTGGGTTTGGAAAGTAAAAGTCACAAAAAGGTGACTTTCCTCTTCCCTTGCTTCCAATCCTGGAAGGAAGGTGAATGTCTGGTCCAGGAGGTGTGAAAACTTGTGCTGCACTTGTCATGGGGGACTGGCAGTGCAATGCTCCCATTCCACAGCTGGAAATACAAATTTCTTTCCTTCATAAATATGCAAATGCTCTTTGCTTTGGTTGGTTCATATTCTCTAACTTTGCCTTCAAGATCCCTAATTCAAACAGTTTCAAACTGAAGAGGGAACCCAAAAATTGTTCATTAGTTTCATGACTTTCTTCCCCAGCCCCCATAGTGTCAGAAACGGGGAGCTGTTGATGGTTGAAATCCATATTTGGCTGTAAATTTTTGAGCCAAACTCTCCATTAATGTGTTCAATGAGTTGTCACCTGTTGATGTGTGTATTTGAGTGCGCTCCGTGCTCAGATTGGAGGTTAAAATCCTACGTGTCAGAGATCACAGCAAACAAACCTCTGCTTTAAAACCCCACATTGAGTCAATATGTCATGGAATACCAGAATGGTTTGTGTTGGAAGGGATCTAAAAACTCATCCAGTGCCACCCCCTGCCATGGCCAGGGACACCTTCCACTAGCCCAGGTGGCTCCAAGCCCCGTCCAGCCTGGCCTTGGACACTGCCAGGGATCCAGGGGCAGCCACAGCTTCTCTGGGCACCCTGTGCCAGGGCCTCCCCACCCTCACAGGGAAGAATTCCTTCCCAATATCTCATCTAACCCTGCCCTCTGGCAGTGGGAAGCCATTCCCTGTGTCCTGTCATTAAGGTGTTCCTGGAGGCTTCTCTTCTCCAGGTGAACACCCTCAGCTCTCCCAGCCTGGCTCCAGAGCAGAGGGGCTCCAGCTCTGGGATTACATCTTAATTTTGAAGAATTTTCTATCTAGTTTTCAGTCTGAATTTTTACCAGGAAGGCAGCAGCCTGACTTGTATTTCAGCATAACTTCTGCTTCAGAGGTCAGCCTCAGTGAAGCTTTTTAAAGATCTTTCTTATAAAGGGACCTTCTTCTTGTTGGAAAAGATTTGCATGAACTGCGGCAGTTCCCAACAATTATCCTCCACTTGCAGACAGTGGTTTTCCCCTTCTCCTTGGCAACGCGTCAGCCAAGGTGTATCCATGTCCCCACCGCTGTATTTACAGCAAACGTCCAGGAATTTGGGGTTAAACTCGAGGATTATGACATCAAAAACATGAGGTTTTGTAGTGACAGTCATGCACAAGAATTCTTCCCCTGTGAAAAGTGTTTGCAAATTAGGGAGAAAAGGGTGAAACTCCACGTTCCCAGCCAGGACTCTTCCTGTGCTGCCCGTACAAGGAGATGAGCAGTTTGGAGATTCCCGTTCCCAGTGGGAGAGGAAGGGGATCAGCACATCTCCTCTGGGTAACTTCCACTGAGCCAGTGCCAAAGGCTTCATGTTGATTGATGCACAAAAAACACCTCTTCAGTTGCATCAGCCTTCAGGGGATGATTCTCCGAAGCATGGAAAATTTCCAGAGTGCATCCGGGGTCTCAGCACAGCAGCTCCTGCTGTGGCCAGCTGGGCCATAGGGTGACTGCCTGGGTGACAAGCTCAGCTGGGCCAGAGATGTCCAGCAGGCTTCTCCTTGGGACATGCTTTACCTTGGTGATCTCTCAAACACAAGCTAAAGGAGCTTTTTCTGGGGAGTCTCACCCACCACATAACCTTTGTAACATGTCTTGGTGTTACTTTTCCAGGAAATATGTGATAATTTCGACTTTAAGGGTCTTGTAGGAGGTTGATGTGAGGATTTGTGTCAAAAACAGCCTCTCCCGTGTTAGTCTGTGGCTTTTTTGGCTAGGATCCATACAGGATGCCCTCCTGGAGGCCTCTCTGTTTGTTAGACAAGGATGCTGTGGCATGGACCATATGGAAGTCTGTTTCACAGAGTCACGGAATAACAATATCCTGAGTGGGAAGGGACCCCCAAGGATCATCCAGTCCAAGCCCTGGCCCTGCCCAGACACCCCAACAATCCCACCCTGTGCATCCCTGGGAGCGATGTCCAAAGGCTCCTGGAGCTCTGGCAGCCTCAGGGCTGTGCCCATTCCCTGGGGAGCCTGGGCAGTGCCCAGCACCCTCTGGGGGGAGAACCTTTCCCTGATCTCCAGCCTGACCCTCCTCTGGCCCAGCTCCAGCCATTGCCTGGGTCCTGTCCCTGTCACAGGGAGCAGAGATCAGTCTGTCCCTCAGGAGGAGCTGCAGTCCCTGGTGAGCTCAGCCCTGTCTCCTCTCTCCAGGCTGGTGTTGGTGCCAGTGCTGTCCCACCGTGGTGCTCCCTGCCCAGCAAAGCCTGACAGCCCCCACACTCCTGACCCCTCTCCCCACACAGCAGGTTAAAGGGTGAATGAAAACAGCTGTTTCCTCTCCTTGCTGGGGATCAGGAAGGCTTGGAACACACAGGCAGCCCAGGAAGTGCCCCTGTGGGTGTGTAGGCACAGAGCAGTGCTTGGCATAGCAGTGATCGTGCACTGGCAGCATGTGCAAGGTTCAGGCATCTTGCATCAGTCCCTTTCCTGGCTAAAAAACCTCTCCAGGAAATTCAGGGGTTCCCCTTTTTCCTAGTCACTGCTCACATGCCGCCAGTCTGTTCAGGAACTGTTTACATTTCCCTGAAATAATAAAAATACTACCTTTAACTCCCATTTGAGGAGAGCAGGGATGATGAATGGAGCTTCCGCTCTTCTTCTAAAATCCTCTAAAATATGCAGCAGCTGGGTGATTTTGGGAAGCTTTCCCTTGCCTGTCCCACGGTCCCAGACACTGGAAATGGCCAGGTCTTTGCTGTTGTTTCCCATAACCTGCTGGATGAAGAGACTATGTCAACTCTGTGCAATGGCAAACCATGGTATATAACACAGTGGGAGGGCTGGGGAACTTTAAACCCTGTCGGTCAACCAGTGATTTTCCTTTACTTGGTTGGCTCCTTTATACCCAGATTCACAGTGGAGGATATTTAAAAACTGGTCCTCACTTGTATTAAGAAACAGGGAAGATTTTCGTAACAAAACCAGACTATTCTGATCTTTCTATACATTTTTCCATTAGAAAAATGGAAGTGACATTTGGTCAAACATTAATGTATTTGTCAAGCACCAGTGAACAAAAGGTTCACTGGTACAAACAAAAAGGTACAAAAACTGCTCAAGAGGTACAAATCACTTGCATTTTCCAACACAGTCTGCTCTGGTTAAGGACAGAGCCAGGGAAAATGGTTTATTGCACTTTTACTGGTGTGTAGAACTCGCTGTGCAAGTTCGACCCTTGATATGACTAACTTGATTGAAATGCAGATATTAGGGAAGGAGAGCCTTTAATGCCTCTAGGAACAACCTTATCCACTGACCTTACTGAATCACATGGAGGGAGAGATTTGGGGTTTATGAAACCCTTCCATGTATCTTATCAAAGACTCAGAAAAGCCAAATAAGTGCAATTGCCGGCTTCAGAACAACGAGTTCATCCGCAAGGAAACACTTCCAGTACTTTATAGAAAGGATCTGAGATGCAAGGCAGAGTGAGGGGTGTAATGCAAAGCAGTTCAGTGAACAGCTTGTTCTCTTGAGTAACTTGAGCTTGATAACAACCCCATGTGGGCTTGATAGGAGGGCTCGTGAGCTATGGTGGGGCTGGAATAAAGTTTCATCAAGTTGTTCTGGTCTGTCTGTTCTGAGCCTACCACCTCAACCAAGGGAGCTTTTCCTAGCAAAGAAAAGGGATGCAAGAGTTTCTGTGCCTCCATGATACCTGAGGGTGTAGTATGGGCAGCCCCTCACAAAATTTGTCTGCAGTGGGTGATGGAGCTCAGCGAGAGCAAACACTTTTCCAACACCTGCTGGAGCCAACCTGATGTCTCAGACACCCATAAATGTCACTCTTTGGGACAGATTACTCCAGGCTTTTGCTTCCGTTGGCCACAAATACCTCTGCTGTTGGCTGCTGAGGTGGATCACATGAACTTTCCACATGGACATTGCTGCAGGAATCCAGTGACTGCAATTCCTTCCCTCTCATGCTGCTGTCAGGGATCTACATACAGGTGCCAGAATTTAGCACGGTGTGCAGAAAATCTGGATTCCTCAGGCATTGAACCGAAATATTTATTTTCTCTCCACGGATCTAGCTATTGCAAAGCCAAACTCTATCAGCAAATCATGAGGGCTAAAGGAGCAGAGCACCCTGGAAGTTACCACAGAACATGGTGAGACCAGGTGTTGTCCCTGCCAAGGACTTTGGAAATGGTCAACATGGGGCTGCTCCTTCTGCTCTTGGAGACTGGAGGAATTTTTTGGATTGCAATTTCAGCATTTCTTTTTCTCCATGGCCTTTAAGGGGCTTTAAGGGTTTCCCAGATCCCGTTCATGTACAAAGCTAGTTATAGCAATGGAAGTGTGGGTCAATGTTTGGATTAGAGCTAAAAAGCAGGATCTGACCTTTATACAGCTATTTTTTCCCTCAATTGCACAGAAAATGGATGCACGATTAATAGACCACTAATAACTGCGTGACCAGCACTGGGTATTGCAGCATAGGTTAACACATCCCGCCAGTGACTACATTTGGTCATGAGAAAGGGCTGTAAATCCTTGAAAACCGGTGTTTCATTCATGGAAGCTGAAAGGATGGACGGTGCGTAACTCCTCGGAAGTCACCGGTTGTGTAAGCGTGAGGAAGCTGCTGGCGTGGTCAGCCCGAGGGTCCTGCTCCTGGATCATGTATCCTGCAGGGAAATGGCTTTGCACAAGTGCAGGAAGTCGGCTGTGTCAAAGGCTGGTGACACACTGTGAGTGCTGAGTGATGGAGGCACAGGGCACCCTGTCCATGCCATGGGGTCACAGGAACACTCGGCCTGGAGGTGACCTCGGCAAGTCCCTGTCCAAGCCCCCACTCAAAGCAGGTCAGCTCTGGATCAGACCAGGTCACTCAGGGCTGACACCAGCTGGGTCTTGAGAGCCTGCATGGATGGAGCCAGCCCTGGGAGCACATTGTACCTTCCTCCAGCCTGGAATGAGCGGTGAGCCCTCGTGTCCAAATGGTCACTGCAACACCTGATCCTAATCAATTCCTGAGCTGATAATCCTGCTCAGCCTGGGGACCCTCAGACCCATCTGAGGTCTGGGCCTTGAACCCATCTGAAGTCTGCGCCTCAAATCCACTGTTGTTGCTCTTCTCGTCTCTTAGGCAGAGTGAGGAGATTCCAACAAAACTAAAACTACACTAAAATGTTCTGTGTTTGAATAGCAAGAAACATCCCCCAAGATAATTCCAGCCAAGGCCCAGTGAGTGCACGGATGGTTGGGAGTTGAGGTGAGAAGAGTTCCAGGATCTGTTTTGTGGACGTGGCTTCCCTCTCTGTGCCGGGCAATAGGAACTACAGGAACTTTTCCTTCTTGAGACAACAGTCCTTTTTTTCCCTTGCATTTCTTTTCAAGACTCTGCAGTTTGTTTTAAGGAGACTGCATGTTCAGAGGCTGCATTGCATAATTCCTATTGTACTTGCTAAAGCCTTAAAGGAAAATCACTTGAATTAAATATTTTTCCCCTTGCCCCAGGCAGGATGTAAAAGAAAACAGATTCCTTAAACCATGGATGGCCAAAGTATTTTATTTACTTTTTTTATGGCCAGTTTAATTGTCGTCAGTGACTGGTCAAGGGATTAAATGAAATCCACCTGTTTTCAATGCTGGTTGTGGAATTATTATGTATGAAGAATGTTTTTATGCACATTATAAACAAAATGGGGGTGATTTACACCAGCTACTTTAACAGGAAGCATTACGGAGTGAAATGAATTGCAACATAACACGCAATGGCTGAAGGCAACGAAATTAAAGTAAAATTCATTCTTCTGATTGCAACTTTTTCAGTGCTGTCATTGCTTAAGAAAATTGTGAAAGAGTGAGAGAAGTTTCAGGTCTGTTTGAATCCTTTGAATGCGTTCAAACTGACTGAGGGGAAATTCAGGTTCAATACATGCAAGGAATTGTTCCCTGTGAGGGTGGGGAGGCCCTGGCACAGGGTGCCCAGAGAAGCTGTGGCTGCCCCATCCCTGGAAGTGCCCAAGGCCAGGTTGGACGGGGCTTGGAGCAGCCTGGGCTAGTGGAAGGTGTCCCTGCCCATGGCAGGGGGTGGCACTGCATGAGCTTTTTAAGGTCCCTTCCAACCCAAAGCATTCTGGGACTCCATGATACAATTTACTTTCCCCACCCTCCTTTATCTTTTTGCAGAGAACAGACCCTGACATTTGCCTTGTCCATCCCCTGGGTCCTTCCCTGATCTCCATGACCTTTCAAAGATGATGGACAGGTCTTGCGAGGACACCAGCCAGCACTCTGGGCACCAGTGGATGCCACCCATCAGGTCCCATGGACTTTATGGGAAAAGGTTTCTTGAGAGACCCTGGACAAGTGAGGACTCTATTCCCTTCCAGCACTGGTGTATCCTCTCCTCCTTGAGCCCCATCTCTAAGCTCTGGAGCCTGGAGACCTTCCTGGTGAACAGTGAGGCAAAGTAGACAAGAGTCCCTCATTCCCACCTGCATCAACAGTCACTAAATCCTCTGCCCCACTCAGACACGTTTTCCTTGTCCAGCTTTGCCGCCCATGTAGGTTTAGAAATTCTCCTTGCTGCCCTTGACCCAGTCCCTTGAGCTGTGGCCTTCCTGATGGCACCCCTGCACGCCTGGGCCATGTGCCCCAGTCCCTTCCTCTGCAGACTGTCCCTGCTCCCAGCTCTGTGTGCTCCCTCCTCAGACCGGAGCTCAGTGTAGACCAGGCTGTCGTGGACTTCCACATCCCCAGACCTGACTTCCTATTTTTGTGAGAACTTGCTTTCAGTTATGAACGGAGAAACATCTCAAGGCAGAGATTTCCTTCTCTGTTTAGACCTAAAAGCACATTTTGACACTTGAATTTCTACTTTCTCGTTGTGCTGGGGGAGCACCAGATCTTCAGCTTCTCACCTGGCTATTAACCCTGTCAAATAATCAAGATAGTATTTGGATGAGTGTTCTCTTGTAAGTGGTGCTACTGAATCAGGAATTGCCAGGTGAGAGTATTTAGAGCTGCCATGAATGTTTATAGAAGTGAAGAAGCCTAAGAAACTTTGCTTACATATGAAAAAATTTTAAAAAGTGTTTATTCTAGAAGGCAGAGTTTGACTCTGATCTGATTACATGATGCTGTTGATATTCCGCAGGCCTGGGCAGATCCCTGGACATTTTTGCTGTGGCCATGGTGACATTTACATGCCAGGTCTAAGGGGAAATCAGTGAAATAAAGTCATTTATTTGTATACATTCTTGTCTAATGGATTAATCCATGTTTACATACCTACTGTGTGAGCCACCCGGTAAACACCGAAACTTGAGGAGAGCACAAGATATTGGTCCATGGCTTTGCAGAGCTCCTTTTCAAAGTAAACAGGCCTGTGCTGCTGCTTGGTGCCCAACAGTTTGATTTCTATTGTATGGAAACGAAGCCTGGCCAAGAAGGAGGTCCTCGAGCACTGAACAGATTAAAGCATTAAAGGATTTTCTGTGCTCTGTTACCTTCCCTCTCTGCAGGGAGGCACTTCCTACAAATATTTCGTTCTAGTTCCTACAGTTTTTGAGTATGTGGCACTTGGATGGATGATTCATATGTTTTCTTATACTTCTAGGCATGTATTTATTAGGTTCTCAGATACAAAGAATTGAGTTAGTTAATTAATGAAGAAGCTGCTGCTGCCCCATCCCTGGAAGTGTTCGAGGCCGGGCTGGACAGGGCTTGGAGCAACCTTGTGTCCTTGCCCATGGCAGAGGGTGGAACAAGAGGAGCTTTAAGGTCATTTCAGCTCAAACCAGTCTGGGATTCTGTGATTTGTGAGTGAGCACATGAGTGCGAATAGGAATTTAAATTAAGTCATTTTTTGTAACAAGTCTTGTTATGAGACAGTGTAGAGCTGCATCACTGCTGCATGATCAAAGTAAGAAGATGATGAAATCCATCAACAGCTGCTGAAATCCATCCCAGCCACCCTTATTTATCATTATTCCTGATGCTGGTATTTATGAAATCTCTTTATAGAGAATTTCTACTCTATGGGAACTCTCGAAAGCCTATTTTTCTGTGAATTGCAACAAACCCAAGATGAAAATGTTGGAATTCCCTGCAAATTGGAAGAGCTGTTGTTGACGTGCCATGTGTGACAGGTTTTTTCTCGGCCATGCCACATGAGTGAGTCAGTAGTGTGGACAACAACAGAGAAACAAAAGCTAGTGATGTGAAAGATCTTACTTCACTGGTGTGTGTGTGTGTGTGTGGTGGGGCGTTGGTCATTTTTCCAACTCAGAAACCAGTAATTTGTTTCAAAGGTTTTCTCTGTTTCATGCCCTTGATGGAGATGACTCAGATGAGAAATTTTCTGAAATTTCCCTTGGCAGGTTATTGCACAGTTTTATAGCCTGCCACCATGAACAATACTTTTGTGAACACATTAAGCCCTTACAAAGATGGATTTGTGAAAGTTTTGTGTGAGCTAATGGGGGTTCTGTATTAACTTGGTGGCATAAATGGAATTTCATTGGAATATGGTCTTGGGGCTGTTCTCACCCAGGGAGGGGCTGTTTGGACAGAAGCAGACAAGTGTCCTTGCAGAAGGCAAGCCCTACATGGCACTGGCGTGGTGACGGTGTCAGCGCTCACGTCCCTGCCTTGGAAAAAGCTTTTAGGAGAGCAGAGTAGCTGAGGCTGCAGACACTTACATTTGTTGGTCCTCTACCTATGGAAGCGATTCTTGTTTGCAGGATTTTGCTTGTGCCTCCAGCCCAAGCCCACAGCGTAAGGGTGACCATACTGACTTGCATTTATTTATTGTTACTAATCAATGAATGGCCCTTCTTCCATTCATCCAACTACTTATTATATCTATTTATACTTTGGGCTTTGCCATGACACCAAAATGTCGTGCAGCTTTACAAGTTGTGTGGAAAATGTCATCCTTTTGTTTTAGAATTGCATCAGGTGAGCTGAATAGGCCTCAAGCTGGGTCAGGAGAAGCAATGACTACTCCAGTGCCAGTCACCTCCCAAATGCCACCTGCTCATATCTGCGTCATGGGTGAAGCTCTGGGCTGACCCTAGAGGTGACCTGCTTTGAGCTGCAGGTTGGACCAGGGTCTCCCTGAGGTCTCTTCCAGATTGGGTTTTCCTAGAAGTCAGCTCTAGGAAACCAGCTCTTTTCCAAACAATAGATAATATAATATAATGTAATATAATCACAGAATGGCACATTTTCCACTAACTTTACTATCATAAATATTCTGAGTTGGAAGGGACCCACAAGGATCATCAAGTCCAACTCTTCAGTAAATGGCTCTACACAGATCTACCCCCAAACCTTGGGCATTATCAGCACCATGCTCTGACCAACTGAGCTAATCTAATCTAATCTAATCAATACATCCAAGTGTCTCAGGTGCTGGCATGACTTTGTCCATGACAAGTGTCTTCGACGCAGATCTTTTGTCTATCTCTGCATGTTGGCCAGCTGCCAACGTTGAGATTGGGTCTCTTCAGGTGACAACCTGAGTTTTTGTCATATTTCTGCCAGGCATGCAAGGCAAAACTGATTAGGAAAATGAATTCTGTTGCCAAAACTTTGCCCTGAAGTATTGTGGTGTCCTGAGAACATTTCTTCACGTAGACAGTGCTCATGAAGACAAGAAACCTGGAGAACTGCACACGTGTCCTGGTGCCTGGGAGTAAATTACCTCAGTTCTCTAATGGCTTCTCCTGATCATCCTGAAAGGAATTTTTCCCCTCTATCATCAGTTTCAAAAGTTATCCAGTCCTTGGTATTTCCTTTAAGGATTTAAGCTCATGGAGAAGCACTTATAGATTATTTCATTTCAGCCTGTGGGATGAACACACAGATGCCGCACTAATACCAGTGAAATAGGGTTTTCCCATCAGGAGTGAGAGCAGGAATGTTTGAATGGGCTTCAGGCTTTGGATCCAGAATTGCCTCATTGTACTAAACTTGCTTACGCACACCTAAGCTGTCTGCTGGACAGCCCTGCTGTCTGCTTCTGGTCAAAGAAAGATTTGGGGTTGATGATTCATAGCAGGCAGAGAAATCAGTTGTGAAGGTGAAGCTTCTCTTAATTCAGGCTTTTGATGTACGCAATCCATTGAATCAGAACAGGCCAGGAGCAGTGGATGACATTTACATGTGTGAATACATTATACACGTAATCCACTGGTCTCAGAAACCTTTCAGGTGGCGTTGTTAGAAGTCCTTTGTTTGGATTTAAATAGAGTTTATAACGTGTCGATACTCTATATGATATATAGTGTTACTGCACTCCTCATTTAGAGCACTTCACGTGGGGTGGTAATGGGTGAAAATATAGCAGATAAATCACATTTTGCCAGGCAGCTGCAATTAGCTGGGGTCACTAAAGGCTTTCTTTTCTCGGATGGAAGGAAAAAGCTTTGCTGGGAGTCTGAGCCAGGCCTGGGTGTGCTGTGCTAGCGCCGTGTCACACCGAGCAGAGCAGCACATGGGAAACCCATTCATCTGCATTCCTGCCTTTCCCAGGAATTCACACTTTCTTCACCAACTAGCGCCAGGCAATGTCAGAGTCCAGGAATCATAAAAAAAAACCAACAGAAGAAATCATTGGTGCTGTTCCAAAGTGCTGGAACAAGAGTGGTGTTACGCCACTCCTGCGGAGCTGGACAAAGAGGGATGGGGCTGCGAGAAGCTTTCCAAGCACTGTGATACAACTCCTGGCTCTCTAAGCCTTTCACAAGGTCTTCCTAACCCCATCTCGTTTTGGCTCCAAACTGGAGCAATTTCACTTTATTGGGATTCTCTCAGTACTTCTGGCTTGCAATGAGGTGATTATGCTGTTCTTCTTTATTCTCCCCATAAAATGTTTCGCTCTGGGTACTTTCTTCCTGCATAAGTGACAGCATGAGAGGACATAAACAGTTTCTGCCTTCATAATTTTTATCTTTTTTTGGTTGTTCTATACATTCAAATCCCTCTAAAAGCCGGGGAAGTTACAATTCCACATTATGTAGAATCATAGAATCGCAGAATATCCTGAGTTGGAAGAGATCCAAAAGACTCATAGGTCCAGCTTTGATGTAATTCGATGTAATGTAAGGAGGAACCATGAAATTTTCATCGTATTCTGCCACTACCAAGTGCCCCAGTCCGTATTTCTCCCTCCTCTGCTTTAGTCTAAGTCACAGATGATTTAAGCAGCCATGGGGAGCTTTACAATTTCAGACGATTTCGGAAGATTTTCCAAAAATCGAAAGGTTTTACACATCCAAGTTGATCTGAATCATCCTCTGTAGGTGCACAGCTCTGTCCACGGAGGAGAAAAGGCTCTTTTTTTGTCTTCTGAGTCACAGCTCAGTTGTATTCGCAAAGCAGCCAGAGAAGGATCAGACAGGAGATGGGCTGTGGGTTTGCCTCCTTCCTCAGGGGGAAAAAATTCCTGGGATTTGTCAAAAGGAGCCGCGCCGGCCCTGACAGACAAATCTCTTTGGGAGAGCCATCAGAACCAAGGGCTCTTCTGTAAAAGGGAAAGGAAAAGAAAATAGAGAGCAGGGAAGAGCTGGAAAGCAGAGGCGGTGAAGGGAGGGAGGGAAGCCCCATGGTGACCCTGCAGATGTGCCGGGCGATCCGGCCCAAGGGGGCTGTCCTTGGAGGCAGCTGGGGCTCTGTGGGGGCAGCTGGAGCTCCTTGGGAGCAGTTCAATGTCCACATAATATCTGCCGGCTCTTCCTGCCCCCATCCCTGATGACCTTGCCCAGCTGGGAGTGTGGACACCATGCGATGTCCACTGCTGAGTGTTCCTGCTCAGTGACTGCCCACTTTCATATGTCTCTGCTGTTTACCCTTCGCAGAGCCTTCCCCTTCCTCCAATGCCCTCCTTCCTTTTTTCTCTTCTCCCTATGCTTTCTCTTCACCACTCCTGCTCCTCTTCCTCCTTTGCTCCATCTTTGACTCTGTCTCCTTGTGATATTTTTTTTCCTTCACAAGGAAAGCCACCACACTTTGGATGATTTGTTTCTCTGCTGAGTTGTGTCTTTCTGAAAAGGAAGCCCTTCACATGAGGGTCTGTGTTGCTACTTTTTGTTTCTGGACCACAAGGTCTGCTGCCCATGGAGGCCTCTGGGCACCAGGGGAATATAAATAATGATAATTAATGGAGCACTGCATGCATGGAAGAGATGGGAGAACTCATGACACAGGGCTGATGTTTGAGACCATTAAGGAAAGGCTGCTGAGATGTTCCTCCTGCAGTTGTGCAGCAGTTCCCACTTCAGGCTGGTGTTAACTCCCAGGAGTAACCCATTAACACACAACAAGGCACAGGGCTATGGGTATTTAAATTCTGAAGAAGTCTGTGCATAAGTGAGTTTAATGAACAACAACAAGTTTAACAAAGTAAAGACGTTAGTCCAGGTCCTTGCAAGGTCTGCCCAACTGCACATGGACAAAGTTAACACCAGCCTTAAGGACTCCAAATTGCTTTTCCATGCAGCAATGTCTGCCAAAATGTATCCTTTGGCAGACTCTGATGGACAAGCTCTCAATGCAATGCCCTTTCCCATGTCCTTCTTCTCGAACATCCCCACCCCAGAGGATGCATTTCTGGGGTTCATCCCCACACCGTGGTGATGGGTCTTGAGCTCAACCAAGTGAGCTCGTGGAGCTCTTCCAAAGGCACTGAGCCAAGCAGTGAATGCTGGCAATTAAAATGTGTGTCTGCTCTGCACAGCCTTTCCAGGAAACTTCTCCAGATCCTTGTGCCTGGAGAGAATTCTGCTAGAGGAGAGGGGAGTGAGGAGACACCAGGAATGGCAGGAGGGAGCAGGGAGCTCTTCTGCCATTATCCAGGAGGTGCCTCCCTTGTCCAGGCTCTCAAGTTAAAGCTCCACAGCAGTCTTGCTGCCAGGACACCTGAGGTCAGCCCCGCTGACTTTAGGCAGCAGCAGGGCTCTTATCTGTGCTTCTCCCCCTCTTCTCTGGTGTCCATGAACCCCTGGGTGATGTGCTCGACTTGGTGTCCTGTAGGGGTGTCCTTTGAGAGGTGCACAGAAGGTGCCAGGGGTCTGGGGCTCTGTGGGGGCAGCTGGGGTGGCCCTCCCACTGTGCTGTTCCCAGCACCCACAGCCCCGTGGTGGCAGCCCCAAGGACCATGGCATCACACAAAGGGTTGGGTTTTGTTAATATTCCCAAGTGCCTCATGACTCTGAGATCTTTTCTGACCCCTCAGGAAGCCCGAGTCTCCCTTTTCTGTGTGACCACGGACTGCCCCATTCCCTGTGTGGGGACCACTCTGTGACTGGGCTCTGCTTGGTGACTCCAGGGTTGGGTCCGCGATTGGCTGCATCCCCCCAGCATTCCAGGGCTCTGTTCTGCACCAGGCTCTGGAAGGAGGGGAGGAGGGAGCCGTGGTGCCCTAGCAGAGCCCGCACCCCTCACATCCTGCCTTCTGGAATGCGTCAGATACACCACGTAGGGCTCGGAAGCATGAATGGGTTGGTGTCTGTATCTTCACATCCCTTCGCAGGCTGACATCACAGGCAGAACAAACAAATAGGTAGGGTTTTCCCCACCCAATTTAAATAAATTCGGGCTGCTTCCCAGAGGCACTTTTGCTGTGCTCTAGCATGACTTTTTGTGCTAGACAATGGCTCCGTTTTGCATATAGGGGGAATTTAAAAACCCTTCTCCTTGTCCCAGTTCATTTGAGGGCAGCATTAAATATCTTAATTTTCCTTAGGCTTTCAAACCTCAAATAACTTATACATACCATGTTAAACATCTTTTTTTTGCTATGATAATTGAAGAAATGTGATCCAAGTGGTGCAATCATATTTTGGCCTTTTGTTTCCTTTTAGAGCATTGTGGCCCTGGGAATACACTGTCCAGGTGATGCTCTCTCTGCCAAGTGGGCCAAAGAACTCTTCCAGGACTAGCGGCAGCCAGGAGAAGATCTGTCATCCTACAAAAATTTTCCCATTTTGTGGCAGAAGAAAAATGGAAACTTAAAGTTGTGGGGTTTTTTAAATTAAAGGAAGGAATTGATGGGGAAAGAGTGACCCTGCAACAGTGATTTTATTGGGAGTTAATGTACTTACCTGGACAATTGAGGCATCACAAAAGCTGATCCCAAGCACTGGCCCGAGAGCCTCCAAGAGAGGTTAAACCTCTGCTCTCTCTGGCAGATGGAGGGGAGGGGGAAGGCCTCAGCTGTGCTTTGACCAACACATTCCTTGCTAGACCTGAGAAACACTTCCCAAGCACACTTTAGTTGAACTTGGCTTGTCTCCAAAGTATTACATTCCAACAAAAGACAGATCTGTCTGAAAATTTCCATGGGCTCAAGCTGAGAGGTTTCCTTGCTTCCCAGGACACAAAGGAGATGGAAATGAACTCCTGTTTGCTATGGCAGGGCGGGGGGGAAGGTGATTCCAGCTCTGGGTCAATGCGGCTCCACACGTCCGCTCCTTACTCATCCTGAGTCCACTTGAGATGTGTAATGTTATGGAGCAAAATAAACTTCCCCTTAAAGATGCTTTTGTTGGAGATCAGGAAAAGTCCAGGGCCCAGCTTGAGTCCTCAGTGCTGGCTGTGGCCCATGGCATCTGAACAGAGCAACTCCATCTTTGCGTCTGCAAACAGTACGGGGGGGTGGGATGAGAAGATACAAATCATTCCATGACCCTATGACTTTGTGTTTAGGGATGGGAAGGTTAAGAATTTGGCTACCCATGCAGGGACATTGTAAGGAGATCGCAAATATTTTTTTTTTATTATAAAAAAAAGAAAAAATGAATTTGCAAGTAAAACCCTACATTGCTTTTTTCAACATTGCACTAAGCCAGGGGAACCTCAGCACTGCCCTCCCATGGATTTTTCCTATTTTGTTCCCCTGTTATCATTTATATATTTATTTCTTTTAAAATTGGTTTTGTTGCACCTGTTCTGACTTCTGATATCACTGTGGTTCTGACTTCTGATATCACTGTGAAGTAGGGGCTGAAGCTCTTCATTGCCTGATACGCAGATCTTTATCTCAATAGGTCTGTATTTCCTTCAAACTTTACTTTCATTCATTGCAACATCTCTATGTTATATTCTATTCTAAATCAAAAATGTTCATTTTCTTATAATACATGCTTGCCTAAGTACTAAACAAATATTCTTGTTTAAATACTAAACAAGAAGCCTAAAAGAGATTTTACCATGCTCTGCATAGGAGTATTTTAAATCATGAGGATCAAAACTTGGAAGATGTTTATTACAACTTTTCATATTGGATTTGGAGACATGCTCCAGCTCTAACCAAAGAAAGCAATAAACACAAAGCAGCTCTCCCTTTCCCCTGGGAATGGTCACCATATTCCTCCTTAAAAAATAGGTCTGAGGATAGAACTGGAAAAGTGTTGTCTGGGGAAAAAAAAAAAAAAGTGGGCTCCAAGTCCAAATTTTCACGTTTTCAAGCATTTAGATACATTTTAGATTGGTGAAAACTAGCCCAGTAAAATTAAAAAGCAAAATTTGCAGAAAAATTGACTTGTATGAACTTGTTTTACAAGTAAATGCACTTTACTTATCACCTTGGAGTCTGTACCATGTCAGGGTTATGAGAAGCAGGGAGGGGAAATGAGGAGGGGGCTTGTTAGGGGACTCAAAGTGTGCAGTCATTAAATTATTTTTGATTAAATATCACCAGTGGAGTAAGAAGAACTTGATTTGAGCAGAATCGAGCGTGGCTGTGAACTGGAAGGTGGGGCTGGCTTTGTGCAAGTCAGGCAATGATGGATTGCTCTGTCAAAGTGTGCACATTTATGGCCCTTTAATAGTAAAGAATCTTATTAGTAACCTCCCATGTTGCCTACCCGTTCAGGTGCTGATTCATGAGTAATGTAGCTCCTTTTTTAAAGGAAGGATCTTCTCGTGAAAATGAAGCTAGAGGCAAATAAATAAAAATTTTATTAGTCACTCAAGATGATTTACTTGACTTCCAGTTCCCCCAGTAAATTTTGTAGTTACTGAGAATGAGCAAACAGATTTAATGTGATGGGAAGCAGCACATCCTTCTCTCAATGTAATTTTTTCTTAGACAAGCTATTATGAAATTATTCCTCAGTCTGTCTTCTGGTTCCTGGTCTCTAAGTGAAGAGGACAAAAATTTTTAAAAATAATTAAAATTCTATTTTAGAGTTTGGTTTTATAGTGTCTGGCTGAAATCAGAAGTGACAGTAATCTCATGGGAACCTTTTCTAGGGAGGTTCCCTGTCCATTTTTGCAATGTCAGGAGATGCAGACAAGCTCTTGAGTTTTCCAGAAGTCAGTTCTAAGTCTGATACACAGCTGCAGAAGAGTTTTTCAGGTTGGTTCAGAGCACTGAGCATCCCAAGGTGCTGGTTTGTGTCGAATCACACCTGTACATTTTCAGTCTCCAACAAATTCCATAGGGAAAGGGTGTGCAAATGATGTTTACAGCAGCCCAATGTCATGCAAATCATCTGCAACTCCACCAATGCCACCTCGAACGTGTCAGCTGAAGGCACTGGAGACCTGGCTGTTGAACAAACAAATACTAAGGAAAATGGTGGTAAATGTTCACTTATTTGCAAAGAAGGTTTAAAGGGAGTTACGAGAAATATTCGCAACAAAGGGTGAATGAGGAAGTGACTTCAAAGAGGAAATCAACTTCCTAAAAAATCAGGAACCCTGGGGATTTCTATGCTCTATTCACATGAGAAATGGTATTATTTTTGCTGCTGCTTTAAAAAACTTGGCTGTGAACCTCTATTGATCTTGGCTTGCTGTGAACCATTCCCTGCCCTCATTTTTCTTCTATTTAAAGGGATACTTTAACTGGAAAGCCTTACACATTTGGCACCTCCTTCCTAAGTGATCCAGAATACTTTACTGTCAGACAGAAAATCTCCAGAGATGCTTTCAGGAGTGCCCAGGAGTTGCAGAAACCAAACCCTTGGGCTCTGCTGAAGCAGAGTCACTTTTCACAGTCTCATCTCTCCTTGAGTGTTCTGATATTTGTTCTGCTGTTATGGGAGACATTAACTTCATGGAGGGTGTTCATATGCCCCTCCAATTTTCCTCAAAATGAGATAAGCATCCTTTTTCTTTCTTCAGACTGAGGAAAAACACATGGAAACTTCAATTCAGTGTTTTATCCACATCCACCTACTGAGCTGGAGATTCAATTTAAAATTGAATGAAAACCATTCTTGACACTGAGTGAAGACTATATAGAACATCCAGGGTTTCTTACTGTAAAATAATGCCATCTTCCTTTTGGAATGATGCTAAATCCTTCTCTTGATTTACAAAAAGATCTTCTTCAAGGTCAGGTTAGGAAATCTTTTTTTCCCCATCCAGCCTGGGTCAGTTATGATGACAAACACTGAAACACTTGACCTAGCAAGCAGTGAAAAGATGGTTCACTGTGCCGCTGCCAAAAACACATCCTGAGTTTGCCTGAAATTCTACCAATTCATTGGACACTCAGAAAATTCAGTCCATTTCTAATTTTGAAATGGTTTTTTTTTTCCCTGCTTTCACTGAAATTCTCAATGCTATAAAAATCCCAGCCCTGATTTAGTTGGAATGGTCTCTCCTTCCCTGCCTCTCTGGATGTAATAGCTCTGGATGTGATGGCATCACCACATGGAACATCCCCGCCTTGTGTAAGAGCTGCTATTTCACCTCTGCGCCAGCTCAGCCAGGATTTGCTTTAATGAGTACCTACCACTGCTACTTAGAAACTCTGCCATTATTTGTTAGGCAGGATTAATTAATCTTGTCTAGGCAACAGGCTGGAAAGCCACAACTGCGAGGACACTGAGCTGTGTCAGTTCTCAGGGCAGGGTTTTGGAGCTGCTGGAGAACAGCTGTGTTTTGTTGCTCTGTCATGGAGAGCTTAAAATCATATTAAAAGATCCTTTTGCTGGGTTTTTACCCCGAAGTTGTGGTGCTTCTCGTGGTCTTGGTTTCACCTCCCACCTCTGAGGACCTGCCAGCATAAATTCAGGGATATCCCTGTCAGCTGAAGCCTGTGTGGCTTGCACAGTGTTCCCTTGATGAATGCCTATGGAATAATTTCTTTGGGTACATCTTCTAAAGGGGAAAGGAAGATGAGACCATTTGGGGAACAGCTCTTCCCACCCCAACAGCTGCTCATCTCCTGGGCATTGCTTTCACTCTTTTAGCAATTTTGGGGTGTGTATGTTTCGAAGGTTTCAGGTGCTCCCAGAGGAAAGTCGACCGCAAATGCAGCACTTTTGGGGCAAATGAATGGGTGTTAAAGTTCCCTGTCAGCAGGGCAGGTTTGGACAGGGATGCTCGCACACACCTACATCCACCACGGAGTGAGCCTGGGCTACACCTGGTTACTGCGAGAAAATAAAATACAGAGCAGGAATGCAGCTCCCACAGGGCCTTGGAAGGATTTTGGGGTTTGTCCTGAGACAGAAGCATGAGCTGCTACTTNGTGTTTTGCCAGTGCCCTTCTGGTAAGTGTTAAGTAATACAACATTAAAAATTATATATATATATATTAGGGTTGCAGTTAGAAGAGGCAAAGTATTTTCAACTTTTTGTAAATGTGCCCTGCTATGGGCTAAACAGAATCATAGAAACCCAGACCGGTTGGGGTCGGAAGGGACCTTAAAGATCATCTCTACTCCCCTGCCACTTCCAGGTGTCCAGCTTGCTCCCAACCCCGTCCAGCCTGGCCTTGAACACTTCCAGGAATGGGGCATTGATCCAGAGATCCTCAGTGGGTATGCAGTGGGTTGGTTTGAAAGCAGATGCTTTAAACATTATTTTCCTTCTTTCCTCAGGTTTAGGGTTTCCCTGCCTTGCTTTCTCTCCGATGGGGAATACCCGCAGGATGAAAAGTAACCAGCATGAGTCAAATTAAGAGTGCTTTGTACCCTGCCCTCTCCCACTGGCAAACTGGTGAGATCTCACCAACTTTAACAGGTTCCCTCTCCCAAAGGTGCTCAGCTCCCAACGTGCCCAGGCCACCTCTGGCTCTGCTTTCTCGAGCTTTAGCTGGAAGGGAACACTGAGATTTTCAGAGCGGACTCAGGATTTTCAGATAAGAAAATCGCAGAATGGAAAATTTGGTTGGGTTTGGTTTTGGTTGTGATCAGTGTCTTGCCAATATTAGTGAAAATATCTGGACTTACTCTATAAGTAAGCACAGAAGTCAGAGATTTTACTCTAATAGGAAAAAACCAAGAGGATCAGAGGAAAGAATTACTAATTGAATCCAATCCTGTTGCTCCTCAGTATGTTATCTGCAAACTGAAATCCCAGATTGAAGGAAGAGGAGCACTCAGCCCTTCCCAGTGAGAGTTTTTTCCCTATGATATTCCTTCGGGATATTGCATTTCTGCCTTGTGTGGCTCTTTTCATGCCTTTTAGCAAAGGGGGTAGGATGTCTCAGTTCACCTCCTTTTCCATATTTAGGGCATAGAGCTAGAGCCTGCTCTTTTCTGTCCTTTATGTACATTCGTACAACATTTAGGTGTTTTCCTTCCTGGTCTTCCAAAGGAAACAGCACAGATTTGCAATAAGCTTTCCAGAGCTGTTCACCTATTTCATTCCCTCTCTCCAGCCAAGTCACCTGTTGACTTTTCTGGATTGATGCTAAAAACCAAAGGAGTATTGTCTTGCAGCCACTTGTTACAGGAAGATCTCCTGGAATCTGGAAAAGCAGCTGCCTTGGGAGCTCAGTGTAAAGCTCAGCTCAGCTCAGCTCAGGTGCAGAACCCAATCTGGTCAGGTGCCCGCAGGGCTCCGACTCAGTGTTCGTAAGGAATTCCTACGCAGTGGGCAGAGAGCGAGTGACGCTGGGGAAAGCCCTTGGCAGGGATGGGAGGTGACCTGCTCCCAAAGCACGGAGCTCTCGTGAGCCTGGATGGACTTCCTGCTGAGTCCCCCTCCTTTATCACCCTGCCTTGGGTGAAACAGTTCCCTCAACCGAGGCTGGGGAGCAAGAATTTGGCAGGGCAGGTTTCCTCTGGGGAACATTCTTGCCTTTTGTGTCATCGGGACATGCCCCTGCTCAGAGGGAAGGAGGAGCTCCTCCTCTATCAAGCTATCTCAGCCATCAGTGCTTGAATCCATCCGGGCCGGCCCTTCCCTTAATTAGGGCAGCAGTCACCCAAAACACCTTCTCCATGGATGACCCTGCAGCCAGCCACCTGATCGCTGCCTGTCCTCTCCCACTGAAACCACCAGCTTTGTCTTCACTCCTCCCTTGCTCAGCTTCCCCCCAAAACAGGGACATGACAATTCACTTGTGGGGACAATGAGCTGACTGGGTGTCAAAGGAAAAAAGCCCCACACATGGTCTGCACCTGCCCCCATTCACCCACAGCCTGGAGTGTGGCCAGGAGAGGCACTGAAGTGATGCTTTTGCAAGGGTCCTCAGGACGTTGCATTTTTGGGGCTGAAGCTGGTCACTGAGGTGATGAGGACTGAGTGTTGAGGAGAATTGCTGGAGGTGTTTAGGTGCCTGGGTACAGACGGAATGCAAAGGAACTGAACACCTGCGGAGAACAAAACGAGCTCCAAAGCAGAGGCAGGACTGTCACACCCCCAGGGCTGGAGAGTTTTTGGGAATATTGACCTGTGGGACACTGGGATGAGCTTGGACCAAAGAGGACTCTGAGTGGCTGGAAGGAAAGTGACTCTGAGTGAAGGACTGTGGCTCTAGGGTTGATCTCTAGGCAGTGGGTCTGAGAGGACAGGACACCAATATTGGACTGGGGACAGTCAGCAGTGGGATGATCATGGGGATCTGAGCTGACACTTGGTCAGAGGCTGGTGCAGTTGGTGAGTGACAGGCAGTACAGTGATCCGCTGGGATGTCTCCTTCCCAGCTTCCCGTCGTTTCTCACCAGAGGTGAAAATATAGGGAAGAGGCTGGGTGGCCTCGAAGGTGCTCACTGCAAGACAGGGACACATTGCCCAAGCTCCTGCTCCAGCTTTTAGGAAGCACAGCCCTGGTCCAGTGGTCACTTGCATCCCAAAGCAGTTTCCCCTTCAGGAGAATGCCAAGCATGAAAGGAAACAGCTCTGGACTATTGTAGCCTGGGAAAAGGGAAGTGAGGAAGGGAAGTCAGTTACACCAAGGCGGTGTTGTGCAACTCCAATATTGTACTTTCCCTTTGAAGCTGCCAGGGCAGTGCTGGCATCTCTGCTGTAGGTAACAGGAGCTGGCTCCTCCAGGGATGGAACAGTGAAATCCCTTTTCACTTGAGGCCAAAGGGACAAAAATTACTCCATTTGGGCAATTTAAGCTACCAGGCACCATGGGTTTGACACACCAGAGAATTTAGTGCCACTGGTAATGCCCTGTAATTCTCCATGTATTCAATTAAAGAACTGATCCATCCTAAATACTGCTGAAGGAAAACACAGACAAAGGAGCCCATAAAGGTAATGTTTTCAATTTATTTATATAAACAATTGCATTTTAACAACATTGTTGTCCTACAAAAATAAAGTGAAAAACAATTCACAGAATTTTAAATAAATAATCCCAAACATCCACATTTAGTGGCTGTGGAGTACAAAACGCAGAGTGCACAGAAATCCTTGCTGAAGCAGCCTCAAGTTAACTCAAGTGAGATGGTCTGAGGAATGCCTTAGTACCTACCCCAAAATGACTCAATCTGTCCAGACTCGCCTCCCTTTGCCTCTCAGCCAAACCCTGTTCCCGAGTTAATGGCAGAAGGGTGCTCTGAAGGGTGCCCAGAGCTGGATCTGATGCACAATTGTACGGGGAACGAGTGTCCGAGCTGTGGTCACTCGTTAGCACACACAGCACTGACCACCTTTGGATACAAGGGGAGAGGTGGTTTTCCTTTCTTCGTGCTTCAAAGAGAAAAAGGAAAACAAAAGCCCTTCTCGCTCCCACAGCATCCGTACCAAGGACCACCCCAGACCAGTCACTGGTATCGATGGCTGCAGGAGAGCTTGGTTCTGCTGTTCATGGCCACAGTTACAGACCTACCCAGCACGAGGCACGGCTAGCTCTACACAAATCCATGGAAACAGAAGCCACAGACAAACTACACTACTGCCAGAGCTGGTACAATGCACAAGCCTCTACAAGTGCTTAAGAGTTCAGATGAAATAGAAAACTCAAGTCCTTTTCCACAAGTAGTCAAGGAATTTTGGGCAGGGGCACAGAACACCAGGTTGCTGCTCTATTCCAGTCTGAAGTGACATTTTCTTTTTCCCTATAGTTCCCCAGCTGTTTTTATGGGAAGATCATCTTCTACATTTCCTCTCTAGAAATTAAAAAAAGATACCCTTACATGCAAAGTCTGAAGTGCTGGTACAAGATCCTGTGTAACCTATGTGCCCAGATGAGACTAGATATTTTAGTGCTGGATCAGGACAAATATGTCTAGGAGATTTTGTGCCGGCCAGTTTTAAAGAAGCATAAGCCACTTACTTAAAATGCCTCTGTTTATAAATTATAAATAAAACATTATCCCTCCCTCCCCCCCACCCCCCCAATAAATAGAAGTACAAATTGCATGTACAGCTCGTGCACATATGTAGAGCTACCTTCTGTGTCTGGAAGTGCTGCTTGAATCTCTTCTGTGTTCAGGTCTGTGTATTTACAGAGCTGCTCAGTTTACAGCCCCCCTGTTTTTGGGAGCACAAAGCCACACCCTAACTCCAGCTATACTGTCCTCCTGTCCTTAGAGTGACAGACATTAAAATTACATTATCAAGTAGACCAGAGAACTACAGCTATGAAAAGAATCCCAGTGCCTTGGGCTAAGACCTCCCCAAAGTTACATAATAAAAACATCCAAAATGCAAGCAGTTTTGTATTGCAGCCTGAGAGTCAGTTACTGCTAAGCTCAGTATCTCATTCTCACCCACTTACACAACTAATACATCTGTCACACTTCCTTCAAAAAGAAGTAGAATCCAGGAAAAGTACTATTTCCTTTAAATATTTAAAACATTAAAAATATTTTTTAAAAAAGTTGTAAAAAAATTTTACTTTCATCTAAATCCAGAAGTGGATTTGTACGTAAGAGACAATAAGTTATGATACAAACTGCCCTAACTGCAATGAGGGAGAGGTAGTATCAACAACAAATGCAATGCATTTTCTGACCTTACATAAAGAAGTGAGTCTCAAGTATTTTTGTTAATTTTTGAGTGCTCATATGAAATCCATAATCTCTTCTGGCAGTTTTCATTAAGCCAGGTTTTTTCTTGTACTTTTAGGTCAATAGCTGCTTTCAAGTTGCTGAGAAAAAGGGTTGATTTTGTAGTGTTATGTGACCTATGAAAACTGCCAGACAGAATCACCACCACTCCCCTTCATCAAGTATTAAAACAATAGTTAAAAAGAAGTTGGAACCTTTATCCACTTTGGAATACATCGTTCTGTTACAGAAGATTTTAAACAAGGGATTCACCACTGTCAAGCTCAAACACAGAAAATCCCTTTTGTAAATGGAAGCCTTACCTCAGTAAGGAATTTAAGGCAACCCCCACAATGAAGATGCTCAAGTTGGTTTTTTAAATACTAAGCCATAAATAGAATAAATAACACAGTTAAATAAATAAATAGATAAGATAGCTGGGTTTCTACAGCTCGGCAGAGCGCTCTTTCAGCAGGAGCGTGGGGTTGATATCTTCCATGGCAGTTTTTGAGGTACTAACGTTAATCGTGGCCTCAGTGGGCTCGGGAGACAGGATGTGGAAGGCAGTGAAGGGACAGCCCTTCACGTTGTTGCAGATGAGCTTCTGCAGGGAGGCCGTGTTGACGATGTCGAAGCCCACCTTGCCCCCGAAGGTGCTGGGCTTCCAGTACTCGGGGGAGCAGATGGCGTTGCCCATCAGCCCCTTCAGGGAGAACGGCGCCCCGATCTCCACCATGGTCTCGCCAAAGATGGCCCCGGGCCGGGGCTTCTCCACCAGCAGGCCTGGGTACAGCTCCATGGCATCGATGTCCCCGTACAGCTCCTCCAGCTCTGCTGCCATCTCCTTTTCTCCTGCAACGAGTAAAAACCGTAAGTGGAAAAATCCCATTTTCCATGCAAGACTGTCCTGCTCAAGCCCAGCAGTGACACTGCAGGACTCTGTGGGCATTTTAAGACAATGTCTCTCATTTGGTGGGAAGGATGAGGACTGTTACCTGTAAGCTCTTCGAAAGATCGGAAGGGTTTCAGCATGAAGCGTTTCCTGTACTCGTTCAAGGACTGGTACCTCATCTGTCTGCTTTGGTCAATGGAGGCCTTTGCCACTTTCTGTACTGCGGCAGGAACATTCTTCCCACCAGCAACCTGTTCGTGAAAGAGGAAAAGCTGTTAAGATCTCCTGATAGGAGTCACGAGAAAATTGTACCTTTCCAGTGATTAGTTTAAAACAGCTTTATCCCATTCCCCTGTCCCACCCCCAGCTCATGCCTCTGTCGGTTCACCATCAATGAAAGGAA
The DNA here is from genome assembly GCA_013397055.1 of Pachycephala philippinensis. Lineage (NCBI taxonomy): Eukaryota > Metazoa > Chordata > Aves > Passeriformes > Pachycephala > Pachycephala philippinensis. Next base: position 159,577 of record VWZT01018929.1, on the reverse strand, counting down.
GGACCTACCCTGCCAGCACTTTGCTTGGAGAAAGACTTGACCATATGGGAGAGGCCGTGCTCCAGCATGATGGAGTTGTTGTAGAGGAACTGCTGGAAAGTGTACTCCTGGTCGTGGATGTGGAAGGTGTCAGGCAGCAGCGGGTGCCAGTGGTACAGGGTGTTGAACTCGGCTGCGATGCGGTTCTGGTACTGGAACCTCTGGTTGAACAGCAGCTCGGGGTCAAACTTCAGCTTGAAGTGGTACCCACTCAGGTGCTGCACGTAGTCCTCTATAACGATCTTGATTGTCTCTCCTGTTGGACAAAGGAACAGGAGAGAATGTTGGCACTGCTTCTCCTCAGCGGCAGGGAAAACACCATTTCTGAACTGTTCTAAAATATACTTCAGTGATCAGGACAAGAAACACTTTCCTGTAATCTCTCCTAGAAAACAGTTAATGTATTTTATGTGACTAAGGGGTAGAACAGTAATTCAGATCCCAAGAGTTCTGGGCTGTGGGTAGTGAGGTGTTTTCTACAGCCTGTTTTCCCCCTCCCACCCTCCCAAGACACAATTCCTTGCACCCTCCACAGAAGAGCACACACCAGCATTTACACTGTGTTCAGTCACACAATATCTCTAAGAGAAAGGGAGGGGATAATGAAGAAACTTGATGTCTGAAAGCAAATCTCAGCTTCTGAACTACTTAATACAATTGTCTTGGTTTATGGTTTCAGTTGGGGCAAGGTTTTTTCCAACTTAGAGCACATCACCATTTACATAAGATGAAATACCACAGGGCATATAATTAGACAGGAGAACTACGTAGAGTTACATTTTACGTAACCTCCTGAACTTTAGACTTAATCACAGCCTGTCTTCTGAAGCATACCTGAACTGACCCAACCCTAGGGGAAAAAAAACTCCAGATCAGGGAGCCTGAGGTCATCCAGCCTCACAGGCTTTCTCTGAGAAAGGAACCTGAGCTTCCTGCCTTTTCACTGCTTTCAGTTCTGCTTCCCTCAGATAAGGGAACTGAGTGTCCCTGAGTTTTCTTCAGTTCCATCTTTAGCAGAGCTGGGGGGAAGCTGCACCTCAACACAACCCCAGCGACAGGCCACGAAGAAGCCACTCACACCCCAGTTTACGGGATAGCCTTCCCCTCACTCCAGCTCTGCAGGCTGGAGCTGGAGCTGCACATAGCAGCAGTGGCTCTCACCTATCAGAATGAGCCGGGTGGTCTGGAAGAGCCGCTCGTCGTCCCAGTCGGGGTGCTGGCGCTTGAGCACGTCGCAGACACGGTTGTGCTCGCGCAGCCAGATCGTGGCGTACATCATCAGCCCCGGCACCAGCCCAAACACCTCCTGCCCCACGGAGAACTGCAGGTGGTCGGGCACGTGGGGCGGGTACAGCATCTCTGCCTGCGTGTCCCTCACCGTCGGCGGGTACATTTCTCCATCGATCATCTGTGTGGGGGGGAAACACCGGGAGTTGTGAGCTACGGTACTTTGGTTAAGCTCTGTCGACTCTCTCAGCTCTGACTCACACTTTAGATCACCTACACCATTCACAGCACTAATTTAGGAAATCTATGCCATCCAGTAAGAAGGCAGGAATTCTGAGCTAAGACATACCTGGTATTTCAGCTTTCCATCCTTTCGAAGCCTCAGTTTAAGTTGCCTCTCCAGAGTCTCTCCATAAATGTGGTTCAAGTCAACCTATAAAATAAAAGCATTTGGGACATGAAGCCAACCTGCATTTTTTGCTATTTTAGGATAGGTCCCACTTCTATGGATACCAATAGGAGTTCACCCCCTAGATGTTTACCTTTTAATTATATTACTGCTACCTTATAAGTATCATGCACCAATATTTAAGATGAAGCCAAATTATTTCCTGGCAACTGGAGCCATCTCTGCATACGAGGAGGTTGTTACATTGGCAGTTTAAAAGGACTCTGTTTAAAGTGTCAGCAACTTTCTATTATGCAGACAGCTTTCTATATATACACACAGAATTTATAGCTCTGGTTTGGACATACAAGTGACACTTATAGCGAAGAACTCATTGTCCAAAGGCTGCCTATCTTGTAGGCAAAGATGCTAAATCCAAGCCTCCTTTTGAAGTTCCTTCTAAACTAAGGCTATTAGCAATACACATGAGCAATACTTTAGTGCTGGATACAGCTCTTTGGAACCAACAGAGTCCAGAGAAGTTTTGGATACTCAATATATCTAGCATGCTTTAGGTGAAAGCAGATTTTTGGGAATAATAGGAAATCATTGGGCAGGTATTTTAAACAGAACCACTTGTGCAGAGCACACAGTTCTGACCCAGGAAGAGACCCTGCCAAGCACTGGAATTTGGCCTGAGGAGCAGTTGCAGAAAGGATAATCCCATGGGATTGTGGCACAGTGTGTGCACAGGTGTTTGTGTCCCCTGGCAAGCTGCAGGATGCCATTCCGGCCATTCCAGCCGCTCAGCAGCTCCCAAAGAGCATGATCCATGTCCCCAGAAGTGACCGTACCCCGTGGCCGAGCGCTCTGGTGAAGGCAGGGCCCTTCTTGTGGTCCGTCTTGAAGAACTGGTGGGTGAAGTGCTGGGCAAAGAACGTGAACATCACGTTTGTGCCTTGCGGGTCAGGAATAAACTTTCTCCTCAGCAAAAACTTCTCCACGATCAGCTTTGAATCCGGGAGCTCTTTCTTACCTGTGGGAGAAACAGACAGTGAGACACTCAAAACTACCCTTTATGCAATACTCAAGTTTATTCCTAACTAAAAGGTTTAAGACTTTCAGTGGAATATTAAATGGCAGCAGCACACAAACAAGGGGAATTACCTACTTTTCTATGGCTCACTTTCTTGATTAGGAATGTCTAAATTCCCTGCTTTTAACATGTAACTCAATAGCAAGCACCAGAATAATTATCTTTTAGCTCTTTATACAATATATCCAAAACATAGTTATTCTTAAAGTCAACTACACTGAAAAAAGGCTACAGACAAGCAGGTCCCATAGGAACTTCTAATTATTTTTTCCTCTTAGAAAAGACCAAGCAATCATTACGTGTCTGGTTTATTCCTCACCTTTAACACCCATTGGTGTTGGGCAGTCAAGTCCTACTGGTGGAAGGCTTCTCGTGTAGTAGGAAAGATTGGAATAAGCTTCCCAGCTTTTATAATTGTAGTCACTATTGTAAGTTGGTGGGCTGTCAATCAAGTGTGATCGTGCTGAAAGACAAATAAATATTTGGTTATTTTTAACTGTACATTTTAGTCTCAAAAAGTAAATCACAAAGCCAGATCTTTCCCATGTATTTGGCAGCAGTTGTAAATTCCACACAGATCAGTTACTGATTTCAAATACGATTACAATTACTGAATAACAGGACTAGATCCTGGTTTATCAGCTGGATCTCACTATTAACATGAGCAATTGGGTGCTAAGTTCATGTCAGCAAAATCCTGGACTCCTGAAGAAAGTAGAATCAAGCTGGACTTCAGCATGTTTCATACAAGTCTGCATCATGCAGAAGTCTTAAATTTCGATGTTTTAACCTTAGTGCAATTTAGGCTGCTTGATTTATACACAGATCAATTCAGTGCAATATTCTGGAGTAAGTTTTAAGAACACTGGAAGAGACAATTCACACTTACACGTTAGTACATATCTCATAATAGCGTCCCGCAAGAAGGGAATGTTGTTGATGATATTCCAGGCTCCTTGGAAGTGGGTGAGGATGTAGTGGACAGTGTTCGGTGATGGTTTCAGTGCTACCTTCAGCCACGTGAAGAATTCCGCTGCGAGCGACAATGGGAAGGTTATTATTAATTAGCTTATGGAGGATAACCTGCAATGCTGGAATTGGATTATGCGTTTCATTTCCTCGGAGCGGGGTGCGGGATACTCACGAGTGGTGCAGTTCTGCCCGTAGTAGCCTGTCCTGGTGCAGTCGCACTCGTAGCGATCGGGCCCCGCGGTCATGCAGACGCCTCTGTTCTGGCAGGGGTTCGAGCAGCAGGGGTTGGCTGCGGGGGAACCAGAGCTCGGGTTAGCACCTCTGCAATGCACTCCCACCTTCCCAGGACTTTGTGCAACGAACGAGAATGCCCTGGAGTTTAGTGCTGATCAGGAAGGCATCGCAGCGACCATCCATCCATCCATCCACGGTAACCTCTGGGCTACCAGGGAGCAGCTTTAAAAAGCGCAGGAATTCGCCTCTTGTCTGCTGCCAGCAATAACCCCCCTCAGAAGGGGAGATCATCCCTCACAGGCCAGCGGGGGCCTGGCGCCCAGACACACCAGAGAAATGGCAAGAGAGCGAGGAGCACAAAAGCGAGAAGGCAAAGCGCGCGTTAATCCGGAGCGCGGGGCGGACTCACCGGCGCGGCCGGCGGCCAGGAGCGCGGCCAGCAGGGCCAGGGGCAGCAGCGGCATGGCGGGGCTGGGCTGGCGGGGCTGGCTCGGCAGCTCGCAGTGCCGGCCCCTGGTGCACTTCCCCTATTTATGGCAGTGCCGAGCGAGCCCGGCTGAGTCACCGGCCGGAAGCACGAACCGGGGATTTCTCGGCCCGCCCCGGCCCCGCGCGGCCCGGCCCCGCTCGGCGCAGGTATGAGGGGCGGCCGCTGTCCGCGGCTGAGGGGCGGCACGGGGCTGGCGCCGTGCCACAGCGAGCTCCGGCCAGCGCGGGGGTCCGCCGATCGACGATTCATTATTTATTGGATTCATTGGCAAGCAGGTCGGAGCGCTGTGATCGCACACGGGCTGCAGAGCACTCGCGCAGCAAAGCGCCACACACAGCGGGAAGGAAGGAATGATGGAGGGAATTTAGTTTTAGTTTAGTTTTAGAGAATTTAGTGTGTGTGACAAGACCAGATACTGTTATTAGGCATTTT